>QANU01113746.1:16014-31171 GCA_003254905.1 Nissolia schottii | reverse complement strand
GGGGATCCTAAGTGTGAGGAGTGCTCTTGGATGTAAAGGTTTGTCAAGCACCTAAGTTAGAAGCTTGATGATAGTGGAGAAATCTTGAGCAAAACGCTTGGGGACTGGACGTAGATCACAAGGGTGGTCGAACCAGGATAAATCACTGTTTGCAATCTCTCTAACTCTATCTCTTTATTTATTGCAAACTTATGTTATTGTCTTGCACATTTGAGAATTGCATTTGTTGATAATTGTTTATAAGTTGCTCTCTTGATCTTATTGTTTTATTACAAACATAATTGAGCATGCTTATATTACATCTTTAATTATTTTATTCCGCTGCATAGTAACGTTAATTGCATGAAAATGCAATATTTGTTGAAATTGGAATAATTTCTAAAATACCCAATTCACCCCCCCTCTTGGGTATTGGTTACCAAGACCAACAATGGTGACGTGCACAATGCCTGCGTTCCCTTCGAGCCTGCTCTTGCGCACTATGCATGGCCTTAACATTTTATTTAACCGGTATTATATACATTCCTTGGCTGCCTTCCTTTGGGCTAACCCATATAGGCATGATGTCCTTTCTCATTTGTAACCATCATCATATGCACTTTTATCTTTCTGTACTATTCTTGTTCTTACATTTCATTGTTATCTTCATTCATTAGCCTTGATCATACCATGACTTCTAGTGATCTATCCTCATGATGCATGCTTCATTGTGCAATGCTGGACCTAATCTTGCTCATTGGATCCCTTGAAACCACTAAAATCTCAAGTCTGTCAGGTTTCATTCGAATACTTAGAGGGGCATTCGAATGAAATCCCTAAGAGTTATTTCATTCGATTGAAAATGGGTTTCATTCGACTGAAATCCTCAGCATTCTTTCATTCAAATACTATGGGATTCAATCGAATGAAATCCTGAAATTTCCTTTCATTCGACGTCTGGGGAATTCAATCGAATGAAAGCTGGCCTTTGGCTTTCATTCGACGGAAAGCCTCAAGGATTCGAATGAAAGTTTTAAAATCGCATCCCCGAGACTTCAGTTCTCAATTTTCCACTGTTTCTAGGGTTCCAATCAGTACAGTTATACATTTCATTTATCAAAATTTCTCAAAACCCTTTTTACCCTGATTCTCCCAAAAATACTACTTAACATTTTCATAGTCAAAAATATAAAACAACACATATACAGTAAGAAAATTAAACCACATAGACAGTGGGCGTAGGGTTACCCACATCCGATGGAGATTCCAAATCGGTATGTTCGAAAGTGGAGAATTTCCCCTTCAGGATGGCGTGCTCCGGTGATTTTTCTGAGACTCCGGCACGAAACCTAGATGTGTCGGAACGGGACCGGTGATTTGTGAAAGAGGCTGAAAATTAACGTAAATTTTCAAAAGTTATGTGGTTATTTATAACCACGCACAGTGAAGCCATTTTCTTTTCTTTTTCCTTTTTTTCTTTCCTTTGCTTTGTTTTTTCTGAAGCTCTGCTTCAGTTACTTATTTATTATTATTATAGTATTATTTATTATTTACTTCTTTCAGAAGTAACTCCTCACCCCATCTAGCTCCGTTTTTGTTTGATCGCGTTTTGTCCAAAAAGACTCACCTCTAGTTGCCCTAAAAATATTCAGAAAATACCGTTGTGATCAATTTATTTTTCCGTTTGGTCCAGGGCAGTTTTCCCAGGGGTCTGGGGCTTTCTTGCCGAGTCAAGAAATCCCTCGGGCATTTTTGGTATCCGAGAGATTTCCGTTCGAGTCGAAACTTGTCCGGCGACTCCGAAAAATTACGGGACAGCTAAACCTAGCCCGTTTCCCTAATTTTCTAGGGTTTCAGAGGTTTAACCCCTCCCCCCATGATTCCTTTGCGTCTCCCAGCCATTCGAGGCGACGAAATTGACGAACTCTCCGCTCCCGGGAACGCGGGATGTTACAGTGGCATAGTGAGTCGACGGTACCTGCACAATTCCTAATTGATCAGTCTCAAAAAGGCTAGTACACATAAACTTGACACATACCATTCGGCAGAAACATACACCGTCATCATGCTCGAAAGCATATTGCAACTCAGTCCTCAGGCTCTTGTGGACCAAACTGCTCTGATACCAAATGAAACACCTTAGCTAACGGCCTACGCTTAAGTCGTACGCAAAGCTCACTAGGTTGTTTACTACCTGGTGGGAATACTCATAGTCAATTATTATCTTTCGCAAATAGCCGTTTAGGAAAATAGGGACCCATTTAAAAATTTTCCATCATACCAATTATTGCGTAAAAATAGGAGCCATACGTCAGAAAGAACAATTATAACAAGCGGTAAAGCCCTTAGGCTTAGCGAATAGCAGTCGGGTAATAGCAAAGCATAAACTATACATACATTTTGGTCCATCACAGAAGTCACATAGTTATAATTACAATAAATAATATACAAGCCACATGTCTGTCTGTACATAATACATAGCATCAAAATACAAGGGCTACTGGAACACTGCACAGTCTGCCCCTAACAAAATACTGTCTCTGGTTGGCTTTGGTGTCTCTGGCTGGTCTGGACCGCCTCATAGCTCCTCGGCCGATTCGGCCGCATCCTCATAGTAAGACTCATCATGTGTCCCTGGAGTCATAAGGTAGTAGGGTGAGAACGGTAGGTTCTCAGTGGAAAACTGTAGCTCGATAATCTCGTGGTTCATTTAATTATACTCCAGGCCGTTCAGGTGTTTCTAAGTGAACATGCATACTAATATCCCTACTGATTATCATCTGACCTAAAGTCCTGAACAACTTTATCTACTTTACTAAGTGATAGGGGGCTACTCTTGCTTACTGCGTTCTTGTGCTTGTTACTTTCCTGCGCATACTTACATAGCCGTCTCGAGCGTTTTTTGATGGTACTTACATGATTTTACTTATCTTCTTACATACATTCTTACGTACATTCTTTCTTTCTTTCTTTCTTTCTTTCTTTCATACTTTACATTTACTTTCCTCTTTCTTTACTTTCCTCTTTCTTGCTTTACTTTTCTTGAGCCTTTCCACTCTTGTAGCCGTGGCCTCAACTACAACCTACTTGCGTTCATTATCGTTGACGACCTTGAAGTGTTCTAATCGGTGTGGTAGCTAACCACGTAAAGCTCATAGGAGGAATGCATCGATCAACGATATGAACAACCACCCACTGTTGGATGGTAAGGGGCCGGCCCTGGCGACGCGACCGAGCGTGGTACTCGATATCCCTATCATAGTATGTCCTCTGTTGACATTACTTGACGGGATACCCGCACACCCCCAGGTAGGTCCTCTCTTTAACCTACCTGCTGTGGGCTTCCACCTTCCGCGTACGCTCTCTTGACACCTCGGAAGTGGGCTGGTATTGTACCCTCACCTTAGCATGTCCTCTATTGACATTGCTAGATGGGTAACCACACACCTCCAGGTATGCCCTTGCGACACCACCTGTGGTGGGCTTCCACCTTCAGTATGCCCTTGCGACGCTATTGAAGTGAGATCGTTATTTTGACTTGTGTGACGTCACGTCCTGTACCTGTTCTCATAGCATTACATCATCTAATCGTCTTTTATTTCAATTATAATCTTTACTCCTTACTTGATTAATCTCTAATCCTCTAAGAATACCTTAACATGATGCATGGCATGCTAACATGTTACTTCCATACACATAATGCATGAAATCCTACCTGTTAGATCACATAGTTCATACATTTCAGTCCTATACATCATGTAAAACATAACTTGTTGGATTATGTGCCTCAAGACAGCTTCCATGAGACGTTCAAGTCTCAGGCCGCTCAGCGGAACCTCTTGTTCGCTTAGCGGTCTGAGCTCATCTCGCTCAGCGATAGGAGCCGCATCGCTCAGCGGTAAGAGCCTCCTCGCTCAGCGGTAACTCCTTTCGCTCAACGGGCTGAAGCTCGGTTTCCAAAAATATCTTTACATCCTTATCCTTCAAAAGTATCTTTCCATCCTTATCTTCAGTGACCTTCAGGCCGCTCAGCGGATCCTCTGGCCACTCAGTGCCCTGGAGTTCACGTTTTAAAAACTTGCTTTCTGATGCATTCCGCTCAGCGGCGCCTCGGGACGCTCAGCGGTACCTGGGCGAGGCTGAAACCGAATGCATGGTTTTCTTCCCTTTCTTTTCCTCTTTTCTCATGGGCACTCCTTGAGGTTTTTACACATATTCCAACCATCATAATCCTAGCTAGTCCAGGTCACAAGACCCTTCAGAATCATCTTCCTAACCCTAGCCAAAGTTCTAACATACATAAACATACATACATAGAAGCATACACACACACATAAGCCAACACAAACTCCAAAGAGGTGAGTAGCCATAGTTACCCACTTCTTGGGGGTTGCCGGTGGTGAGGGAAGAGTGGAAGAGTCGTCCTCCAAGCTTAGGGCGCGATCCAAGCTGTCTGGCGGAGTTTCCTCGACGAAATCATAGAGCACACGGACAGAGTTTCGGCTAGGATAGAAAATTTTTTTCATTTTTTTCTGTGGCTGGCTGTTTATAGCCAAAATTCTGCTTCCCATAATTACCTTTTTGACCCTATGCATAATTACAATTTTGCCCTTTTTATTTTCTTTTATAATTAATTAATTCTAAAGATAATCTATATGTCACATCAATGAATAGTAAATGGAATTTTAAATTAATTTCCTTGGCAATCAGATTGGGTCACATGGGAATTGGGAAATTTGACTTTTCCCGGTTCCGTTTCGCTAGCTTTTTATCGCTCGCAGTGCCGGTGCGTCGCGCATGGTTGTCCAAAAAATATTCCGCTTGTACCGTCGCTATCTTCTAATTTCCCCCTACATGGGAATATTATTGGTTTGAGGCACTTATAATTTTTCCTCTGGGCAGTATTCTTTACAGATACTTTCGACCCGTTTTCGCTCGCCGGTGTCTGAACTGGACCGTTTTGCTGTCTGCGAAATTTCCTACAACCGCAACCCTAGGTTCCTTGGGCATTCTTAACCATAAAAATTCTTTTCTAACCTTTCTAAATCGTCTTAGAATTTATTTTATTTAATTTTGACGAACTTTTCACTGAGGGAAAAATGCGGGATGCTACATTCCACCCCCTTAGAAAAATTTCGCCCTCGAAATTTAGGTGTAAGGATAGCTCGTACCTTTCAAACAACTCTGGGTAGGCCTTCTTCATGTCGTCCTCTAGCTCCCATGTCTGCTCTTCTAATTCCCCATTAGCCCACACAACTCGTACCACAGGAATCTTCTTATTACGTGTCTGGCGAGTCTTGTGATCAATGATCCGCTGAGGTGTGAGCGGTAGGGCTAAGTCTTCTCTTAGCAGTATCTGCTCTGGCTCTAACACATGCTCGGGGGACGCATAGTACTTGCATGGTGGAGAGACATGAAAGACATTGTGGATGTTGGCCAAACTTGGTGGAAGAGCTATCTGATATGCGACAGGTCCAATATGCTCCAAGATCATGAAAGGTTCGATGAATCGGGGGTGCAGCTTCCTGATCTTGAAAGACCTTCCAATACCTATTGCCGGAGTAACCTTTAGGAAGACATGATCTCCCTCTTGGAACTCAAGTGGTCTTCTCCGGTTGTCAGCATAGCTTTTCTGTCGACTTTACACCGTGAACACTCTCTGTCGCAATAGCTTCATCAATTCTTTGGTCTCTTGAGTCTCCTCAGGGTCTAGTCCGCGATACTGCCTACTGTCGTTCTAGCATAACGGCGACTGGCACTTCCGGCCATATAGAGCTTCGAACGGAGCCATGCCTATGCTGGCTTGGTAGCTGTTATTATATGCAAACTCCACGAACGACACTATTTCTTCCCAATTTCCCGGCGTATCCAGTGCACAGGATCTTAGCATATCCTCCAAAGTCTAAATGGTCCACTCTGACTAGCCATCCGTCTGAGGGTGATACGCGAAACTTAAGTGCAACTGAGACCCGTACGCCTTCTGAAAAGCAGTCCAGAATCTGGAAGTAAACCTGGGATCTTTGTCTAAGATAATGGAAGATGGTACTCCGTGCAATCTAACCACCTCCTTGACATATAGCTGTACCAGCTTCTCCAGCGGGTAAGTCATCTTGATGAGGATAAAGTGAGCAGCTTTAGTCAATCTGTCCACCATTACCCATATGGCATCTACTCTTGTCCGAGTACGTGGCAACCCTGAAACAAAATCCATCGCTATAGCATCCCACTTCCATTCTGGAATCTCTGGAGGATTCAGCAATCCTGGCAGTTTCTGGTGCTCGATTTTCACCTTTTGACAGACCAAACACTTCTGTACCCAATCCTCAACCTCCCTCTTCAATCCTAGCCACCAAAACATCTGCTTGAGATCATGATACATTTTGGTGGTTCCGAGGTGCATCATAAACTGACTCTTGTACGCTTCTCGCAAGATATCTTCCCTTAAGTTGCCTTCCTTGGGCACGCAAATGCGGCCGTCAAATCGCAAGATTTCATCATCCCTTGTCATCACGTCTTTAATTCTCCCCTCTTCAACAGCTTTGCGAAACTTGCACCAAGTGTCTTCCTGGCAATTCTTCTGAGCCTCTTCAACTCTATGCTTGAAGTCACTACTCACCTATAGGGGATACAATGTCAAACGGTTGCGTTGGCGCGCAACCGTCAGGTTGAGTTTGCGAAAGTCTTCCAACAGTTTCGCTTCCTACACCATCATCTGCGCCATCTGTAACGACCTTCGGCTCAAAGCATCAGCTACCACATTGGCTTTCCCAGGGTGATAGTTGAGATTGAAGTCAAAATCCTTGAGAAATTCAGTCCACATCCTCTGGCGCATGTTCAGTTCCTTCTGATCAAACAGGTATTTCAAACTCTTGTGATCTGAAAATACCTCGAACCGAACTACGTACAGGTAATGCCTCCATATCTTGAGGTCGAAAACTACCACTGCCAATTCTAAATCATGCGTAGGGTAGTTTGCCTCATCCATCTTCAACTGTCTCGAAGCAAAGGCTATCATCTGGCATCGCTGCATCAGCACACATCCAAGTCCTGCACCTGACGCATCACAATATACCTCAAAAGGTATCTGGGGGTCAAGCAACACTAGCACGGGAGCAGTAGTCAACTTTTCCTTCAGCTCATAGAAACTCCTTTTGTAACATCCCAATTTTTCCTTAGTAAGAATTTCACAGGAAAAATACCCATAGAAGCCCTTATACGGGTTAACCGGGTAGAAACCTAAACCCTTAGGACAGAAGTGTCTGTAGAAGATTTTCGGTTAGTTTTTAGGAATTCCGATTTCACTCAGATAATCCTTTATGGCCCTTAGGATTTGATGGTAATTCCAGACTGTCGGAAAAACGGAGTTCCGCTCAGTTTCGGACGGTTCTGTAGACACTAGAACAACCCTGTTTTGTCCCGTTTAGCTGGTAAAATTGAGTAGAGAGCCCCGAGTCTCTGGAAACCCAACCGGTACCGGGGAAAAGTGTTAGACACCTTAGAATAGTCCCACGACTCCATCGGGAAAGTTGGGAAGTGACGAAACCGCGAGCGGAACAGCGGTCTACGATCACCGGGGCTCGATGACGTGTTAAAGGTATCTGTGAAAAATAATCATCCGGATAAAAACAAATGCCTTAAACCAATGATATTCCCATGTAGGGGGAAAATAGAGGATCGCGACGGTATAAGCAGAATATTTTTCGGACGACCGTGCGCGACGCACCGGCACTGCGAGCAATCAAAAACGAGCGAAACGGGACCGAGAGAAAGTCAAGAATGGGCAGCCCACATGATTTAAATCATATTTCTAGGAAAATAATAAAATATTCATTTACTATTCATTGATTTGACCCCTTAATTATCTTTTGAATTTATTAGTTATTAAAGAAAATAAAAAGGGCAAATTGGTAATTATTCCAAGGTGCAAGAATGTAATTTTCAGGGGCAGAATTTTGGCTATAAATAGCCCTTCATTTTCAGAATTTGGAAGAGAGATTCTCTCTGGAACTAAGGGAAACTCTGCTCGTGTGCGCCGCGGTTACCCTGCAGAAACTCTGCCGAAAGCTTGGATCGCGCTCAAGGCTTGGAGGACTGCTCTCCCCCATCCTTCTCATCACCGATTCAGCCTCACGAAAGTGGGTAACTCTAGCTACTCACCTCTTTGGTGGTTGGATGTGTTTGTGTGTGTGTATATGCTTCTATGTGTGTATGTTTATGTAGGTTAGAACTCTGGTTAGGATAGGGAGATGATTCTGAAGGGTCCTGTGACCTGAATTAGATAGGTTTTGATAGTTGGAATATGTATGAAAACCTCAAGGAGTAACCATGAGCAAAGGGGAAGATAAAGGAAAGAAATAAAGCATTCGGTTTTCAGTTTCGTCCACTGACCGCAGAGTGGCCCTTGGTACCGCTGAGCGGCGTGTATCGCTGAGCGGTCCCAAGTCACCGTTGAGCGCTCTGGCTCAAACCGCTGAGCGGCCCTAGGGTACCGCTGAGCGGTCTGAGGCCTAAAATTGTTATGGAAGCTGTCTTGAGGCACATAATCCAACAAGTTATGATTTAAATGATGAATATGACTGAAGTATGTGAACTATGTGATGTAGTATGTCCATGCATTATGATTATTTACAGTAATATGTTAGCATGCCATGCATCATGTTAAGGTACATTTAGAGGACTAGAAGTTAATCAAGTAATGAGTAAAGATTATAATGGAAATGAACTGAGGGAACAAGTCATGCCATGATATGTGCAAAGACATGAAAGAAAAGAAGAAATGTTATGAGAAAGAAAAGATGATATGATGAAAGAATATGAGAAAGAGAAAGAAAAGATGATGTTGCTATCAGTAGGTGGCTGGCAGCAGGTTCACTTTTCTATCGGTAGGTGGCTGGCAGGAGAGATGAATCGATTATGATGCACAGGAGGGGTCACTTCCCTGTCTGCAGGTGGATGGCAGGGAAGGGGACGATGACTGTTGTCGGTAGGTGGCTGGCAACAGATTCTCTTTCTTGTTGGTAAGTGGCTGGCAAGGAAGGGGAATCAATGATGCACAACCCTCCTGTCGGTAGGTAGCTGGCAGGATGAGGGGTCACTTCCCTGTCTGCAGGTGGATGGCAGGAAAGGGGATGATTGTTGTCGGTAGGTGGCTGGCAACGGATTCACAGAGATGAATCGATTATGCTGATGATTGCTGTCGGTAGGTGGCTGGCAGCAGATTCACTTTCCTGTAGGTAGGTGGCTTGCAGGAAAGATGAATCAAACAAAGAAAAGAATAAGAAAGGTATGAAAGAAAGAGGAAAGTAAAGAAAGAGTAAAGTATAAAAGAAAGAAAGAAAGAATTATAGTATGTGATGTATGCTTGAATGTATGTATGTATGTAAGGTATGTAAAAATGTATGTATGGAAGTATGAATAAGGGCTACAGTTTTCCACTGAGAACCTACCGTTCTCATCCCCACTACCTTATGACTCCAAGTAGCATGAGATGTATGCCGAGATGGAGCAGGTATCTGAAGACAAGCAGAGTTGCGGGCGTCAGAGGATTCCGAGGAAGCAACAGACAACAACCTATGCTTTATGTTTTGAACTAGCTTAAGGGATTTGATGTTCCCTTAGCATATATGTAAATTATATGTATTATGACTTGTATACTTGATGATGTAATTATGTATTATTATTTGGATGTGTAAGTGTGTTATGGACCGAATACTTGTATGTTTATGTGCTTCTCTAATAAGATCTCCAGTTCGGTTACTTTGTAGTTCATTATCACTTTAGTCTGATGGGACTCTATCGCTTGTATCTTGATATACTTTCTTGAACACGCACGGCTCCTAGTTTCTGTAATAAAGGTAAAAGTTTTGAAAACGGTCCATATTTTGAAAAAGAAATATTTGCCAAGCTAAAAGTAGGGGTTAGAAGTAACCCCACCAAATCAGAAAACAACCTAGTGAGCATTGTTTACTACGTACGGGTAAACAGTTAGCTAGGGTGTTTCACCTTTCACATTCTGAGGACCAGTCAATCTTCGCTCCCTTTCTAGTCAGCTTCGTCAGTGGTAGGGCGATTTGCGAGAACCCCTGAATAAACCTCTGATAATACCCCGCAAAGCCCAAAAAGCTCCTTAATTCTGTAATTGAAGTGAGTCTCTCCCACGTTCTGACTGCTTCAACTTTACTGGGATCTACTGCTACTCCTTGTTCTGAGACAACATGGCCAAGGAATTGCACCTTCCTGGCCCAGAACTCGTACTTGGAGAGTTTGGCATACAACTTCTTGTCCCTAAAAACCTCCAAGACTATCTGCAAGTGTCTAGTGTGCTATTCCTCGTTCTTTGAGTACACTAGAATGTCGTCAATGAAAATGATGACACAATCATCCAAATACGCACGAAAGATCCTATGCACGTAATCCATGAAAATTGCTGGAGCATTGGTCAATCCAAAGGACATAACCGTGAACTCATAGTTAGGGGTGGGAATAGGCCAGGCGGCCTGTCAGGGCCTGCCGCTGGCCTGTTTCAGTAAACAGGCCAGGCCCAGGCCTTTTTTAAAGCCTGTTAGGCCTGTCAGGCCGGCGTGTTTACATAAAAATACCCATATGCTTACTATAAAAAATAAAATCCCATTTGCCTACCAGCAGGGTTCGAACCCATGACCTTCCCCACAGCAAGTAACATGGTAACCACTAGACGAACATTACTTTTTGTATCATTTTATGAAATTATATTTATTAATTACATTTTATTATTTTAATTTTACTAAGCCTTTAAGTAACCCTAGAAATAGAATCCCTACCTCTCTCAAATACCCTCAAATCTCAATACTCCATTCGCTGTGGCTGCTGTACCCTCCTCCCTCAATACTGCTGCTGCTGTTTGGTTCGTCGCTGGTGGTTCGTCGCTGCTGCTCGTTGCTGCTCGTCGCTGCTGGTTCGTCGCTGGTGCTACTCGTCGCTGTTTGGTTCGCCGCTACTGGTTCGTCGTTTATGGTTGTTTGCTATTTAATAACTTTAATAAACTTCAATTTAAATTCTGTTTGTTTGCTTTTTGGTTGAATGGTAGATTTTTTGTTTTTTCTTAAATTTATGTTTGCTTCCTTGCGTAATTTAATCCAATATGAAATATGACATGTTAATGGTTCAATGCTTTTTCTTGTTAAGGATTCATTTGCTACTGTTATTTCTTCCCACTAATATAAATGCAAATATTTATCATGTTAGCAAGTTAAATAAAACTGTGTTGGTGCTAAAGCAATATGTCATAGGAACCTTGGTCTCTGTACATCATGGGGTGCTGCAATTTATCACCATTTAATATTAGGATAATTATGCCAAAGAATGTTGACACAATGGTGGTAAGGAACATGCTGGCAACTAAAAAAAAATCAGGCAGGCCTGTCAGGCTACAGGCCAGGCCAGGCCAGGCTAAAAAAAAAAGCCTATAACAGTTAACAGGCCAGGCCCAGGCCAGAAATTTACAAAACAGGCCTGGCCTGTTCCCACCCCTACTCATAGTGACCATAGCGGGATCTGAATGCGGTCTTTGGTATATCTTCCTCCCGTACCCAAATCTGGGGGTATCTGGACTGTAAGTCGATCCTTGAAAAGATTTTCGCATCCTTCAGCTGGTCTAGAAGATCATCAATTCTCGGTAACGGGTACTTGTTCTTGATCGTCACCTTATTCAGCTGTCTGTAATCGACACACATCCTCATGGTGCCGTCCTTTTTCTTCACAAACAGCACTGGTGCTCCCCACGGCGACGCACTTGGTCGAATGAATTGCTTCCCTGTTAACTCGTCCAACTGCTTTTTCAGCTCCTGCAGTTCTAGCGGGGACATTCGGTACAGTGCAATGGAAATAGGTCCAGCGCCTAGCACCAGATCAATAGAAAATTCCACTTCCCGTTGCGGCGAGAACTCTGGGATGTCATCAGGGAAAATGTAACAACCCAATTCTTTCATGTACGGAAAGCCCGCGGGTTAGCCATCATGGAGAATCGAAAAGTATTCCGAGGATCCCGAAGGGGGAATTTAACCGGTAAAATCTTCGAATCAGTGGCCGGAGTTAGGTTGTGTTGTCCGGGAAATTTTCCAGTGCATCTAGGATAGTTTCGACTCAAACGAAATTCGTTTCGGATACCGGGAAACGCTCGTGGGATTTTTGCATGCGATAAAAAGGTCAAAAGTCCCCGAGTGGTAGCTCTCGGGTCGAAGGGAAAAATCAATGGGTCACGGCGGTATGCCCGGAATATTTTTAGGGAAACCGAGGTGTGAGAAATTGATTTAAACGCGATCGAACCAGACCAAATTGACCCTGGAAGGAATTTAGTTCCCTCAGGAGGTAATTAACTCTTTTAATATAAATAAATAAATAAACAAATAATAATAATAATAAAGCAACAAATAAAGAAAAGGAAAAAGAGAAAAAGAAAAGGGAAAAAGGAAAAAGACAAAGGCTATAAATAGCCATAATCAGAAGTCACTTTCATTTCATTTTCACAAAACATAGGTCCCGTTCAGGCACATCACGGAAGCGCTTTCGGACTCCGGAAAAATTTGTGGGAACGCACCACTGTGAAGGGAAAATTCTCTACTCCAACTCCACCGGACCGGAATCTCCATCCGATGTGGGTAACTTTAAGACCACTGTCTATGTGGTTTATTTAATGAATGTTTAAATGCATTTCTGTGTATGTGAATGAAAAAATGTTTTATAAAAACTATGGGAAATGAGTTAGGGAAGCTAGATTTGGATGATTTTGAGGTTTGGAAATCATAACTGCATGGATTGGATTACTGTAGAAGCGAAAAATGTTACGCGGAGCAAACCCTGGAGAATTTGCTCTCTGGGGCGATTTTTTTACTGTAGCATTCGATTGAATTCCCACGGATTCGAATGAAAGAAGATTTTGGATTTCAATCGAATACTGAGGGATTTCAATCGAATGAAAGACCGCGGAGGATTTCAATCGAATACTTAGAGATTTCAATCGAATGAAAGACCCAGAAGGAGTTCAGCCGATTGAATCCCCAAGGGATTCGATTGAAAGAAGCAATCGAATGCACAGCTTTTAAGCATTCGAATGCCTACTGGAAACTTATGATTTTAAAGGTTCTATGGAGTCCAGCCTGCATGGTTATGTATGACTTTGTGTAATTGGAGCATGCATCATGAGGAAAGGTCGTCGTAAGAGTTAGGATGACCTTAGATAATTAGAAGTTACGCTCAAATTTAATGAAGATCATAATTGAACCCTAGGAAATAAAGAAGGTTAGGAAGGTCCCGACCCCAGTTGGTACAGTAGACCATAGTTAAGGAGTTTAGTTATATGATTAGGACACCCCTATTCTCTTGGCACGTCTTACAGACACGCCCCTCGCCAATTCAGCAAGATGAATTGGTTACGAGCAACGCAGGTAGAGAGACCTGAATATGAAAGAAAGAAAACAGGCAAAGGCCTGAAAGAAAGAGAACAGGAACAGTCCTGTAATAAAGAAACGGGGGACCCCAAAACAAAGAACTAAGATTAAAGTAAAGGGAAACGAGTCCACGCCTGATCGCGCCAAAGGGCCGGTCCCTCGCCATCCCGGTAAGGGGGTGGTGGTACTTATCATGATGATGAATTACCTCCTATGAGCTTAACGTGGTTAGCTACCACTCCGGTTCAAGCGCTGCCGGGTCATCATGATAGGGAATAGAAGGAGGTTGTAACCGAAGGCCACGGTTACATGGGTGAAAGGACTAAGAAGGACGCTAACCCGGGTGAGCCGGTATGCGTAAGAGATTCCCAGATTTCCCCCATGCACTATGTATTTATAGGTATGAGCAAAGGCATGAAGGTGTGTATGTATGCAAGTATGAATGTATGAGTATAGACATGGTTATGCATTAGTATGTATGTATGTATGGATATATGTTTATGCATTATGTATCGTCAAGGGAACGTCCCAAGATGAATAGTATGTCTCTAAGTAACAACGTACAGTTAACAAGTGTAACATCCCGACTTTTTCCTTCACTAAAATGTTGCATAATAAATAATTACGACTATATTAATGAGGAGAAGATGGAATAAAAAATGAAATAAAATTCCCATATTAATTTTATCCCAGTAATATTAGTGAAATAGAGTAATTTGACGATCTCGTGACGTCCGGTGACGTTTGGATCGAAATTAGGATTTTATTATAATTTCTTTACGACTCACAGGAGTCTGTAAAATGTATTAATATGAAATTAAATGTAAGAATATGTCACCTAAGATTTTAATATTAACAAGGATAATTAATAGGTCATAACGGTATGCCCGGAATATTTTTAGGACGTCCGGACATAAATAAGTAATGAACACATATGACCCAAAACACACTAAGGGCAAAATAGGAATTACACACGGCCCATGGACTAAGAAAAGCCACGGCAGCCCTTCAAAGTTCAACCATCATCTTTTGTTCTCATCATCATCAATCACTCTAAAATCAATCAAGAAGGCAAGTTAACATCAAGGTGAAGAGTTTCTCTTCAAGTGGAATCCAAGGAACCAAGCTCCAAAACCCTAATCTTCCATAATCTAGGTTGTCACTTTTCTTGACAAAGAAGAGTTCAAGCATGCCATCAAGCTTCAATCTCATTGTTCTAACTCATTTCTAAGCACCTAAGGAAGGCAAAGCAAGCATAGTTGGGGAGTTTCATCCCTTGGTGAAGAACTAAGCTTCCATAACCATGTTTGCCCTAATTATGTCAAGTTTTCATTTTAGGTCAAGAAGACTTCAAACAAGCAAGCAAGGCTTGATTTCCTCTTCCTTCTAGCATCAACAAGCTCTTGAGGATGTGGGTAACCCTAGTTCCTCATCTCTTTGATGATGGATGAGTGTTGCATGCTTGTATGTGTAAGTATGTGAAATATGAGATTATGGACATAAATGCTAGAAATGATGTTAGGACTTAGGAAGATAATTCTGAAGGGTCTTGTGACTTGGATTAGATGTGATTATTATGCTTGAATTATGTGTGAGACTCATGTAGGGTGCCATGGAAGAGAAGGGAAGAAAATGGAAGAGAATGGCAATTCGGTTTGCATGTCTCGAACAGGGGTCGTTGAGCGACGCCTCAGGCACCGCTGAGCGAGACATGGCTTACGTGGAAAGGTGAAAAGATATTTTTAAATTAAGGC
>QANU01113746.1:0-15709 GCA_003254905.1 Nissolia schottii | reverse complement strand
AAATATGGCTATATGCCACATGCTGAAAAGGGCTAAATGCCCCAATACTGAAATTGGCTATATGCCACATGCTGCTGAGGCCGTGATCACGAGAGCCAAAGAACAAGCCCATTTCAGTAGGTCGGATAGACATACTGAAGATGGAAGCCCGCCACAGGTGGTGTCGAGATGGCATACCTGGAGGTGTGCGGTTACCACGCCTATGCATTGTCGTACGGGGGCAAGCTTAGGTGGGGGTACAATATCAGCCCACTGTCGAGGGGTCCCTAGGGGCACACGGCAGGTGGAAGCCCACTACAGGAAGGTCTAGACAGTGTCGGCCTATACTTGGGGTGCGAGGTTATTTCGTCATACTAGTGTCAACAGAGGACATTACTATGGTGGGAATAACACTTATTCTGTTATGCTGCTGTATACTGTTATTCTGTTATGCTACTATATATTGCTATTCTGTTATGCTGCTGTTACTCCGTTATGCTGCTGTATTATGTTATGCTGTTATTTTGTGATGCTGTTACATTCTGTTATGCTGGTACATTCGGTTAAGCATGTATAACTCTGTCATGTTGAAGCTGCTGACTAGGTTGAGTATATTCTGCTGATTCAGTTATACTTACTCTAGTTAACTTATGTGATGCATACTCTGATGATTCTGTTATGCTGAATTGACTGCTGAATGTATTTTGAATATTCTGAATGTATAATTCTGCCGTTATGCCGTACCGTCAAGAGCACGCTCGAGACGGTTACGTATACTCACGAACTGTTAATCAGCACGAGCATGTAGTAAGCAAGCAGTGTTCCCATGTCACACAATAATGCTGATAAAGCCGTTCAGATAGGCCAGATAATAAATTGGTAGGCTGTTTAGTATGTATGTTCACTTAGAGATCTCTGGGCGGCCTGAAGTCCGACATAATCTGATGTACGACTCAGGAACTACGGTTATTCCCACTAAGAACCTACCGTTCTCATCCCCACTATTTTATGACTTCAGGTACCGAAGATGCTTCGTAGTCTGTGAATGCTGATAAGCCGCCGCAGCTCCACGAGCGGCAAAGATAGTAGATGAACTTAGAGAGCTGGATGCCAGAATGTTTGCTAAAGGCCTACTGAGTAGTNATATACAACTATGTGACGGACATGATGGACCACATGAATGTATAATAAATGCTTTATTAATATACTATTATACGCTTTGTTATATTATTCTTTTGACGCATGGCTCTATTTCAGTATTTATCCCATGTGAATGAAAAGATTTAAAATTGGTCCTTATTTTCTTAAGCTACTAGTGAGCATTGTTTACTACGTACGGGTAAACAGTTAGCTAGGGTGTTTCAACAAGCACGAAGCCCAGGTAATGACAAGATTAGAAACCCAGTCACCAAGTAAAATAGATAAAGCTGCTCAGGTTGTAGGTCCAAGATAATAACTGGTAGGATTTAGTATTGCATGAAACGTAGAGGTTTCCCTGAGTGGCTGGAGAATGCCCGAGTAATTGAACTATAGTAGCCACGTAGAGTTTCCACTAAGAACGCAGTCGTTCTTATCCCCACTCGTGTATGGCTCCAGCTGACCAGCATGTCTTCACCGCCGCCCGAAGATGTCTGGCTGTTTACGCGCTCGCGACAGCGCAACTATCGGACCTATACCTTATTGGAGACCAGCACGTTCGCCCCTGCGAACTTCCCGGGAGAAAGCTCAAAGTAGGCACGCTGTAGACTTCGCGGGCCAGGGTCATCGCCTATGCGTCCCATCTGGATAGACGAGCGTCCAGGTAGCAGCCCGCGTGATCCGATCCATGTTGATGGAGAGGATGTCCATCCATCGCCAAGACCAGAGCCGCCGCTGAGGCCCGAGCCCGAGACGGAGCCAGAGCCAGTTACACCTCCGGTTCGAGGACGAGGCACACGCACCACCGCCCGCAAGAGCGTCCTTCCAGTGCGACCACGCAGGTTCGTGCCCCACGAGTTCACAGTCGTGACAGGTATCTCGAGCGAGGACGAGGTGGATCCCGCGGAGCTGGAGGAGGATTCCGATGAGTGGGGTATCAGGATGTCGCCAGAGATGAAGCCGTAAGAGTATGTAGTACACGAAATGAGTAGTACTCATCCGTGTACGTAGGGTTAGTTTGCTTGTCCTAGGGTATATGTAGGTAGTATTGTATATATATATATGAACTGATGCAGAACATGTATGTCCGCAGTAGGACAAGGATGCTGGTTGTTATAAAAATGTATAATTATGTGTGTGCTATCTATGGGCCGTATGTGTATTTTCTTCGGATACTCGCCGTACGCCAGGTATGTACTCGTGCTTCCCTACTTTCTTTTTCGATACACTTATACGATGTATGATGCGTACGGCTCGGTATTTTCATAGTATGATTCAGAGAAGTTTTAAATTGGCCCGCTATTTTGTAAACCCTAATTTTATACTAGGATATAGAATCATAAAGGTTCGCAGCACCAGAGGAGAACCACCTAGCCAGAAAGTCTATGACTTAAGCATAGGCCTACTAGCTAGGGTGTTTCAGAAAACATCTGGATAGTCGCGAACTACCAGAATGTCCTTAACTTCCAGCCTTGTAACTCCTACTTCTGAGGATGCTAATAAAACATAACCTCTACCTCCTAACTGACAACAGTAAAGAATCAGCAACTCTTCCTTTAGGGCTACTGGCCTGGTGACTGTAGAGGGAAAAGTGACCAGTTTCCTGGCACAGTCAAGAACCACCTGGTTGGCATTCAACCAATCCATCCCTAGTATCATATTTAACCCAACTAGAGGAAGACAAATCAAGTCAGCCACGAACTTTCTTTCCTGCAGCTGAAAAGGACACTGTAGGCACACTCGACAAGTCGTAACTGGCGGTGCAGTGGGTGTGGATACAACAAGCGTATACGGCAGCGTCGTAGGAGATAAGTTCAGCTCATTTACATTATCGTAGGATATAATGGGGTGCGAAGCTCCGGAATCATACAACACAATCAAAGTTTTCTCGTTGAGGATACACTTACCTAAAATCAAACCTTCCCCGTCTTGAGCTTCTTCTGCTGCCATGGTGAACACTCGTCCCTGGCATTGAGCCTCCGTAGAACTGTAGTACAGTCCCTGACAAAGTGACCCGCCTTTCCGCATTTGAAACAAACATTCTGGCCCGCTAAACATTCTCCAGAATGTGTTCTGCCGCATTTTGGACAGAGAGGGCGAGAGTCAGCTCTCGGCTGGACTTCTGGCGTGCTATAACCCGAAACACCGTTGGTGGTGGTGATCTCACTGCTGGGGGTCCTGCTTGTGGTTGTCCCAGTCGGGGCTGGTTCTGGGATCTCCCCATTCCCTGCTGTGGCCTCGGCGGATATTGACCTCGGCCTCTACCTGCAAACGGAGCTGGGAAGGATCCTCTCTTCCTCGGTTCCGCTTGGGAGCTGCCTGCTTCTTCAAACCTTCTCTTGTTCCTCTCACTGCGCCAAATCTCTGTTGACCTCCTCCTGAGCCAGACATGTGTTGACGAGAGTAGCATAATCCCTTATCCCAGATACATTCAAAAATACTCGCAACTCTGGCTTCAATCCTCGCTGGTACTTCCCACATTTTCAACCCTCATTAGGGTGGAGCCTATAGGTCGGTGAGTACCGGCAGAGTCTCTCAAATGCTGCTGTATACTCTACAACCGTCATATTTCCCTACTTCAGTTCTAAAAACTTTGCTTCCTTTCTGTCTTATAATTCCTGGGGGAAATACTTACCCAGGAATACCATCTTAAACTGATCCCAAGTAATCTGACCGTCGTCTTGTTCAAACAGTGGCCTGGTCATGTCCCACCATTCCCCTGCTGCTCCTTCCAACTTCCTTGATGCAAATTTAATTGGATCCGTGCATGGGACATCCTCAACGATCTGCTCCATCTTCCGGAGCCATCCATGGACCAAGTCAGGGTCTATTATCCCTTCGAACACTGGTGGATTTGCTCGTGAGATATCCCGATGCCTCAGGGCCTCGATCTCCTGAGCTGTCTTGGGGGCGTTACGTTGAGCGGTGGCAGTCGCCATTTGTGTGGTGGCTTGTGCCATCCCCCTGAGAATATCTGCAAAGTCTGCAGGATCTAGGGGTCGCTGTATAGTATCTCTACGTGGTGGCTGCAACACCCTAGCTAGTTGGCCTATGCTTAAGTCACAGGCTTTCCTGGCTAGGTGGTTGTACTCTGGTGCTGTGAACTACTAATGCTCTATCTTACTGGTTCAAATTAGGGTTACGGAAAATATGGGCCATTTTGAAATTTTCTCTGAGAAGTACTGTTACATAAAAAGTATAGAGCCATGCGAATGATATATCGTATAACGGCATAACTAAGGATAAGGGAAGTGTGAATACATACCTGACATCGGAAGACTTGTCGGCGGAACATACACATAGGGGCCTGAATATACACAATACCTTAATATCTTATACATATATATAGGTCTGAATATTTCAGGTACATAAAGTCCACATAATATACACATACAACGGGAAATGAAAAAGACTACGCACATGAGTGGTACTACTCACTTCGTGTGCGGTACAATCCTAGGCCTACTACTGTCGGGATCCTATCCCCTACTCACTGTCCTCCTCCTCCTCCTGCTTGATGGGGTCCTCCTCCTCACTGGACACGTCCGTCATGGCCGTGAAGTCTCGCGCGGCGAACTGGCACGGTAAGACGGGAAGAACCCGTTTACTGGCAGTCGTGCATCGTCCCCGACCTCGTACTGGGAGAGTGGATGGAACGGGGTCTGCGGCTAGTGTGGTCTCCGGCTCTGGCTCCGACTCTGACGGGGGGTCCTCCTTGTCTTCGTCCAGGTGGATGGGGTCTCGACTGCTGCTCCTGGGACGCTCGTCAATCCAGATGGGATGCATCGGTGAGGATCCTGGGGCTCCGAGTCTCTGTCTAGGAGGTTGATCGGGCTCGTCCGGTATACGCGCCGGTGCGAAGGTGCTCGTCTCGAGAAGAGTGTCCGTACAGTAGTTGCGCATGCGAGTACGGGTGAATAACTATACGTCCTTTCCTGGCGGAGAAGTCATAGCTGCAAGATGGATCCATACATGAGTGGGGGTGAGAACTCTTGGTCCTCAGTGGGGTTTCCATCGCATCATTAAACATTTATTTTCTCGGGTATCCTCCAGGCCGTTCAGGGGATCTCTAAGTAAACATGCATACTAAAAGCCTACTGATAAATGCCTTATTTACGCAATTCTCACTTATTAAAATGCCACTTATCTGTTATGTTTTGGTAAATTATCTAATTAGATCTTTATGTTTTGTAGGTTTTACTAATATATTTTGGAAGATGGATGCAAACATAATAATAAAGAATTAATACTTAGAAGAATGGAGAAAGAGGACAAAGGAGGAAAAGAAGCAAAAACGATGAAGTCAGCAAGGGAGCGCTCAGCGGACAACAAGAAGCGCTCAGTGATTGAGGATTAACCGCTTAGCGGTTTAACCCTACCGCTCAGCGGTGGAGCTTCTAGAACCAAGCCCACCGGCGCATTTATTGCACCAGGCTGGCGCCGCACTGGATTGCGGCACCGCCCCTGCAAGCTGCAACCGCATTAAATGAAGTCGCGTAAGCCACCAATGTTGACCTAACCGCTCAGCGGTGGTACCCAACCGCTCAGCGGTCCTCCCCAAATTTTTCGGAGCTCGAGGCATTAAGGGTATCTCTCATCCACTCCTTCCTCCCTCACCATTTCACTCATTCTCCATACTTTCTAAAGTTTAGGTTTGGTAGGAAGTTAGGGTTTAGAAGCTTTCCTTAACGGAAGCGCTACCAGATTGTCAACGGTTGTGAATCGTGGTGGAAGTGTGGAGGCATTTCACCACTCTTCTCAACCAACCATTGCTCTAAACCTCTGTAAGTTGTAATCTATCCATGACAATGGATAGCTAACTTCTTCCTTGTTGGGATTTGATGCGTTGTATTGCTTAAATGTATCCGTCTTGATTCATGTGTATGATTCTATGAAGTTCTATGATTTTTATGATTGGTCTTGCACCTAATGCTAACTTTTGTTTAGTGCTTTGATTCTTAACTTGAGACTTATTTGTTTAAGTGAAAGCTATCCTAAGTAAGTTACAAACCAAGTTAAGTTCAATCTTGCTATACTAAAAGTTTGATTCAACGTTTAAATTTTGTGGACGTAAGTTACCATCCTTTAATCTGACCTAGATCAATTCATTTAGTTCTTAACCACCTTAATTGGAAACCAAGAACTAATTGCTTTAACACCTGTATTACGTCAAGGTACTTAGTTAAATTTGTGCAAGGCAATTGACAATCTAATAAAGGAACTTGTGATCTTAACATGCTCAAACGAGATGATTAAGTTAAGAACTGGTGGCGATAAAATCAAAAGAACTCATAGATCATATTAACTGAGTTATTGGTTACATTGAGGTAATATTGCAATTCAAATCCCAACATCTTTCTTTACCTGCTAAACTTAAGTTCATTTTCATTTTCTACTTTAATTACAATGTTGTTTCTTTGTTAATTTACTCAACAAAACAAACTGTTTTCTATAAGCTTAAAGTAGCATCAATCAAAGACCGTTGTTTTAATCACAATCTCTGTAGATACGATAATACCCGACTTTACTACAATTGGATCCCTCAAGGATCTGAAAGCTTTAAAAAGGATATGTTAAATTAACGAGAGTACAAACCCATTGCGGAAAAAGCTTTCATCAATTTTGGCGCCGTTGCCGGGGATTGTACCAATTAAAACACCACTTTGATTGACTATTTTTAAGCTTTTGTGAATATTATAACTAACTCTTTTTTTCTTAAGACTTTTATTGTTCTAACCCCTTTGCAAGACTTCATTACCTTTGTATGCTAAAGAACACTCCTGCAGGTCAACTTCTATTTGATCCAGAAATAGAAAGGACAATCAGGAGAAATCGACGCGAAGCAAGGAAAGTTCAAGATCTAGCAAAGACGGTGGAAGAACAAGAACATTATTCATCTTCATCTTCTTCTTCTTCAGATTCAGAAAAAATGTCAGAACCCGGAGGTGGAACTGCTGGAACTAGACAAAGCCAAGGCTTTGTCAACTTTATTCCAAGGAACATCATTCGCATGGGACGAACAACTGGGACACAACGAATGCCTCAATTGCAACTAGGTTTGGTCCAATTAATGCACGCTAACCCTTTTGTAGGATTAGACCACGAGGACCCGTACGCGCATCTCACAAAATTGTACGAGCTATGCGAAACTGCGGCAATGTCGGAAGCCGATGAAGAAGCTATCTTCCTTAGGCTATTTCCCCTAACTTTGATAGGGAAGGCGAAAGAATGGCTGCTCGACCAACCCTAAACCATTCTTTCCAACTGGGACCAGTTAGAAGAAAGATTCTGTTCAAGGTACTTTTCTCAGTCGAAATTTATGGACTTAAAAACTGCTATTGCTACTTTTGTGCAGGCACCAAATGAAAGCCTATGTGAGGCGTGGGAGCGGTACAAATCAATGTTGAGAAGGTGCCCAAACCATGGATTTGACGCAAGAACGCAAATCCATATTTTTAGAAATGGCTTGCAACAACAGCATAAGCTTATGCTGGATGCAGCTGCTGGTGGACAGATAATGTCCAAAACACCAGATGAGGCCATAGCTATCATTGAATCCATGGCCCTAACAGACCAACAAGGGCAATATAGCAGAGGTCCTGCAAGGAAAGGAGGTATGTTAGAACTGGGCACAAATGATGCCATTTTAGCTCAAAACAGGCAACTACAACAACAACTGGATGAAATGAAGAAAACGCTAAGTGAGTTGCCGAAACAGTGGAAGGAAAGCCAATCAACCAAAAGACACCAGGTATTCCAATGTGAATTTTGTTTTGGTGATCATCCAACTGGCTATTGTGAGTGCAGGGAAGAAGAAGCGCAGTTCATCAACAATCAACAAAGGCCGTACCAGCAATTTCTAAGGAATCAAAATCAAAACTACCAACCTTGGAGAAAAGAAGCAGGCCCATCCAATAGAGCGCCACTTCCCTATCAAAACCAGCAATTCCAGCCCCCACATCAGATTCCTACTCAACAACAACAAACTAACTCTAAGCTGGAGGACACGTTTACACAATTTATGCAGATGTCCATAGCCAACCAAAGGAACACGGATGCTTCAATGAAGAACTTGGAGATCCAAGTAGGCCAGTTGGCCAAAGACATGGCAGAAATCAAGAAAGGGGACATTTTCCGCCAACACTGAGCCCAATCCAAAGGAGTCATGCAAAGCGATCATGAGTCGTAGCAGGAAATTGCAACAACCCCAAAACTCTGAGGTTCGTGATGAGGAAGGTTTAGTTGAAAAAGAGTATGGAAAAGAAAAAGAAAAAAAAGAGAAGAAAAGAAAAAAATGAGGAGGAAAAAAATAAAAATGTAAATAAAGAAAAAGAAAAAGAAAAAAATCAAGGAAAGGAAGAGGAGAAGGAAGTCAAGAAAGAAAAGATGCTGATTAAAGAGAAGCCCCTTCCTTATCCAAAAACTCCATCTAAACTTGACAAGGAAAGGCAATTTGCAAGGTTTATGGATATTTTTAAAAGATTACAAATTAATATTCCATTTGTCGAAGCACTAGAGCAAATGCCTACCTATACTAAGTTTATGAAGGAGTTGTTAACCAAAAAGAGGAAGTATCAAGAAGAGGAGGTTGTACATTTAGGAGAAAATTGTAGTGCAATAATTCAGAACTTCATCCCCCACAAATTAACAGATCCTGGGAGAATCACGATTCCTGTTGTCATTGGGAATGTGTCGGTAGGTAAGGCTCTAATTGATCTAGGAGCCAGTGTTAGTTTAATGCCACTCTCCATGATGAAGAGAGTAGGTGGCATGGAGCTGAAGCCTACTAGAATGTCACTCCAGTTAGCAGATATATCGATCAAATATCCACAGGGAGTAGCTGAAGATGTTCTAGTTAAAGTGGATAAATTCTTGATCCCTGCTGACTTTGTAGTGATAGACATTTCTGAAGACACAGAAGTTTCGCTTATTCTAGGAAGGCCATTCATGAGAACGGCAAAGATGGGAATCGATATGGATGAAGGGAAGCTCAAGATCAAGGTCTATGATGACGAGGTGCAGTTCAATATTTTCGAGGCTTTACAACATCCTAAGGACAAAGGCCAGTGCTTCTAGATAGATCTACTTGATGAAGCTATAGCAAAGGTTGAACAAAAACCTCAAGAAGTAGATCCTCTGGAAATGGCACTAATAGATAGTTCAGCCCAATTTACTGAGGCAGAGGAGGCCGAAATTGAAGCTTTTCTAATGAGTTTGGAAGCAACCCCTACTCTACCTCAGGAACAAGAAGCACCAGAGGAAATCCAGAGAAAAGCTGATGAAAAGAAACAAGGTAAGAAACTGGAACTTAAACCTTTACCCCTAACTTAAAATATGTCTTTTTGCAGGGAAAGGATGAGAAACCAGTGATCATCAGCAACTCGCTGTCTCAAGAAGAAGAAGAACAAGTAATTAAAGTCTTGGAGGAGAATCAACAAGCTCTAGGATGGACCCTAGCTGATCTGAAAGGTATTAGTCTGTCTTACTGCATGCATAAAATCCTTATGGAGGACGACTATAAACCAGTAAGGCAGCCGCAAAGAAGATTGAATCCAACTATGAAGGAGGTGGTCTGCAAAGAGGTAGTAAAACTACTAGATGCAGGTATGATCTATCCAATTTCTGATAGCCCTTGGGTAAGTCCTGTGAAGGTAGTACCAAAGAAAGGTGGTATAACTGTAATCTCGAATGATAAAAATGAACTAATCCCAACTAGGACTATTACTAGTTGGCGTATGTGCATTGATTACAGGAAATTGAATAAGGCCACAAGGAAAGACCACTTCCCACTTCCCTTTATGGATCAAATGCTTGAAAGGCTAGCAGGTCAAGCATATTATTGCTTCTTGGATGGATATTCCGGATACAACCAGATCACCGTTGATCCCAAAGACCAGGAAAAAACCGCTTTTACATGTCCCTTTGGCATCTTTGCTTATAGAAAAATGCCTTTTGGATTATGTAATGTGCCAGCTACTTTTCAAAGATGCATGCTTGCAATCTTTGCTGATATGATTGAAAAGAGCTTGGAGGTTTTTATGGATGAATTTTCTGTCTTTGCATCCTCGTTTGATCACTGTTTGCATAACTTGGATGCTGTGCTAAAATGATGCGTGGAAACAAACCTGGTTCTAAACTGGGAAAAATGCCACTTTATGGTTAGAGAAGGTGTTGTGCTCAGTCACAAAATCTCGGCCAGAGGCATAGAGGTGGATAGAGCTAAGATCGATGTTATCGAAAAGTTACCACCCCCAGTCAATGTCAAGGGAATCAGAAGTTTCCTCAGCCATGCAGGATTCTACCGGAGATTCATCAAGGATTTCTCAAAAATTGCCAAACCATTAACCAACCTCCTAAACAAGGATACTCCTTTTAATTTTACTGATGAATGTTTATTTGCTTTTGAAAAGTTAAAATCTAGTTTGACCACTGCTCCCATAATCACAGCACCTGATTGGAATAGTAATTTTGAATTAATGTTCAATGCTAGTGATTATACTGTAGGAGCCGTTCTGGGTCAAAGAAAAAATAAAGTGTTCCATGCTATACATTATGCTAGCAAAGTTTTAAATGACGCACAAATTAATTATGCAACCACTGAAAAAGAATTGCTAGCAATAGTGTTTGCATTGGAAAAATTTAGGAGTTATTTAATTGGCTCAAAAGTAATAGTTTATACAGATCATGCAGCCATTAAATATCTTTAACAAAACCAGATAGTAAACCTCGACTAATACGGTGGATACTTTTGTTACAGGAATTTGATCTGGAGATCAAGGACAAAAGTGGAAAAGAAAATTTAGTAGCAGACCACCTTTCCAGATTAAATCATCCTGAGGTAACTATCAAAGAAGGAGAAATTATAGAAGAATTCCCCGATGAGAAGCTGTTTCAAATCAAGGAAAGGCCATGGTTTGCTGACATGGACAACTATAAGGCAGTAGGAGTAATCCCTGATGATTTAAACTATCATCAGAAGAAGAAGTTTCTCAGGGATGCTACCTATTTCATCTGGGATGACCCTTATATATTTAAGCAAGGACCTGACGGTTTACTAAGGCGATGTGTGGCTTTAGATGAAGTTGAAAGTATTTTATGGCACTGCCACAATTCTCCGTGCGGAGGCCATTATAATGGAGAGAAGACTGCCGCCAAAGTCCTTCAATCAGGTTTTTTCTGGCCTACTCTATTCAAAGATGCATATCTTTATGTTAAAAATTGTGATGCTTGCCAAAGAACTCTTGGAAATAGCAAGAGGAATGAAATGCCTTTACAAAATATAATTGAAGTCGAAGTATTTGACTGTTGGGGCATGGATTTCATGGGACCTTTCCCATCCTCACTAAACAATGAATACATCTTGGTCGCCGTTGATTATGTTTCTAAATGGGTTGAAGCAATAGCAACCCCGAAGGCTGATGGAAAAACGGTGATAAAATTCTTAAAGAAAAACATTTTTACCCGTTTTGGCGCACCAAGAGTAATCATAAGTGATGGAGGTTCCCATTTCATAAACTCACAATTGGCCAAAGCATTAGAACATTATGGTGTGAGACATAAGGTGGCATCACCTTATCACCCGCAAACCAATGGCCAAGCTGAAGTGTCCAATAGAGAGATTAAAAGAATCTTGGAAAAAACTGTTTCAACCTCAAGAAAAGATTGGGCACTTAAGCTTGACGATGCTTTATGGGCATATAGAACTGCTCTCAAAGCATCGATAGGGTTAACTCCATTCCAACTAGTTTATGGCAAAGCATGCCACTTACCAGTTGAATTGGAGCACAAAGCCTATTGGGCTTTGAAATTCTTAAACTTTGATGAGAAACTTGCAGGTGAAAAGCGAAAACTCCAATTGCATCAGTTAGAGGAACTTAGGCTGCAGGCATATGAGTCCAACAAGTTGTACAAAGAAAAAGCAAAGAAATACCACGATAACCACATCCTAAAGAGGAATTTTGAAGAAGGTCAACAAGTATTATTGTTCAATTCCAGGTTAAGACTGTTTCCTGGCAAACTAAGGACTAGATGGTCAGGACCTTTCTTGGTAAAAAAAGTAATGCCTTATGGAGCTGTGAAATTATATGATCCAAAGAACAATGCAACTTGGACAGTTAATGGTCAGAGACTTAAGCCATACTTTGGTACAAAACAAGCTACAGAGGTGCTCTACCTCGATGAACCAAGCTAAAAAGAATCAGGCGTCAAGCTAATGACGTCAAAAGAGTGCTTCCTGGGAGGCAACCCAGAGTTTTGCATGTTTTTATTATATTATTAAGGTGTTAAGATTAATTTTTGTGAAAATGGTGAAATTTCTAAATTGAAAAATTCTTGGAAAAGGAATTCCCTAATTGTTTTGCAGGATTACAATCAAGAGAAAGAAGCGCATGATTCATAAGCTTTTATATCTTGAAGCAAGATGAAGTAGTTTAAACAACTGAAAATGAGACTTCATCAGGGGAACATACTCACCATGAACAGGGAGCATTTTTAATTTTCTAGCATCTTACATTAATTTCCTTTAATTAGTTAGGATACTTTTTGTTCTTAAGACTTGATGTTTAAAAACAATTGCGTATTAGTTTATTTTGCCTGGGATTTGATGCATGAACATATATAACAAAACATGAAGTGAACTGTTTCATAATCCATCATAGACTTTGTGATTCTTGCATAGATGCCTTGAGCATGTTCATATGTATATTTTACTTGTTTTGCATAAACATAACATTGAAGATGTTTTTTTTTTATCAAGGAAATAAACCTTAGCCAAGTAAGGGAGTGAGCCATACACTATGTGAGATAGAGAGAATCACCATTGTTTTACACAATTGAATTTGTTTGAGTCTCTAGATCATGAAAATTGTATGGAAGGAATAGGAAATGATCAAGGCATTCTGTTCTTTAGAATTAAAAAACCACTTGGCCAAATAAAACTGACCATGATTAGGAATATCCTTTGCTAGAAATTTCTTGGTTGTTACATAATCCCTAAACCTTAAAGGAAAAACAAATGCCTTCCCTTAATTTCTAAATTAAGAGAGCATTCGATTTGGATCATGTGTAAAAATCCAAGTCAGGGGGAAACAAGGATGGAAAAAGTGGGAACATACAAAAGTTGAATCAAAAGAACAGAAGCAAGCAAAAAAAGAAACATTCTATCCCAAAACAAAAAGAAGAAAAAAGAAAAAGGATAAGAAAAAGGGGAATAAAAGGGTAAGGAAACGAGAAAAGAACAGGTGAAAAAAGAAGATGGTTTTCATTGCTCTCTTAATTAGAAATATTTGCATATCCAGAAAAACCAATTTCCTTTGTAGCCTGGCCACGTTACAACCCTTAAAAGTCCTTCTGTGATCCTTAACTAA
Organism: Nissolia schottii; assembly: GCA_003254905.1. Lineage (NCBI taxonomy): Eukaryota > Viridiplantae > Streptophyta > Magnoliopsida > Fabales > Fabaceae > Nissolia > Nissolia schottii. The sequence goes on along the minus strand of QANU01113746.1, from coordinate 2,228 downwards.
CCATACTATTAGATTGAATTGTGAGGCAGGTAACAAATTTTAATTGTTACAATTCAATGGTGATATTGAGCGAAACACTCACCCTAAATTGGTCCACTGACCATCGTGTGCATAAAGATAATTTCCTTGCTGTAAAAGACATTGGATAGAATGATTTGTTTATGCTATTCAAGTGATTGTGCATTTGACTTGTTTAAGGTTATTCTAGGTTGTTTCACATGGTCTTAAGCTTAAACTGTCTGAAACTTTTCAATTAATTGCAATAACCGATTGTTCATAAGCATTGATCTCTTGTAAAATAATTCTACTACCTCTTGTTTGAGGACAAACAAGGTCTTAAGGCAGGGGAGTGATAAGTGCCTTATTTACGCAATTCTCACTTATTAAAATGGCACTTATCTGTTATGTTTTGGTAAATTATCTAATTAAATCTTTATGTTTTGTAGGTTTTACTAATATATTTTGGAAGATGGATGCAAACATAATAATAAAGAATTAATACTTAGAAGAATGGAGAAAGAGGACAAAGGAGGAAAAGAAGCAAAAACGATGAAGTCAGCAAGGGAGCGCTCAGCGAACAACAAGAAGCGCTCAGCGATTGAGGATTAACCGCTCTGCGGTTTAACCCTACCGCTCGGCGGTGGAGCTTCTAGAACCAAGCCCACCGGCGCATTTATTGCACCAGGCTGGCGCTGCACTGGATTGCGGCGCCGCCCCTGCAAGCCGCAACTGCATTAAATGAAGCCGTGTAAGCCACCAATGTTGACCTAACCGCTCAGCGGCGGTACCCAACCGCTGAGCGGTCCTCCCCAAATTTTTCCTATAAATAGGAGGGAGGCCGAGGCATTAAGGGCATCTCTCATCCACTCCTTCCTCCCTCACCATTTCACTCATTCTCCATACTTTCTAAAGTTTAGGTTAGGTAGGAAGTTAGGGTTTAGAAGCTTTCCTTAACGGAAGTGCTGCCGGATTGTCAACGGTTGTGAATCGTGGTGGACGTGTGGAGGCATTTCACCACTCTTCTCAACCAACCATTGCTCTAAACCTCTGTAAGTTGTAATCTATCCATGACAATGGATAGCTAACTTCTTCCTTGTTGGGATTTGATGCGTTGTATTGCTTAAATGTATCCGTCTTGATTCATGTGTATGACTCTATGAAGTTCTATGATTTTTACGATTGGTCTTGCACCTAATGCTAACTTTTGTTTAGTGATTTGATTCTTAACTTGAGACTTATTTGTTTAAGTGAAAGCTATCCTAAGTAAGTTACAAACCAAGTTAAGTTCAATCTTGCTATACTAAAAATTTGATTCAACGTTTAAATGTTGTGGACGTAAGTTACCATCCTTTAATCTGACCTAGATCAATTCATTTAGTTCTTAACCGCCTTAATTGGAAACCAAGAACTAATCGCTTTAACACCTGTGTTACGTCAAGGTACTTAGTTAAATTTGTGCAAGGCAATTGACAATCTAATAAAGGAACTTGTGATCTTAACATGCTCAAACGAGATGATTAAGTTAAGAACCGGTGGCGATAAAATCAAAAGAACTCATAGATCATATTAACTGAGTTATTGGTTACATTGAGGTAATATTGCAATTCAAATCCCAACATATTTCTTTACCTGCCTAAACTTAAGTTCATTTTCATTTTCTACTTTAATTACAACGTTGTTTCTTTGTTAATTTACTCAACAAAACAAACTGTTTTCTATAAGCTTAAAGTAGCATCAATCAAAGATCGTTGTTTTAATCACAATCTCTGTAGATACGATAATACCCGACTTTACTGCAATTGGATCCCTCAAGGATCTGAAAGCTTTAAAAAGGATATATTAAATTAACGAGAGTACAAACCCATTGCGGAAAAAGCTTTCATCACCTACTGATTATTTTCTTTGCTAAAACCCTAAATAGCTTTATCTAATTTGTCTAGGTGACTGGGGATCTAGTCTTGCTTATCTAGGTTCTCACGCTTTCTATCCTAGACCATCGTACTTGTATGCCTGGTGACCCTGCCCCATCCGTTCCCTTCGAGCATGGTGACATGGTCGGGACATAACCACATTTAGCCACATAAACATGAATGCAAGGTGATCGTGTCCCATGCGTTCCCTTCGAGCCTGGTGACGTGATCGAGCCCCATGCGTTCCCTTCGAGCATGGTTGTGGAACTAGGTTTCCCTAGTTGTTCCAATTGTTTAATACAATATGTTTTGATGATG
>QANU01113672.1:51491-78563 GCA_003254905.1 Nissolia schottii | reverse complement strand
GTGTCCACGCCTGATCATTCATAGGTCTGATCCCTCGCCATGCCATAGGGGATGGTTGCACTAATTGTATTCGATGTTTACCTCCTATGAGCCTTACGTGGTTAGCTACCACACCGGTAAAGAGCGCTGCCGGGTCGATACGATAGTAGCAAAAAAAGGTTGTAGGCCGAGGCCACGGCTACAAAGGTGTAAGGACTAAGTAGGACGCAGCCACAGAGTGCGTAAGAGATTCCCAAATCCCCTCATGCACTATGTGGTCACAGGTATGATTTGATGAATGATGATATGATGATAAATGTGTATGTATACCTGTTTACGCATTATGTATAACTGCTCATGCATTATGTATCGTCAAGGGAACGTCCCAAGACGAATAGTATGTCTTCAGGAACAATGTACAGGTAACAAGCACGAAGCCTAGGTAATGACAAGACTAGACACCCAGTCACCTAGTAAAATAGATAAAGCTGCTCAGGGTGTAGGTACAAGATAACAACTGGTAGGATTTAGTATTGCATGGAACGTAGAGGTTCTTCCTGAGTGGCTGGAGAATGCCCGAGTAATTGAACTATAGTAGCCACGTACAGTTTCCACTAAGAATGCAGTCGTTCTTATCCCCACTCGTGTATGGCTCCAGCTGACCAGTATGTCGTCACCGCCACCCAAGGATGTCTGGCTGTTTACGCGCTCTCAGCAGTGCAACTATCGGACCTATACCTCATTGGAGACCAGTACGTTCGCCCCTGCAAACTTCCCAGGAGAGAGCCCCAAGCAGGTGTGCCGTAGACTTCGCGGGCCAAGGTCGTCGCCTATGCGTCCTATCTGGATCGATGAGTGTCCGGGTAGCAGCTCCCATGACCCGATTCACGTGGATGATGAGGATACCCCTCCACCAAAGAGACCAGAGCCACCACAGAGGCCTGCGCCTGTTGCCAACCCAGAGCCAGCTACACCGCCGGTACGAGGAAGAGGTATACGCACAACTGCCCGCAAGAGTGTACTCCTAGTGCAACCACGCATAATCAGGACCCGAGAGTTCACCACCGTGACAGGGATTTCGAGCGAGGACGAGGTGGATCCCGCAGAGCTGGAGGAGGATTCTGACGAGTAGGGTATCAATATGCCGCCAGAGATGCAACCATAGGAGTATGTAGTACATGAAATGAGTAGTACTCATTCTTGTACGTAGGGTTAGTTGGCTTGTTTTAGGTTATATGTATATGGAGTATTGTATATACATGGATGAACTGATGCAGACTATGTATGTCCACAGTAGGACAAGGATGGTTGTTATTATAAAAATGTATAATTATGTGTGTGCTATCTGTGGGCCGTATGTGTATTTTCTTCGGGTACTTGCCGTACGCCAGGTATGTACTCGTGCTTCCTTATTTTCTTTTTCGATACACTGATGCGATGTACGATGCGTATGGCTCGATATTTTTATAGTACAATGAAAAGAGTTTTTAAATTGGCCCTCTATGTTGTAAACCCTAATTTCAAACCAGGATATAGAATCATAATGGTTCGCGGCACCAGAAGAGCACCACCTAGCCAGAAAGCCTATGACTTAAGCATAGGCCGACTAGCTAGGGTGTTTCATTTGGTATCAGAGCAGTTTGGTCCAATGGAGCCTGAGGACTGAGCCGCACTATGCTTTCGGGCATGAATTCGGTGCACGCTCGACGAGCTGAGATGTGCTGAGTCACTGAACATCGGTTCCTCCGAGGCTGATCACCTCAGGGTCCGCAGATGTTATTGAGGCAGCCATGTCACCCGGAAGGGAGGTTGCACGACGTCACTTGCGTTGCTGGGTTTCGCAGGGTTACCTAAGAAACGGGCACGCGACGAACGAGGCCGGTACCGGATTTGTGGATGACTCGAGTTAGGCCGGCAAGGCAGTAGGAGGAGAAAGGTCAGGCAGAGAGAGGAATTGGGGACCTTCAGGGTAAGAGGACAGCCGGGGATTGGAAGGGAAAGGTGCCCCAGACACTTAAGAAAAAATTCCAGGATTCACTCGAATGCAGCAATCGAATGCTTCGTATGCATTCGAATGCTAGCAGAAGGCGCATTCGAATGACAGCAGCAAAGTGGTCCAAATTGCAGTACACTTTGCATTTCTGCATTACGTGACGCTCCGACGCTTCCCCACCTCAGTCCTAATGGTTGCGGGGGATTGAAAGGTAAAGAGTGCAACGGCAAACCCCTTCAATTTCTCGAATTCACCCCTTGGCGGGAGAAACTGCTTGTTATGGATTTTGGCCCGTTCAAAGGCGATTGTGACCGAAACTCCTGACCCCACTTCACCAATTAGTTTACCCAGGTGCAAGGAAGGTCTTGGACCTGACCCCAAGCCCGTACGGCTAGTTCCTTGACAAATGACCCGTAAAACCCCGTAATAAGATAAAAACCTACTTATGAGCACGATTCTCGCACACTTGGTCAATTTTACCTATGCGACTCCCATGCCACCTCCAATGGGTACACGTAGACCAGCCGAGGGTAAGCCGAGAGTTGCTACCCTGTAAAATGACCATTTTACCCTTGCCCCTTGAACGGAAGGAAATACCCCTTAGCCTTGCATTTCCTTTTGATCTTGGTACCCATGATTCAAATTCTCTTGCCCGCACCCAAGACACTACCTTTAGGTATTGATGAAGCATGGTAATCTGTCTGGAACCTTAAATTGACCCTTTCCGAACCGAATTGCCCTTAATGGGTGTAAGGAAACTAAGAAGCATACATACAACTAATGCTTAAGAAGATTTAAACAATTTGCAACATAATATAAAATTTGTATTGATAATTAGCCGTTAGGTTACAAAATGTAGGAGCCAACTGAACCGGTTACACCAAAATTCCCAAAATTCCCCTACCCTTAATACTTACAAGCCATCCGATAATTAATATCTATGTATATATACAATCCTATACTGCCTACCCTAGTAGCCCTAAGGTATCTACTCCACCTCCTCAGTGTCCGGAGCCGGATCATCCTCCATAGCGGCCGAAGCAGGGCCTGAAGGTGGAACGCCGCTTATGGAACCTCCTGAACGCACCCAGCCTAGATGCCTGTAGACGGCGTCCAAATCCTAACCTAACTGGAGCACGTGATGGTCCGTCTGTGTCGCCATCTGCTCAAGGCAATCGGCCTGTGCCAGTAGCCACTCGAGATGGCCGGTGTGTACGTCCAACTGCTCGAGCCGGTCGAGACAAGATAAGCCCACACTCAGAGAGTCTAGCCGACTCATCACTAAGTCCATCTGAGACTGTGAGAGGCCAGGAGCAGGTGTAGGCTCCGCTGAGGTCGACGCCGCAGCCGCAGGATCAGCAGGAGAGGATGGGGCGGAAGGCGAAGAAAGTGCAGCCCTTTTTCTGGCACGACTCCCCTGAGGCACGGCGTAAGCCAACTGACCGGCGTTGTTCACGGAGATATGCATTTTGGCTAAGCATCCAGAGTCCACCTTCCAAGTGATCTTGGGAGACCACTTTAGCTCACCTACAAGCAAGAAACGACAGTCAGAGGTATGAGATCATACACTCATCCAGACAATTCAAAGCCAAAGTCAAAGGCAGAAAGGAAAAAGCAAATAACAAAAATACTTACCCTCGAGAGGCACCTGGAAGTACTGCAGGATCTCGGTGATCTGAACGCCATAAGGAAGCGCATTGCCTCGAATCCGCGCTTGCCTCATGTGCTGCATGACGTAGAGGGCCCAGTTAATCTCATGGTGCTCGGCGAGGGCCCATAGCACCAAGCAGTCGTCGCGTGGTTCCCGTTCCGTGGAACGAGGGTATGTGTAAGCAGGTAATGGTAAACCCTCTGCTCCACGGGTAGGCCACTTAATTGCGGCCTATTCTTCGCACTCTTGAGGCCAGAATGGCAGATAGTGCTCAAAGCCATGTCCTCCCCGAATGGAAAGCCAACGGAGTTAAAAGCCCACTCCGACAAGCTTGAAGCGAGGTCATTCCCCGCATACAGAATCTCCATAATGGTCCCAAAGAGCTCCAGGGACATCTCTATCGGCATGCCACACACCTCCGATGTTAACACGTTGTCCGTGATGCGCATGTTGCTGTAAAAGACTCGGACGAGATGCGGGTACACGGGGTGATTGAAGCCCACAAACCCCAGGAGCTCAGCCGCCTCCAGGAAAACTATAATCTCCTCTGACACCTCTTCGAACGTAGCTCGATCAAAAATTTTTGGCTCTATGATCGTTCGCTCTTTGAAGTTAGTTTCAAAGTTCCGCCATTGGGCTTCGGTGGAGAACCAATGGGGAAAGTTACGTGGGGGAGGAGGACCGGGATTCTTGGACCTTGAAGGGCGGCTGGAATGGTGGCTCATGATGGCAGGAGCTGTGGTCTCGGAATGGGAGAGGGAGGCAGGTGAGAGATTCGGGTGAAGAGCAGGGAGCTATGGAGAAGGGAGTTTGGGGGAGAATAAGGAAGGACAAGGAGCAGGGAAGGCTAGAGCACGGAACCGAGGGGGAAAAAATCGCCGGCAATGCTGGTGAAGAGGGGGAAAATTTGGGGCAAGCTCTGCTAGGGTTTCGGTTAGGGAAGAGAGAGAGCGAGTGAAAGTGAGAAAAAAAAGGGGAAGGAAGCGTTTAAAACAGCTTCAGGTCGCAGTTCATTCGAATGCAATTCGAAGTTCAATCGAATCCATACTGCATTCGAATGCGGTATTCGATTGCCTGATGAACTGTGCAATTCAATCGAGTGAATTACAGTTAGGGACTCGAATGCAGTCAGTTTGGTGAGGTTTTAGTGTCCCTAGCCCATCTGGAGAGACTCCGAGTGATGGTGCATGTCCAGTGCGCCTCAAAACCCTAATTCCCGCAGCATTAGCCTAGGAAATGCAACGACATCCAGATTTCGGGGATGAAATTTCAAAGAAGGGGGTAGAATGTAACGACCCAATTATTTCGTATACGGAAAACCGCGGGTTAGCCGTTATGGAAGATCAAAAAGTATTTCGGGGACCCAGAAGGGGGGTTTACCCGGTAAAATATTCGAATCAGTGGCCGGAGTTAGGTTGGGTTGTCCGGGAAATTTTCCAGCGCATCCGGGAGAATTTCGGCTCAAACGGAATTCGTTACGGATACTGGGAAACGCTCGTGGGATTTTTGCATCCGATAAAACGGTCAAGAGTTCCCGAGTGGTAGGTCCCGAGTCGAAGGGAAAAATCAATGGGTCACGGTGGTATGCCCGGAATATTTTTAAGGCAACCGAGGTGTGAGAAGTTGATTTAAACGCGAGTGAACGAGACCAAAATGGCCCTAAATGGGATTTATCTTCCTTAGGAAATAATTAATTCTTTTAGGATAAATAAATAAATAAATAAATAGGAATAATAATAATAAGAATAAGATAATAATAATAATAACAAAAGGCAAACAAAAGAAAAAGAAAAAGGAAATTGAAAAAAGGAAAAGAAAGCTCAGGCTATAAATAGCCACTTCAGACGTCCTTTTCATTTCCTTTTCACACAAACACATGTCCCACTCAGGCACATCGCGGAAGCGCTTTCAGACTCCGAAAAAATTATGGGAACTCACCACCGCGAGGGGGAAAATTCTCTACTTCAACTCCAACGGACCGAATCTCCATCCGATGTGGGTAACTCTAAGCCCACTGTCTATGTGGTTTGTTTAATGATTGTTTAAATGCATTCCTGTGCATGGTTATTAAACTCTCGAGTTAACTCGTAAACTCTTATGATTTTACGATTTCACAACACAAAACGAGTTAACACTCATGTAAACTCTTTTTTAGTAAACTCGTACGAGTTTAAGTAAACTGTCGATTTTACTAGCGAGTTTACGAATTAAAATCTACCTACGAGTTTACGAGTTTACCTCAAAATGTATAAATTTGGTAACTTTTTTAGATACTTAGTTGATTTTGTATGTGTTAGACCATATTTATCGAGTTTACTAAGCTAATTTTATATATTTATCATAATTGGGCTATGTTTTATCAAACTATAAAGTAATACATGTACAAAATAAAGTATGACATAACTAAGTTTCATGCATTAAGGTATATTTTATGATATTTTTTCACTAATTTTATTTTAAAGTTAACATTATTCACTGTCAATTAGGAATACAAAATTTAATCATGTTTAGTTCTTAATTATATTGCTTATAACATATATTTTTCACATATGTAAACTCTTACGAGTTTACGAGTCGAGTTTATTGAGCCTTCCCGAGTTTACTTAAACTCTCGAGTTTGACAACCTTGTTCCTGTGTATGTGAATGAAAAACTATTTTGCGAAAACTATGAGAAATGAGTTAGGGAAGCGAGATTTAGAGGATTTTGAAGTTTGGAAACCATAACTGTATGGATTGGATTACTGTAGAAGCGAAAAATGTTTCGCGGAGAAAACCCTGGAGAATTTGCACTCCGGGGCGATTTTTTTACTGTAGCATTCGATTGAATTCCCACGGATTCGATTGAAAGAAGACTTTGGGACTTCAATTGATTGCTGAAGGATTTCAATCGAATGAAAGACCGCGGAGGAATTCAATCGATTACCCAAAGATTTCAATCGAATGAAAACCCGAGAAGGATTTCAGCCGATTGAATCCCTGAGGGATTCGATTGAAAGAAGCAATCGAATGCACAATCTTTAAGCATTCGAATGCCTAAGGGAAACTTATAATTTTGAAGGTTCTATGGAATCCAACCCGCATAGTTATGGATGTCTTTGCATAATTCAAGCAAGCATCATGAGGAAAGGTCGTCGTAGGAGTTAGGGCGACCTTAGATAATTAGAGGTTCACCTTAAAAGTTTAACGAAGATCGTAATGAAACTCTAGGAAATAAAGAAAGTTAGGAAGGTCCCGACCCCAGTTGGTGCGGTAGACCAAGTTAAGGAGTCTAGTTATATGATTAGGAATCCCTATTCTCTTGGCAAAGTCTTACAGACACGCCCCTCGCCAATCCAGCAAGATGGGTTGGTCATGAATAACGCAGGTAAAGAGACCTGACCACGATAAGAAACGGGCATAGGCCCAGCTATGAAACCCAGGCATAGGCCTGCGTGAATGAAATGAAACTAAGGGGCCCCACTAAAAGAGGAAAGAGAAACGGATCGCGCCATAGGGCCAGTCAAAGCGTGTCCACGCCTAATCATTCATAGGTCTGATCCCTCGCCATGCAATAGGGGATGGTTGCACTAATTGTATTCGATGTTTACCTCCTATGAGCCTTATGTGGTTAGCTACCACACCAGTAAAGAGCGCTGCTGGGTCGACACGATAGTAGCAAAAAGAGGTTGTAGGCCGAGGCCACAGCTACAAAGGTGTAAGGACTAAGTAGGACGCAACCACAGAGTGCGTAAGAGATTCCCAAATCCCCTCATGCACTATGTGGTCACAGGTATGATTTAATGAATGATGATATGATGAGAAATGTGTATGTATACCTGTTTAAGCATTATGTATAACTGCTCATGCATTATGTATCGTCAAGGGAACGTCCCAAGACGAATAGTATGTCTTTAGGAAAAACGTACAGGTAACAAGCACGAAGCCTAGGTAATGACAAGACTAGACACCCAGTCATCTAGTAAAATAGATAAAGCTGCTCAGGGTGTAGGTACAAGATAATAACTGGTAGGATTTAGTATTGCATGAAACGTAGAGGTTCTTCCTGAGTGGCTGGAGAATGCCCGAGTAATTGAACTATAGTAGCCACGTACAGTTTCCACTAAGAACGCAGTCGTTCTTATCCCCACTCGTGTATGGCTCCAGCTGACCAGTATGTCGTCACCGCCGCCCAAGGATGTCTGGCTGTTTACGCGCTCTCGGCAGTGCAACTATTGGACCTATACCTTGTTGGAGACCAGTACGTTCGCCCCTGCGAACTTCCCAGGAGAGAGCCCCGAGCAGGTGCGCCGTAGACTTCGCGGGCTAGGGTCGTCGCCTATGCGTCCTATCTGGATCGACAAGCGTCCGGGTAGCAGCTCCCATGACCCGATTCACGTAGACGATGAGGATACCCCTCCACCACAGAGACCAGAGCCACCACAGAGGCCTGCGCCTGAGGCCAACCCAGAGCCAGCTACACCGCCGGNCACCGCCGGTACGAGGGAGAGGTATACGCACAACTGCCCGCAAGAGTGTACTCCCAGTGCGACCACGCATAATCACGACCCGAGAGTTCACCACCGTGACAGGGATTTCGAGCGAGGACGAGGTGGATCCCGCAGAGCTGGAGGAGGATTCTGACGAGTAGGGTATCAGTATGCCGCCAGAGATGCAGCCATAGGAGTATGTAGTACATGAAATGAGTAGTACTCATCCGTGTACGTAGGGTTAGTTGGCTTGTTTTAGGTTATATGTATATGGAGTATTGTATATACATGGATGAACTGATGCAGACTATGTATGTCCACAGTAGGACAAGGATGCTTGTTATTATAAAAATGTATAATTATGTGTGTGCTATCTGTGGGCCGTATGTGTATTTTCTTCGGGTACTCGCCGTACGCCAGGTATGTACTCGTGCTTCCTTATTTTCTTTTTCGATACACTTATGCGATGTACGATGCGTATGGCTTGATATTTTTATAGTACAATGAAAAGAGTTTTTAAATTGGCCCTCTATGTTGTAAACCCTAATTTCAAACCAGGATATAGAATCATAATGGTTCGCGGCACCAGAAGAGCAACACCTAGCTGGAAAGTCTATGACTTAAGCATAGGCTGACTAGCTAGGGTGTTTCAAGTCGCGTGTGAATCAAAGCGTATAATACAAATGATAGAGCTTGAGTTTACAATGGTTAATCCTTACTAACATAAGCATTCATAACAGGAGCATATCAAGTAAATGGTCCTTCACAAATAATTTACAACAACCGTAGAGTATTATAATAAATTACATACATGTGTCATATACAGCAAAATACATATCAAAATGTCTGGTCTTCCGCTAGCCGGCATATGGTTTTTCACTGCTCCATGGGTGGCTCCTCATAAGGCTCCTCGTAGCCCTCGTAGTCTTCACCTGCTTCTGGAAGCATAAGCGAGTAGGGGTGAGAACGGTTGTCCTTAGTGGTTTACCTTAGCGTCAGGGTACTTCTTTAACTCTCTTATGAAGCAGGCCGCTCAGGAGATCTCTATGTTTACATGCATACTAGCATCCTACTGATTATTATCTTTACCTAGGATCCTGAACGGCTTTATCTAAGTTACTAGGTGACTGGGGATCTAGTCTTTCTTATCTAAGTTCTCGTGCTTGTTTACTTTTCTCGCATACATTCATAGCCGTCTTGAGCGTTCTCCTGACAGTATTTACTTCATACATATACTTACATACATTCTCATATGCTTATACATCACATGCTCATTCATCATATGATTACATATTTACTCATTTCATACTTAATGCATGGGGAACTTGGGTTCTCTTACACATACCGGCTCACCCAGGTTAGCGTCCTTCTTTGCTTATCTCGAGTCCTTCCATTCATGTAACCGCGGCCTTTTGGCTACAACCTGCTTCTGCACCCTACTGACGATGACCAGGCGGCGCTCTAACCTGGATGGTTGCGAGCCACCAATGCTCCTTTTGGCATTATCGTGCATCAATAGTGATAACCATCAGGGATGGCGAGAGGCTGGCCCTTGCGACTCACCAAGCGTGGACTCATTCATCATTATCATCATATCTTAAGGTGTGACGTCACCCTTGCTCATTCACCTTTTCTTTCTTTTATTCTTTCTTTGGTGTCGTTTGTAACATCCCGCATTCGTCCGGTCCAGAAGGTTTGTCGGCTACGCCATCCAAAGCGGTCGTGAGGCGTGAGAAAATGGGGGACGGGGAATTAAACCTCCAAACCATTGGGAAACTGAGGGGTAAGTGGTTAGGTTTCGGGACCCTATACATTTTTTGGAGCCGTCGGGTGAGTTTCGGCTCGAACGGGAAAGGTTTGGGATATTGGAAACCACTGGTGGCAGTTCTTGACCGGGCAAGAATGTCAGAAATCCCTGAGCGGCAACTCCCCGATCGAAGGGATTTATGGATCACAACGGTATGCCCAGAATATTGTTAGGACAACCAGAGGTGTAATATATTGGACAAAACGGGACCAAATGAAACCGGAACCAGTCCTGGTGGGGTTTCTATCTCCATCAGGAGATATTTACATATATTAAATATAAATAAATAAATAATAAATAAAAGCAACAGAGAAAGAAATAAAAAGGAAAGAAAAAGAGAAAAGGAAAGGAAAAAGGGCCACATTGGTAGCTATAAATAGCCACGTTACTTCAGAAGATTTTACGTAGCTTTCGGTCACTTTCACAAACACCAGTCCCATTCCGACACGTCTCAGTTTCTTGCTGGAGTCCCGAAAAAATCGTCAGAGCACGCTGTAGCGATCAGGAAAGTTCGAGCATCAAAGCTATCCAGTCAAAATCTCCATCGGATATGGGTAACTCTAAAGCCCACTGTCTATGTGGTTTAAGTTTTAACTGTGTATGTGTTATTCTGTGCATTGGACTGTAAAAATGTTAAGTAGTATTTTGGGGAAATGTAGGGTGAGAAGGGTTTTGGGAAATTTTGATGAATGAAATGCATAACTGTACTGATTGGAACCCTAGGAATAGTAAACCTCTGGAGAAAATGAGAACTGAAGTCTCGGGACCCTATTCCATTAGCTTTCAATCGATTGAATGGAGTTTTCAATCGGATGAAAGCAAATTTTGAGCTTTCAATCGATTGAATTCTTATTCAATCGAATGAAGGAAAAACTCAGATTTCAATCGATTAAATCCCAAGTTCATTCGAATGAAAGAACTCTGAAGGTTTCAATCGATTGAAAACCCATTTCAATCGAATTAAAGAACTCGCAGGGATTCATTCGAATGTAACCCTAGACATTCAAATGAAACCTGAGGGACTTGAGATTTTAGTTGTTCCAAGGAGTCCAATGAGTTAGGGTATGTCTATTTCGGTACATGAAAGCATGCATCATGAGGAAGTAGCCGTCATAAGAGTTAGGACGACCTTAGATCACTAGAGGTATCCACGTAAATATAAAGGTGCATAATTGAACCCTAGGAAATAAAGCAGAGAACTAAGGCCATCACCAAGGATTCGGCCAGCCTTATTCAGAGTCAATAGTTATATGACTTTGAAGATCCCATTCTCTTGGCACGTCTTACAGACACGCCCCTCACTAATTCGGCAAGTTGGATTGGTTAGAGCAATGCAAGTAGACCTGATTCAGAAAGTAAAGAGAACGGGCCAAGGCCCGAGAGAAAAGAAAGAGAACAAGACAAGTCCTGTAAGAAAGAAAGGGGGACCCCATTAAAGAGAATAGTACAGAGATAGACGACCACACCTGATTGTGCCCAAGAGCCGGTCCCTCGCCATTCCTGTGAGGGGGATGGTTGCACCTATTGTATTCGATGATTTCCTCCTATGAGCCTTACATGGTTAGCTACCATTCCGGTAAAGAGCGCTGCCAGGTCGATACAATAGTGGCAAGAAAGAGGTTGTAACCTAGGCCACGGTTACATGGGTGGAAGGACTAAAAGAAGAAGGACGCTAACCCGGGTAAGCCGGTATGCGTAAGAGATTCCCAGATTCCCTCATGCACTATATGATCACATGTATGTTAAGAGAATGAATGTATAAGAATATGTATGTATGTATGTATATCTGCTTATGCATTGTGTATATACTTGTTCATGCATTATATATCGTCAAGGGAATGACCCAAGATGAATAGTATGTCCTTAGTAGCAACGTACAGTTAATGAGCACGAAGCCCAGGTAATAACAAGAGTAGTAATCCAATCACCTAGTAACTTAGATGAAGCTGCTCAGGACGTAGGCCAAAGATAATAAACAGTAGGAATTTAGTATGCATGACACTTAGAGGTATTCCTGAGTGGCCTGGACTCTGCTCGAGTAATTGAACTATAGAAGCCATGCCGAGTTTCCACTAAGAACGAAGTCGTTCTTATCCCCACTCGTGTATGAATCCAGACTGGCAAGGATGGGTTCTCTGCATCCTAAGGACGTATGGTTGTTTACACGCTCACTATAGCGCAACTACCACACCTATACTTTACTGGAGACCAGCACTTTCGCCCCTGCGAACATACCTGGAGAGACTCCGGAGTAGTCCAAACGCAGACTTCGAGGGCTGGGATCCTCCCCATGCGGCCCATTTGGATTGATGATAGTCCTGGTAGCAGTAGCCGCGACCCCATCCACGTTGACGGAGAGGACGATCTTCTGCCACCGAGGCTAGAGCCAGAGCTGGTGCCCGAGCCCGCTACAGATCTGGAGCCGGCCACACCGCCTGTCCGAGGGCGACATACCACTGCGAGGAATAGAGTACTTCTAGTACCACCGCGCAGATTCACACCACGCTACTTCAACGCGGTGACGGACATCTCCAGCGAGGACGAGGTCGAACCCAAGGAGCGAGAGGAGGATTCCGAGGAGCAGTTGCAGTAGGACCCTGCCAGTGTTTACAGTAATAGATATGTACCGTACACGCAATGAGTAGTTCTCATTCGTGTGCATAGTGTAACAACCCGAGTTTTTCCCTTGACCAAAACTCCGCTTAATAAGTAATTAACAATATATTAATAAGGAAAAGATAAGATAAAATAAAATTCAAGTATTAATTTTATTCCTGTAGTATTAGTTAAAAATAATAATTTTGCGATCTCGTGGCGTCCGGTGACGTTCGGGCCGATATTAGGTTATTCTTAGAATTTAATCATGACTCACAGGAGTCTGTAAAATATAGTAATATGAAAATAAATTTGAGAATATCTCAATAAAGAATTAAATATTAACAAGAAAAATTAATAGGTCACAACGGTATGTCCGAAATATTTTTAGGACTTCCATATATTAATAGTTAATGAGCGAACACCACTAAAACCACACAGAGAAAAATAAAGCATAGATGACCAAGGGACAAATATTTCCCCCACGGCCAGCCCTCATGCTTGAAGCCACACACACACTTTCTTCGATTTGTTTTCTAAGTTTCCTAAACCTAAAGCTTCAAACCTACCCAAAGTTCATCCACCATCATCATCCTTTGCCTTTCATCATCATAAATCAGTCTTACACTCATCAAGAAGATAAGCAAGTAGCAAGGTTGGAAGTTCTCTTCACTTGGAGAAAGAAAAGCTTAAATTCCGTAACCCTAAATCTCCATAACCTAAGTTTTCATCCTTTCTTGGCAAGAAGACTTAAGCAAGCAAGCAAGGGTTAATTTCATCCTTCCTTCATCACCAACAAGCTCTTTAGGAAGTGGGTAACTCTAGTTCCTCACTTCTTTGATGGTGAATGATTGTTATGTGATTATGTGTGTATGTGTGTCATTCTTGAAAATATGATCATATATGTTAGAAATGATGCTAGGGCTTAGGAAGATGATTCTGAAGGGTCTTGTGACCTGGATTAGATAGGATTATTATGTGTGAAATATGTGTAAAACTCAAGTAAGGTTCCATGGAAGCAAGGAGGAAAAAATGGAAGAAATGGTGCATTCGGTTTTCAGTTTCGCCCAGTGACCGCTGAGCGATCCTCTAGCGCCGCTGAGCGGAATGCACGTGAACTCCAGAGCGCTGAGCGGAAGGCGGTTACCGCTGAGCGGTCTGAAGTCCACGTGGATAAAGATAAGTCCAAAAAGATATTTTTCTTAAAGGATAAAAGTAGGTGGAGATATTGTCAGACCGCTGAGCGATGGGACTCTTACCGCTGAGCGATAAGATTCCTACCGCTGAGCGGACATGTTTTAAGCGCTGAGCGCGAGGGCTCAAATTGCTGAGCGGACCATAGTTTCGCTGAGCCGCCTGAGACCAGAATGTTTTATGGAACCCCTCTTGAGGCACATAATCTGCTACTTAATGCCATAGCTATGATTGATAATTGAAATGTATGAAGTACATGCCGTATGTGAATATGAGAAGAATATGTACTGAATCTATGAATTCCATGTAGTCTGTGATATAATGCGTAGCATTTCATGCATTCATGCTAAACCAAGTTAAAGGATTAGAAATAACTCTGAGATAAGTAAAGATTCTGAAATGAACCATAGGAAACAAGTATGTCATGCTGCAGGTACAGAAAAGTCAGAAATGCTGAAAAGGGCCAAATGCCCAATGCTGAAAAGGGCTAAATGCCCCATGCTGAAGAAGCCAAAGGACAAATGCTGAAAAAGGCCGTGATCACGAGAGCCAAACCATGATCCCACTTCAGGAGGTCAAAGAAGCATCCTGAATGTGGAAGCCCGCCACAGGTGGTGTCGATATGGCATACCTGGAGGTGTGCGGTTACCACACCTTTGCATTGCCGAAAGGGGGCAAGCTAAGGTGGGGGTACAATATCCGCCCACTGTCGAAGGGTCCCGAGGGGGCACACGACAGGTGGAAGCCCACCGCACGAAGGTCCAAAGAGGGCCTACACTGAGGGTGCGAGGTTATTCCGTCATACTAATGTCAACAGAGGGCATTACTATGGTGGGAATAACATATATTCCAAAAGCAGGTTTATTCTGTTATGCATATATACATTCTGTTAGGCATGATTATCAAGCATGTTTACTCTGTTATGTCTGAATATCTGAGATATATGATTCTGTTGTTATGCCATTATGTCATTACCGTCAAGAACACGCTCGAGACGACTAGGTATGTACACGAACTATTAATAAGCACGAGAACGCAGTAAGCAAGAGTAGTTCCCTATCACCTAGTAAAGTAGATAAAGCCGTTCAGAACTTAGGCCAGATGATAATCAGTAGGATATTTAGTATGCATGTTCACTTAGAAATCTCTGAGCGGCCAGAAGTCTGACCTAATATGAGACGAGACTCAGGAACTAAAGTTATTTCCACTGAGAACCTACCGTTCTCATTCCCACTGCCTTATGACTTCAGGTACTGATGACGAGTCTTACTTTGAGGATACTGAAGAGCCGCCAGCTGAGCCATGAGCGGCCATGACAGGAGATGGATTGAGAGATAGATAGATGTTCAGATTTTTGCCAAGGGCATACTGAGTAGTATTCCAGTAGCCCTTGTATTTTGATGTTATGTACTCTGGATTATGTATTCAGTATTTTAGTTTATGTACCTGTGATGTATATCTTACTTATTGTATATACAACTATGTGACTGCTATGATGGACCAATGGATGTATTGGATGCTTTATTACTATACTATTATCCGCTTTGATATATTTGTTTCTTTCCAACGCATGGCTCTATTTTATTCAAAGCAAATGAAAAGTTTAAAATGGGTCCATATTTTCTCAAGCAACTATTTTCAAATGATAACTATGGACTAAGGTATTCCGACCAGGTAGAAAACAACCTAGTGAGCATTGTTTACTACGTACGGGTAAACAGTTAGCTAGGGTGTTTCACATAGGTTTTTGTTTATATGTATTATTGTATATAGACTGGTAGTAGGTATGTATGTCCGTAGCACGACAAGATATTCTTATAATATTAATGTATAATTATGTGTGTGTTGTTTTTGGGCCGTATATGTACTTTCTACGGGTACTCGCCGTGCACCAGGTACGTACTCGTGTTTCTCTTACCTTTTACAATACTTTTATGTGATATATGATGCATATGGCTCTTTATTTTCCATAGTATGATTGAAAGAAGTTTTAAATTGGCCCATTATTTTGTAAACCCTAATTTCAAAGCAAGATATAGACCCATAGGGGTTCGCAGCACCAGAAGAGCACCACCTAGTCAGGAAGTCTATGACTTAAGCATAGGCCGACTAGCTAGGGTGTTTCATCGTTAACTTCTTTAACCAATCCCCCTTTTGGGACTGGTGAGGGGCGTGCCAATAGACTTTGCCAAGAGAGAGACTTCCTATCATATAACTACATACTTGTTCCCTAATGTTCCATTATGATTTTTAAGAATTAAGTCATTAACCTCTAGTTCTCTAAGGTTGTCCTAACACTTACATGACAACCCTATCCTCATGATGCATGGTGAAACACCCTAGCTAACTGTTTACCTGTACGTAGTAAACAATGCTCACTAGGTTGTTTTATGCTTTGGTTGGGTTACTTTTAGCCCCTACTTTTAACTTTGCAAATATTTCTTACTTGAAAATATGAACCATTTTAAAAATTATTTTGTTACTGTGTTAGTTTGCAAATTAGGAGCCGTGCGTGAACGAGGAAGCATACATATACAAACGCTAACATATCTGGCAGTTAAGGTGTTAAGAAGCTAGGAGGAGTATAAATATACATATAAGCACAATAGAGGTCCAACATGTAATTACACAATGCTTATTAAGAAGTAAGTACACAAATAGTTATCAAGAGTCATGGATCATGATACAAAATATCTATCACCCTATCGTGAACTCCCTCACTTTGCTCCGGCCGAGAACTGTTCCGCAGTGGTCGGTAGTCGCTTACCACGCATCTCGTTCATCGATCCATTCGCTTTGCACACCTGGACCTATAAGGAGTGGGGTGAGAACGCTCCATTTTCAGTGGGAGTTCCTCGCGTTATCTATCGTTCATTACTCTGTTATCTTCCAGGCTACTTAGGAGATCTCTAGGTGTCATGCATACTAAAATCCTACTGGTTATTATCTTTATCTATGTCCTGAATGGCTTTATCTACTTTACTAGGTGATTGGGGGATCTAGTCTTTCTTATCTAGGTTCTCGTGCTCATTAACTTTATGTTACTGCTAAAGACATAATAGTCATCTTGGGTCATTCCCTTGATGATACATAATGCATAAACATGTATAAATACCTTCATACTTGCATTCATACTGGTATACATACATACAAACATTCATTCTTGCATGTAACTACTAACTACATAGTGCATGGGGGAAATTTGGGAATCTCTTACGTATACCGGCTTACCCGGGTCAGCGTCCTTCTTCTTTTAGTCCTTCCACCCATGTAACCGTGGCCTTCGGTTACAATCTCCTTCTATTCCCTATCATGATGACCCGACAGCGCTTGGACCGGAGTGGTAGCTAACCACGTTAAGCTCATAGGAGGTAATTCATCATCATGATAAGTACCACCACCCCCTTACCGGGCCGGGCCTTTGGCGCGATCAGGCGTGGACTCGTTTCTCTTTACTTTAGTCTTAGTTCTTTATTTTAGGGTCCCCCGTTTCTTTATTACAGGACTGTTCATGTTCTCTTTCTTTCAGGCCTTTGCCTATTCTCATTTCTTTCGTATTCAGGTCTCTCTACCAGCGTTGTTCTTACCAATCCAGCATGCAGAATTGGTGAGGGGCGTGTCTATAAGACGTCCCAAGAGAATGGGGTCTTCCTAGTCATATAACTACTGACACTGACTAAGGCTGGCCGAATCCTTGGTGATTGGGGGCCCTAGTTCTCTGCTTTATTCCCTAGGGTTCAATTATGCACCTTTAAATTTACGTGAATACCTCTAGTGATCTAGGGTCGTCCTAACTCTTATGACGGTCATTCCTCATGATGCATGCTCTTGTTACACAAAGGTACACATAACTATGCATGTTGGATCCCATAGAACCTTTAAAAATTTAAGTTTTCAGTAGGCATTCGAATGAATAGGGTTTTAGTATTCGATTGATTCTTTCATTCGAATCCCTTGAGGATTCAACAATTGAAATTCTGCTCAGGCTTTCATTCGATTGAAACCTTATGCATTCGACTGAAATCCCTTGGGAATTCATTCGAATCCCACAGTAAAAAAATCGCCCCAGAGAGTAACTTCTCCAGGGGTTTTCTCTGCATAACTTTTTCGTCTCCACAGTGATCCAATCAGTACAGTTATGTTTTCCAAACCTCAAAATCATCAAAATCTAACCTCCATAACTCATTTCCTATAATTTGTACAAAATAGTTTTTCATTCAAATGCACAGAAATGCATATAAATCGTCATAAAATAAACCACATAGCAGTGGGCTTAAAGTTACCCACCTCGAAACAAGTTTCTGAACCGGTAGAAATGAAGAGAAAAATATCCTCTTCGCGTAGGTGTACTCATCCTATTTTTCTGGGGTCCGGCAACGCTTCCGCGATGTGCACGAACGGGACAAAATAAAGAAAAGAACGAAGTAGCAAATGAAGCAACTTGCTTCAGAAGGAAAATGAAGCACAAATGCTTCAGTGGCCTGCCTTTTATAGGCAATTCCAAAAGCAAGTACTGTGTGTAACACTCTAGCTAACTGCATACCCTCGAGTAGTACACAATGCTCACTAGGTTGTTAATCATTTGGTGGGATTACTTATAGTCCTTCATTATCTTTTGAAAATACCAGATTAAGGAAAATATGGACCATTTTAAAACTTTTCTATTTGTTACTTTATTTGCAAAGTATGAGCCACACATGAATCAAAGCATATAATACAAACGATAAGGATGAAGCTTAAGAGTAATAATCATTACTGGCATAAATAATTACATAAACAAATATCTGGTCCATCACAAAGTACAACCCACAGAGTATCATAATAGTATACATATACAAGTCAAATACATCAAAATACATATCAAAATATATCAAAATGTCCATCTGATGCCAAGCTAGACTGGCTGGTCCTCGGTCCTCTACTGCTCCACGTGCGGCTCCTCATAGGGCTCCTCGTAGCCCTCATAATCTTCGCCTGCTCCTGGAAGCATAAGCGAGTGGGGGTGAGAACAGTCGTCCTCAGTGGTTAACCTTAGCGTAGGGGATCTCTTTTTCTCACTTATCAACCCGGCCGCTCAGGTGTTTCTAAGTGAACATGCATACTAACATCCTACTGATTATTATCTGGCCTAAGGTCCTGAACGGCTTTATCTACTTTACTAGGTGACTGGGGAACTAGTCTTGCTTATCTAAGTTCTCGTGCTTGTTAACTTTTCTTGCATACATACATAGCCGTCTCGAGCGTTCTCTTGACGGTATTTACTTCATACACATACTCATATACATTATCATATACTTATACATTACATGTTCATTCATCATATCATTGCATATTCATTCATTTCATACTTTATGCATGCTAACTTTGAGACTCTCTCATGCATGCCGGCTAACTAATGGACTGGGGCGCATCCTGCTTTCCATGCTCTCGGCTAACTAATGGACCGAGGCTGCGTCGGCTCCCAGCTAACTAATGGACCAGGGCCGCGCTGAGTCTTTCCCACTCATGTAGGTACGGCCAAACATCTACAACCTGCTTCTGTCCTCTGATTGATATCGACCAGGCAGCGCTATAACCTGAGTGGTTACGAACCACCACGGATAAATAATGTTCTATCTTCGATCATCAATAGCGATAACCGTCCACCTAGTGGGAGGGCGAGGGGTTGGCCCTATGACACAACCAAGTGGAGACCCATACATCATCATCATTTCATAGGCGTGACGTCACCCTTTCTCATTCATCCTTTCTTTACTTTCTTTCTTTTCACTCCTTTCTTTCTTTCTTTTCATTCCGCATCATTAACCAATCCACCCCTTTGTGGGGACTAGTGAGGGACGTTTCCGCCAAGAGAGATACCTACTATCATATAACTACATACTGATTCCCTAAGGTTCAATTATGCTCTTTAAACTTTACGTGATTAACCTCTAGTTCTCATGATGCATGATAGCATAACCATTCCTAACATACATATTCTACATGTAATGTTCCACATACATCATCATACACATACTTCATGCACTCATCATAAACATACCTCATGAAAATGTTCTACATGCATCGTCCTAAGCATACCTCATGACATGCTCATCATACATCATCCTAGACATACCTCATAACATGCTCATCATACATCATCATACATCATCATCATCATAAACATAACTCATGCACTCTTCACGTAACCACCCTCTCTGCACTCCAGGGATCCTCCGCAGAACCCACTCAGCACCACTACTGGTGCCCACTCAGCACTCTTCACGTAACCCTCTTAGCACTTCAGGGATCCTCCGCGGAACCCACTCAGCACCACTACTGGTGCCCACTCAGCACTCTTCACGTAACCCTCTCAGCACTCCAGGGATCCTCCGCGGAACCCACTCAGCACCACTACTGGTGCCCACTCAGCACTCTTCACGTAACCCTCTTAGCACTCCAGGGATCCTCCGCGGAACCCACTCAGCACCACTACTGGTGCCCACTCAGCACTCTTCACGTAACCCTCTTAGCACTTCAGGGATCCTCCGCGGAACCCACTCAGTACCACTACTGGTGCCCACTCAGCACTCTTCACGTAACCCTCTCAGCACTCCAGGGATCTTCCGCAGAACCCACTCAGCACTTGCACTCTAGGGATCCTCCGCAGAACCCGCTTGGCGCTTACTTCTTTGCTTATTTTCTCATTTTCTCATATTCGCACCCCAGGGATCCTCCGCGGAACCCACTCAGCACCACTCCTGGTGCCACTCAACAACTCTCTACAGACTCCTCTCAGTCACTTTCCGCGGAACTACTTAGCACCATCCCAGGTGCCGCTCAACAACTCTACATACTCCTCTCAGTCACTCTCCGCAGACCCACTCGGCATCGTTCCAGGCGCCGCTTAACAATTCTCTACATACTCCTCTCAATCACTTTCCGCGGACCCACTCGGCACCGTTCCAGGTGCCGCTCAACAATTCTCTACGTACTCCTCTCAATTACTTTCCGCGGAACTACCCAGCTATACCTGACGAACCAGAATCTATTTTCTTTGTTTTTCTCGCTTTTCTTTCCCCTTTGCTCATGGATGCTCCTTGAGTTTTTTCACATATTCCAACCATTATATACTAAGCTAGTCTAGGTCACAGGACCGTTCAGAATCATCTCCTAAGTCCTAACATAGCATTTCTAACATAATTTCTCATAGTTCACATAATCATCCAAAGCAACCATAAGCTCCAAGGAGATGAGCAAACCAAGTTTACTTACTTGCAGTGAGGGAAGTTTGGAGTGAAGTCCCACAAGCCTTGTTGTTTCCAAAGCTTGAGTTTCTCCTTTCTCCAAGATGAAGATCCTTGAGCAAGGTGGAGGGTGAAGAAGTTGCTCCTCTTGATTTTGGAAGGAAGAAAATGAAACCAAGATGAGGAGACGTAGGGGGCTGTGTTTCGGTTCTTGGGAGGTGGAAGAGGGTGGCAAGAATGCTTGACCTCTTGAAGGCTAAGTGGTGTTCTTGAAGCTTGGCTTGGTGTGTGTTTATGGAGAATGTGGAAGATGAACTTTCTCTTGTAAATTTGGGGAAGGGAACTCGGTTTGGGTGGCTGAATGGTGAGGGAAATTAATTGAATTTTAGGATTTAATAAAATGTGATGAATAGTAGAAGGTATGGGTGTAGGTGTGGCCATTTGTAAGAAAGGTAAGGTGATGTAAGTTTGGAAGCATGATTTAAGGGATCGGACAAAAATCCCAATCAAACCGTGCAGCCCCCTCTCTCCTAGTTCAGCTGCTGAAATTTCATTTTCTCCCGGTTTCGGTTCGCTCGTGTTTTATCGCTCTCAGTCTTGGTGCATCGCGCACGGTCGTCCGAAAAATATTCCGTTTATACCGTCGCGATCCTGTAATTTCCCCTACCTAAGGGTATTAATATTTAAAGGTATTTGTGAATTTTTCTCCGGGGATTATTTTCACAGACACCTTTTGAGCGTCAGAAAATTTCATCGGCGAACAACGATTGTTTGGTTGTCTGCCGAACTTCATGCCGCGACACGTCTTATTTCCTAGGGATATTCTACCTATTAGTTTCCCATTTTAATTCCCTAATCATGATTAGAAAATTAATTAAATATTTATGTTTACGATTATTTCCCTAAGGAAAAATTGGGATGTTACACTGGGGGACGTACATCCCTGGCGCGTATATATATGTATAATTATTATTATTATTATATATATTATTATACTTTATTATAGTATATAATATATTCTTATTATATGTTAATGTACGTAACATATATATATTATATATCTTTCCTTTTTCTTTGTTTCTGGGGCGTACATATAATATATATTATTTTATTATGTCATATATATATAAATATATCGAATATATATTTTGTTTCCTAAGTTTGGGGGGACGCATGTCTCAGGGGAGACGTATGTGTATATATTACTATTATTATTATATTATTTTATTATTTGTTTCTTGTCCAGGGGATGCACCCCGCTATACTCATTATGACTAAGGGTCACATGGTCAATTTTGATCACATTTGATCGTTATTTGTTCGCGAATGGATGTCCTAAAAGTATTTCGGACACACCGTTGCGATCTACTAATTTTCCTTATTAATAGTTTAATATTTGTTAGAGCATTCGGGAATTTATTTTTCCTATTAGTGTATTTTACGAACTCCTTTGAGTCGTAATTAAATCCCGATGATGATGAAAATCACCCCGAATCTCGCGAAATCCCGCGAGAGTGCGAAATAATTATTCTGACTGGCATTTTTAATGATTAAAGTCAATAATTTAATTTTTCAGTCTTAATAATTGACCCGCATTTATTTATTACCCGCAATTTCTGTAAGGGAAAAATTCGGGATGTTACACATGCTAACATAACCATTCTAATTATAGACATCCTACATGCAATGTTCCACATACATCCTACCTATTATATACATCCATCACGTACATCAGTTACATCATTGCTTGTGGGACCATGTGCCCAAGACAGTTCCCATGAGTCCCTGAGACTAGCTCCTCCACTTTTTTTTAAAATTTATTTTCAAAGGGCTCTCAGGTCGCTTAGCGGTTATCTGGACCGCTCGGCGGTCTGACGCCAAGTTCAAAAAGCATTTTCCATCCTTATCACTAAGTTTCAGCACAGGCCGCTCACCGAAGCATAGGACCGCTCAGCGGTACACTTCGCTCAGCAGGCTACTCAGCGGTTCATGAGTCCACTCAGCGACTCATGACGCCGCTCAGCGATTCCTGGCGAAACTGCAGCACCTACTTTATTTTCCTTGCCTTTTCTTGCTCTTTTCTTATGGCCACTTCTTGGGACTTTTTACTTATGTTCCAACAATCATATTCGTATCTAGTCCAGGTCACAAGACCCTTTAGAATCATTCTAAAATCCTAGCATAGCAGTTCTAACAACATAAACATAAAACACAACAAGCAAACATAGGCCACCAAGGGGTGAGCAAGCCAAGTTTACCCACCTCTTAGAAGCTTTAAAGAAGGTTGGAGAGGGTGGAAGAGAGGTAGGATCCCTGGGTGTACAGCCTCCTGAACCAGTCCCCTGATTTGAGCAGTGTTCTGACAGAGTTCTTGAACCAAACGATTTTTCGACAGAGTTTCCACAACCTTGAATTTTTTGTGAAAAATTCGGAATGGGAGGGGCTATTTATTTCCAAGAATCTTCCCCCCAAAATTACTCTTTTACCCCTTGTGAAATTTACCATTTTGCCCTTTTTAATTTAATTAAAGAATTAATTAATTAGGTTAGATAATTAAGATGTCAAATCAATGAATAGTGACCTAATTTTTTATTATTTTCCTTAAAAAATCTGCTTCCATCACGTGGTGAATACAGATGTGGGTCCCTCCCGGTCCCCTTTCGCTCGTTTTTGGTCGTTCGCAGTCCCAGTGCGTCGCGCACGGTCGTCCGAAAAATATTCTGCTTATACCGTTGCGATCCTCTAATTTCCCTTAACCTAGAAATAATATTTACTCAAGGAACTTGTGAATTTTTCTCCAGAGGAGTATTCTTCACAGATACCTTTGATACACCGCTGAATCCTAGGGACTGCAGACCACCGTTCCGTTTGCGGTTTCGCTATCACCCAATC
Source organism: Nissolia schottii (assembly GCA_003254905.1). Classification (NCBI taxonomy): domain Eukaryota; kingdom Viridiplantae; phylum Streptophyta; class Magnoliopsida; order Fabales; family Fabaceae; genus Nissolia; species Nissolia schottii. The sequence goes on along the minus strand of QANU01113672.1, from coordinate 54,759 downwards.
TTCCTAAGGAGATCGTGGGGCTATTTTAAGGTATTTGTACCCTTTCTCTGGTACCGGTTAGGTTTTCAGAGACTTTGGGGCTTTTCGCTTAGTTCTACTTGTTAAACGAGCCCAAACGGGGCTGTTCTAGTGTCTGCGGAATCGTCCAGAACTGAATCAATTTCCATTTTTTCGACACTTTGGGTTTTTCATCCATCTCTAGGGGTCGAGAGGAATCATTTGAGTGTAAGAAGAATTTATCAAAACTAAACAGATTAATTTCTATTAATTTCTGCATGTTAACCCATACAGAATGCTCTACGAACAATTAATTAGGGAAATTTCCACTAAGAAATGAGCGGGATGTTACACTCTCTAGTTTCTGATCACTAATTTCTGACAGAAATCTAATGTATGCTTTGTGACTATTGGAATAATTTCTGGATATCTGATTGTTTATGTTTTACGTGATGTATTATATGTTAGAATTCATAATATGATGATCTTTTGAGGAATATTGTGTGATGAACTATGAAATGATGATATGAGATATTGAGTTATATTTATCATGTATATGAATGCTTTGAGATCATTGAGCTGTGTTTATCATACGTGTATTGATGCTATGAGATATTGAATTAGGTTTATGTTTAGAAAGAAGAATAAAACTTAAATTCTACCGTCGAGTTCAGTATGTCCTCAAGAGTAGACAAGGTCAGTATGACCCCAAGAGTGGACAAAGTCAGTGGAGATCCCCAAGTGTGGACAACATGAGTCAGTTCCCAAGTGTGAACAATGTAAGTCTATCCCCAAGTGTGAATAGGAGGTCCCCAAGTGTGGATAACATGATTCAATCCCCAAGTGTGGACGAAGAAAATCTATCCCCAAGCGTGGATATGTCCCTAAGCGTGGACGAAACGAGTCAGTCCCCAAGTGTGGACAGAGTAAGCTATTCCTAATATTGCTGTTGTATCTGGATAATGAATTCAAGGTAATGATTATAAGATGATGGTTATAAGATGGTGTATGTGCAAGCAAAGTGTGAGAAGATCCTAAAGTATTTTACAGTGAAAACTTGTTCCCTAAGAGCTACGGCAGAGAGTAGATGACATAGATAATGAAAGATTATGGTCCCTCAGTCACCTAGTAATGTAGGCAGCTGCTCAAGACTAGGTTGAATATTAATAACTAGTAGGGATGTTGTATAACTGTGACATCTAGAAACCCCTGAGCGGCAGAATCATAATTGAGAGTAAAACGAGCAGTGACGACTAAGGTTTCCCACTGAGAACGCAAAGTTCCCACACCCACTCTTTTATGGTTCTAGGTAAGCACGACAAGGACGTCAGCGCGGTACGTGAAGAAGCAGACTCAAAGAAGATGAACTGAGAAATAGGATAGCAGAGGCTTGGCTAAAGATATTACGATCAACCCTTAGTTAGTATAGTTCATATTTTACACTACTATGAGAAAGTACTTGTATGTAACAAATATGATAATACCTATGTAAATGCTTATGATATAAGCTATAGACCACTTGTATTCTTATTGTTTGATGTTGTTATGTTAGGATAATTATCAGTGAAGTATAAAGCTTTAAAGTTTGATCTATAAATTCTATCCGATGCGCGACTCATATTTTATATCATATATGTATAACGAAAAAGTTTCAAAATGGTCCATATTTTCAAGTATAATATAATTGCGAACCTTCAAAGTAGGGGCTAAAAGTAACCCCAACCAAAGTGGATAACAACCTAGTGAGAATTTTTTGTGATGTACATGTAAGCAGCTAGCTAGGGTGTTTCACTGGTGCTGTCTGTGATTCTATCAGAAGTTAGGAAAGCCTTAGCTGAAACTAGGGCTATGGCACGTTTTTGAAAGGAACTTTATGCTGGGATTTTTATGATGAAAAACTAATGTCATTTTTGAGTTCTACACGAAAAATTGAGTGGGATGTCAAGTTTTACGATTTTTGGAGTCCCCGATGAAATTCTCAGCAAATAGACAGAAAACGAGGTTTTTGGGAAATAAGGGCAAAACGGGAATTTTGTGTTTTCAGCTGAAAAACTGGGATTATTTTCAGAAAATATGGGTTTAGAAATATCAAAAACCTTAAGGGCAAGTCTTAAGTCCATCGGGTTTTTGAGAACTAAAATTCCAAAGAAACAGGGCGTTTACGGGGACAAAACAACAGTTTTGGGAAAAAGGGTAAAACAGGGATTTCGTGATTTGGGGTTCAAAATCTGGATTTCCAAGTGTGAAAAATAATCTTAGGACCATCAAAAACCTTGGGGTAAGTTTTGGACCTCTCCGGTTTCTGATTTCTAATTTCTGACAGAAAGCGGATGCACACTTTGTAATTCATAAATGACTTGTTAGGCTGAATTTATGTGTGGGAAGGATTGTGAAATATGAAATTATGACTCTTATGTTGATGGAGGAAATGTTTTTAGAATGGAACATGAAACCTTGTAGAACATGGGAAATTGCAGAATTTGGGGCTGAAATTCGTCTGGTAACGCTTAGCTGTAACTACAGATAGCAACCTAAGAGGGGGGTGAATTAGGTTTCTCTTATTTTTCTCGGATTTTGGTTCTTTGAAAGATGTGAAACCCTAATCCCCAAATTTTGAACAAGACCCAGCAATAAACCGAACAAATGTTAATGTTAAAGCAGCGAAAATTGTCAATTGCTGAATGTAAAAGTGTACGGATAAGAAAGATCACACCGGAGAATTTATCTTGGTTCACCTTCAACCACCGAAGGCTACGTCTAGTCCCCTGTTCTGATTCAGGGATTTTTCCACTATGTAAACTTGTGTTGTGTACAACCTCACACCCGAGGCACTTACACCGACAATTACAAGAGAACACAACCGTTCCCCTGGTTACACAATGTCCTCACCGAATACTACGGTGATGATCAGAAATCACACCGAACACTACGGTGATTAACAAAACCACACCGAACACTACGGTACCACAATTGATTCACAATTGTTGAAGAAGTAATACAATGGCTTTGCCAATCCTAAAACTCAGGGTTGGATAATCCTGAATAGAAAGCACTTCAAATATAACAGTTAAGGCTCAAAGGGCTTTCTTAAGATTTGGATTGAAACACCATTGAAATTTGATCAGAACTTTGTGAATATGAAAGTGAGAATTGAGTTCTGGAGTGGTGTATGAGTTTGCACGAGTTTGGCACTTATATAGGCATAGGTGCCTCTTCATGAACCATTGCCATGGCTTCCAAATGCCAAACAACACATTGTTTCATGAAAAAA
>QANU01113672.1:1750-37300 GCA_003254905.1 Nissolia schottii | reverse complement strand
ACCTCTGAACCCATTTTTCATGATAATAAACCCAGATTTTTAGTCCAAACACCCAAACTTACAGATTTGCTCTTTTTTGATCAAAATGCCATTTTTTGCCCATAAAACCGATTTCCTTCAAAATTTTAGTTAACCACACTCCAATGGACTCAAGTCTTGACCCCAAGGTTTTTGACATCTTTGAACCCCCCTTTTATGCCAAAAACCCCATTTTTGCTCTATGTCACCTTTCCTCAAAACTCTTCCATGTACCACACTAAAACATTTTTCCACATACTCCAGCATTTATAAATCACATATTATCATCTTCAAATCACATTCATTTAAAACAAATCCTTAATAAAATAAATCATATTATGTGCATTTTCTCATAAATCACATAAACATGCAAAAAGGCATAGATCCATCAAGGGATGGTTTTAGTTAGTTTACCCACAAATTTTAACAACCAAGAATATATTTATCCTAATCAAATCATTGGCAACACATGCAAGTTCATTTCAAGGCATAAAACACATATTATGTGTATTTTATCACATATTCACAATAACCATAAATAGATCACCAAGGAGATGATTTATGCATAGTTACCCACTTTCTCAAGAAGGTTGGTGAAGGGAGTTGGGAGTGAAGTTCCACAAGCCTTGATGTTCCCAAAGCTTTATGTCACCTTTCTCCAAAAATGTGAACCTTGCACAATGAAGAGGATGATGATGTTGTTCTTCTTGGTTGTGGGTGTAGGAAAATGAAACTAAGATGAGGAGACTTTGGGGGGTGTTTTCGGTTCTTGGGAGGTGAAAGAGGATGGCAAGAATGCTTGCTTTCTTGGAGACAAAGTGGTGTTCTTGGAGCTTGGCTTGAGGTGTGGTTATGGAGGGTTGTAGAAGATGAAGTTTTTCTTGAGATTTTGGGGGGAGGGGTTCGGTTTTGGAGGGCTTGGGGACAAGAGAAGAGTGCTCAAATTTGTTGAATGTCAAATAGTGTTCTTAGGACTTGCTTTGATGTGTATTTTAGGAGATTTTTGGGAATAAAATTCTCTTGTACAAGATGATGGCACACACATGGTTTTGGGCCAGAATTTTTGAGAGAAAAATTGATTTTGATGGCAAAATAAGTGATGTGATGGAGTAAGGTGGTGATGGTAAGTGTTGCATAGTGATGGTAAGTCTTGGAGCACATTTTAAGGAATATGTTTGTTGACTATAGAAGGCTGAAAATTCAGCAAGGCTAGTCGTGTACCATGGCTAGAATTAAATGGTAAATTTGTTATTTAAAAGGGTGTTAGTGATAGTGTGTTAAAAGTGTAAGAGTATTGATTGTTCTTGATCAATTTTGGAGTGTGCAACACCCCTGCTAACTGCCCACTTCCATGGTAGTAAGCAATGCTCACAGGGTTGTTGTTCGTTGTGTAGGGTTACTTATAGCCCTTACTTTTACCTTTGCAAATAATTCTTACACAGAAATAGGGACCAATTTCAGAACGGCATAAGCGATAAAGTCTAGGGGGGACTAGTCTTGCCATAAGATACCTAACAAGGAAAGGGGGAACCAAATCCTAAGGTGTGTCCGGCATAATCAACAGAGAAATGAAAAGGTATGATGTATTTAAACCTATGATTCCCCCAATATGTAAGTTATTTATCACGGATCATGTTGTCACTTACATTATCTCATATTATCTTTATATGTCGATTTACATGTCAATGCCAATTTCATCAAAACCAACAGCAAGGTATTACTCAGAAATAGACTGATGAAATATGTATATCATACGGATTTCAAAAACACAAAAACCTCAAAAATCCGTAAATCCAGAAACTCACATATCAAACAAAAACCCAGAAAACATTACTTGTATACATGCAAAACTCATGAATTAGCATGTTCCTAAACCCACCTAGCATTTTTACTAAAGCACAATTAGAGAAATCTGTGAAGAAGATTCTTTCTCTGACCATTGATGGCTTGGTTTTGATGAAGACAACTCACATCAATAAAAAGCAAGAAAAAGGCAAAGACACAACCGATGAATTGCAATGATCAACTGATCATCATATTGAAGGTTCAAGTGTTTTTACCTTAGAGTTTAATGGTTAGCACTTGTTATTGATATCATGGTTAATGGCTCATAAGGTTTTCATTCTAACAAGTCTAATACTTTTGCTAAAATCCTAAAATCATTTAGTAACACTTTTATAAGGTTTGCAACACTTGGAAGACACTTTGTTGTGTCAGTAATAGATTACTGGATTTCAGTAATTGATTACCAGTAGTTCAGTAATCGATTACAGGGTTTCAGTAATCGATTACCAGCATAAAAAATGTGAAAATATAACATTTTTTACATGAGTAATCGATTACCAACTCGAGAATTTTGAAAATAAGTGGTTTTCATGTGTGTAATCGATTACACACTTATGGTAATCGATTACCACCTCAAAAACTTTCAAAATTGGCATTTGTTGTGTGTGTAATCGATTACACACTTATGGTAATCGATTACCATCACACAGAATTTGAAAATTGGCAGTTACCATGTGTGTAATCGATTACCACCCTTTGCTAATCGATTACATCTTCGAATGGGTGTGTTTTTTTCATGAAACAATGCATTGTTTTGCATCTGTATGCATTGGCAATGGTTCATGAACAGGCACCTCTGCCTATATAAGGTTGGAACTCATGCAGAACAAAAACAGAACTCTAGAACTCAATTCTCACTTTCATACTCACAAAGTTCTGATTAAATTTCAATGGTGTTTCAATCCTAAACTTAAAGAAAGCCCTTTGAGCCTTAACTGTTATATCATTTGTGCTTTCTATTCAGGAAAACTTCCAACCCTGAATTTAGGATTGGCAAAGCCATTGTATTACTTCTTCATACAACTGTGATTGTTGTTAATTGTAACACCCTAGCTAATTGTTTACGCGTATGTCGCAGACAATGCTTACTAGGTTGTTATCTGCTTTGGTTGGGGTTACTTTTAGCCCCTAGTTTTACACTTGAAAATATTTCTTACTTGAAAATATGGACCGTTCTGAAACTTTTTCTTTCGATACATGTGTTATAAATAAAATATGAGCCTCGCGTCAGATAGAATTTATAATGCAAGCGTTAAAATTTTACACTACACGAATAATTACTTCAATCTAATAACATCATACAATAAGCAAACAAGTGGTCCATAGCATATCATCACCAACATGTACATAGATATTATCTTAAATAATACATACACATAAGTTCTCATGAAAGTACAATACATGGATTGTAACATCCTTAGCCTAGCTCTCGTTATTCTAAGCAGCTACCTATCTTACTAAGTGTTTGAGGGAGTCTAATCTTTTCGTTACTACGTCATCTGTTTTCTACCTTAACTCCTATGGAATAAATTCTCAATCAACATTCATCATTCATCACTCATATCATGGGACCGCCCACACGTGATGCAACACACATCCTAGGACCGTCCACCCGCGATGCAATGCACATCTTAGGATCGTCCGCTCGTGATGCAATGCGCACCCTAGAACCGTCCACCCGTGATGCAATGCACACCCCTAGGACCATCCACCTGTGATGTATTAGGCACCGTGGAACCTTCCACCTGTGATGCATTACGCACCCTAGGACCGCCGTCCGCATGGAATGCCTTTTACACCCTAGGACCGCCGTCCACTCGGAATGTCATCTACACCCTAGGACCGCCGTCCACTCGGAATGCCATCGACACCCTAGGACTGTCGTGCCCTCACATTGCCATCCACACCCTAGGACTGTCGTCCACTCGGATTTGCCATCTACACCCTAGGACTGTCGTCCACAGTTCAACATCCAATATAGCAACCACACATATATCATTCAATCCATATCATTTTCAACCACAAGTCACATATATTCCCAACCACTATTTCCATAATCACAAAGCAACCATAAGTTCCACAATCAAACATAAGCAATTACAGTTTCGCAAAGAATTCACCATTTATAACTTCACATAACTCACGGATATCAATCATGCACTGTCACTAACTTCACCAATCTCATAACATCAAATTCATCACATATGAGAAACATAATCTCATACTAACCATTTCTTGAACATAATAAACATAAATCTAGCAATTAGCAAAACAGAAGTCTGGTTTCTGTCAGAAAATAGCAATCATAAACTGGACAGGTCCAAGACCTTACCCAAAGGTTTATGAGTCCTAAGATCATTTTTCATACTTAAAAATTCAGATTTTGAACCCACAATCACGAAATTACCATTTTACTCCTTTTTCCAAAATTACCATTTCCCCCCATAAATGTCCTATTTTCTTTAGAATTTTTGTTCTCAAAAACCCGATGGACTCAAGACTTGCCTTTAAGGTTTTTGATAGTTCTAAACCCATATTTCTGAAAACAAACCCAGTTTTTCAGTCCCAAGCCACGAATTTCCCGTTTTTCCCTATTTCATAAAAATCTCGTTTTCTGCCTGTTTGCTGAGAAATTCATCGGGGACTCCAAAAATCATGAAACTTGACATCCCCACTCAAAATTTCGTGTAGAACCAAAAAATAACATTAGTTTTTCATGATAAAAATCTCAGCATACAGGTCCCTTTAAAATCATGTCATATGCCTACTTTTGTCTTAGGCGTTCCTAAATTCTGACAGAATCACAGACAGTACCAACAGATCCAGACAATCATCAACAACATATACATACATCAAAGTCACATAAAAAGAATCTTAACCACATATATATCTAATCGTGAAACCACATAGACAGTGGTTAGAACGGTTTACCCACTTTGTAACTAAATCCGTCACCGGGCTGCAAAGACTCCGAAAGCCTTGTAACCGGTGCTCCTAGCTGTTGTAGGGATTCTTCTAGGTGATGGATGAAAGTTCTTGATTAGAGAAGTGAAGGGTGATTGCTAGAGATGAATTATCAAGGTTATGGGTAATACAGAGACTAGTGTATCTATGTTTTGGCGGAATAACAGCAGAGCGTAAAAACCGGCAGAGTTTCACCAAGGGAGTGTCTTCTTGCATTTGGAAGAGCTCAAGGGCTCCATTTATAGGCCATGGGCTGATTGGCTTCTTCAAAAAGCCATGGGAAAGCTCCCTTAAGAAGCCAAGGGTAAAATGGTCATTTTTGGCTCTTATGACTAGTCAAAGATGAAGTTTCATGAATTTGGCCAGTTGGGCCTTGTCTTGGCCGTGCATGGGCTGTTTCTTGGCCAATTTTTGTGGCCAAAAATTTAAGGGTCCCGGTAGATCAATTTTGATCAGGTTTTTATTGTTTTCGGTCTCGGTACTTCGCGTACAGTCCTCTGAAAAATATTCTGATCACTTTCTTGTGATCTACTAATTTTTTCTTGGGTAAGAATTGAATTAATCTAAGGTATTTGAGAACTTTTCTCCATAACCATATATTTTACAGATACCTTAGATTCACCGTTGCACTTGAAAGATAAAAAGAATTCGTTTAAGTGTCTGCAGAATTTTCCTAAACCGAATAGAATTTATTCTACAAACATTTTAATTTATAAATTCATGCAAGACCTTATTTCTCCTATTTAATTTGGAAAACCTTTGCTAAGGGAAAAAGCGGGATGTTACATTCTACCCCCTTAGAAAAATTTCGTCCCCGAAATTTCAAGCATTGCTAGGGTTAAACACCTTATCGTTTTCTTACTCCTTACAATTTACTCACCTTGAACGAATCCATCCCTGTCTTGTGTCTCTTCGGCTGCTATGGTGAATACGCGCCCTCGTTGCTGTGGTAAGGGTAGGGTGTGGCAGATATTCCATTGGGTTGTGGGTTGGGCCGCTGATGAAAGCCTTTTTAACCACTTTCTCTATTCTTGACACAGCTTAGGTTTTGTCACAACTGTGCCAAGCTAGTTTGAAAGTTTGTCTGCGCTTTTACTGTTCAAATTAAATTTATATACATACCTACTTTACGGCTTTCAGATTCCAAAGGAATCCAATTGCAGTATAGGGTATGGTCGATCCCACAGGGAGTTGTAAAAATACCATTCTTGAGTTTATTTAATTAAACAATGAGGTGAGAGATTTGTGATTTGATTTATAAATAAAAGACATAAAACTAAAATAGGAAACAAATCAGAGGTAGTTCCGGAGCTTGTTGGGAATTTTAATCACATCATAGTTTCATGCATCCAGTTACTTATTACATAGAACTATCGTTGATTGCCCGCCACCAGTTCTTAACTTGTCATCACTTTCGTGCATGACAAGATCACAGGTTTCCCTTGTTAAACTGTCACTTTCGCACACTAGCTTAACAAGGTACGCCAGCATTAATCCAGATGTTAAAACGGCTAATCTTTATTCCAGTTACGGCAACAAGGTTAGATGAAATGATTTAGGTCAGACTCTAATGATTGTAACTTTCGTTCACAACGTTCAAGTCTAGATTCTAGTTAAGCATAGCATTATTGATTTTAATTTGGTTATGACCTACTTAACATAACTTTCGTTCATGTAAATAAGCCCCAAATCAAGAATCAAAACACTAAACAAAACTAGCATTAGGCATGAAATCATTTCAAGCAAATCATAGAAAAGGATAGATTCATATGTAATAGTTACATGGATACAAGCAAACTACAATAGTAATCAAAATCCCAACAAAAAGAGGGTTAGGAACCCATCTTACAAGAGAATCTCGGAGGCAAGGTTTAGGCACTTACCATGACACGTGCTCACGCCGTCATGGCCATGGCTTCGCCAAGCTTCCTCGATCTCCGGCTCCTTCACAAGCCTCGTCTTTGTTCCTAACCTAACCTAAACTAAACTAAGCTTTAAAAGTACAAAAAAAATGAAGAAGAATGGTGTTTGGAGGGGGGAGAAGAGATGGTTTCGGAATGGCATGGCCTCCTCTATTTATAGGCAAAATTTGGGTCCATCGCTCAGCGGTTTGGGTGTCATCGCTGAGCGATTAATCCTTTATCGCTGGGCGGCGGCGCGTAATCGCTGAGCGATTGTACTTTGCATTAAATGCTCGGCAGCTTTTTGCAGGCGGTGCTGACGTGTCGTTCTGTGATTGGCTGGTCCTAGTTGGCTCCAGCTGGCTTAATGATGGCGCCGGTGCAAGTGGCTTGCCGACTTACTATCGCTGAGCGATTAGAGTAATATCGCTGAGCGATTAGGTCTTGAGCGCTGAGCGGTTCTGTGTACTTCGCTGAGCGATGCCTTCGTCCAGAATCCTCTTTTTAAGCTCTTTTCCAATTCTGCCCTTTTCTTCCCTTCTTCATGGGATTATTCTTCGATAAAACTCCTTGCATCCATCTTCAAAATATATTATAAATCCTACAAAATAAAGGGAATTCATTAGATAATTCGTTTAAAACATAACAGATAAGTGCAATTTTGATATGTCAATTTTGTGTAAATTGGGCACTTATCAGCCGCTGGACAGACCCTAGAGAAATGGTCGGTCTCGCCGCATCGATGGCAAACCTCTTTTTCTGCTCGACAAACTCCACGGTGTTGTCCTCCGCACCTCTGGCAAGGTAACATGTGCTCTTCTCCTTTTGGTGGTTGTGGTCTTGATTGTTCTGGCAGGTATTGGGCTTGAGTTTGTCTCAGCTCTTGTGGTTGTGGTTGAAAAGGTCTCATTGTCTCCTGATTCTGAGTCACGCTTATATTAGAAAAAGGGGTTTGAAAAGAACTTTTCTTCCTAGGTTTCCATTGTGAGCTCTCTAAGTCCACAATCTTTCTCTTATTCTTTACCACCTCTAAATCCTTATTCGCCTCTTTCTGCGCAGACACCGATTTACCAAGGTGGCGTAATCTGGCATGCCCCATGTATGAATGAACACTTTCAGCTCCGGTTTTAGTCCCTGTTGGTACCTTTTGCACTTCCACTGCTCGCTTGGACAAAGCTGGTATGTGCTGGAATATCGGCATAGTCGCTCGAACTTTACGGTATACTCAGCCACTGTCATTGTTCCCTGCTTAAGCTCCAGGAACTCCGTCTCCTTGTGATCTTGTAACTCTTGTGGGAAGTATTTCTCCAAAAACATCGTTGTGAACTGGTTCCAAGTGACTTGAGCTGCCTGTTGCTCCAGGGGAAGTCTAGCTGCTTCCCACCATTCGCCTGCAGCTCCTTCCAGTTATCTTGTTGCAAACTTAATCTTTTGTGCCTCTGTACAGGCGATATCTTCAAAGACTTGCTCCATCTTCCTAATCCAACTATGGACCACATCTGGATCCATCACTCCTTCGAATCTTGACAGTTTCGCCTTTGTAAACTGGATGTACTTCAAGCCATCAACTTCCTGAGGTGTTTGAGGAGTATTTCTTAGCACCAATGAGGCAGCTATCTACGCATTTGTCCTTGCCATTGCTCGAAGGATGTCGGCAAAATCCGCCGATTCATGATTGCGTTGTGCTAGGTCCCTACGTGGAGGCATGGCTAACTGTTGTACCTGCACAGATCCCGAGTTGATCAGGCTCAAGGAAGGCTAGTACACCTAGCTTAGTGCATGCAACTTAGTAGAGTCATACACCGTCATCATTCCCGAAAGCATAGTGCAGCTCAGTCCTCAGGCTCACTTGGACCAAACTGCTCTAATACCAAATGTAACACCCTAGCTAATTGTTTACGCGTACGTCGCAGACAATGCTTACTAGGTTGTTATCTGCTTTGGTTGGGGTTACTTTTAGCCCCTAGTTTTACACTTGAAAATATTTCTTACTTGAAAATATGGACCGTTTTGAAACTTTTTCGTTCGATACATGTGTTATAAATAAAATATGAGCCTCGCGTCAGATAGAATTTATAATGCAAGCGTTAAAATTTTACACTACACGAATAATTGCTTCAATCTAAAAACATCATACAATAAGCAAACAAGTGGTCCATAGCATATCATCACCAACATGTACATAGATATTATCTTAAATAATACATACACATAAGTTCTCATAAAAGTACAATACATGGATTGTAACATCCTTAGCCTAGCTTTCGTTATTCTATTCCTTGATTCATCGTCTTCAAGGCCGCCGTTGAGTACATCAAGCTGAAGTCCTGCCTTGCTCACCTAGAACCATAAAGGAGCGGGTATGAGAACTCTACGTTCTCAGTGGGAAACCTTGGTCATCGTAACTCATTTTTAGTCTCATTTATGATTCCGCCACTCAGGGGTCTCTAGGTGTCACAGTTATACTACGTCCCTACCAGTTATTAATTTCCAACCTAATCCTGAGCAGCTACCTATCTTACTAAGTGTTTGAGGGAGTCTAATCTTTTCGTTACTACGTCATCTGTTTTCTACCTTAACTCCTATGGAATAAATTCTCAATCAACATTCATCATTCATCACTCATATCATGGGACCGCCCACACGTGATGCAACGCACATCTTAGGACCTTCCACCTGCGATGCAATGCACATCCTAGGACCGTCCACCCGTGATGCAATGCACACCCTAGAACTGTCCACCAGTGATGCAATGCACACCCCTAGGACCGTCCACCCGTGATGCATTAGGCATCCTGGAACCGTCCACCCGTGATGCATTACGCACCCTAGGATCGTCGTCCGCATGGAATGCCTTTTACACCCTAGGACCGCCGTCCACTTGGCATGCCATCTACACCTTAGGACCGCCGTCCACTCGGAATGCCATCGACACCCTAGGACTGCCATCCCCTCAGATTGCCATCCACACCCTAGGACTGTCGTCCACTCGGATTTGCCATCTACACCCTAGGACTGCCGTCCACAGTTCAACATCCAATGTAGCAACCACACATATATCATTCAATCCATATCATTTTCAACCACGTCACATATATTCCCAACCACTATTTCCATAATCACAAAGCAACCATAAGTTCCACAATCAAACATAAGCAATTGCAGTTTCACAAAGAATTCACCATTTATAACTTCACATAACTCACGGATATCAATCATGCACTGTCACTAACTTCACCAATATCATAACATCAAATTCATCACATATAAGAAACATAATCTCATACTAACCATTTCTTGAACATAATAAACATAAATCTAGCAATTAGCAAAACAGAAGTCTGGTTTCTGTCAGAAAATAGCAATCATAAACTGGACAGGTCCAAGACCTTACCCAAAGGTTTATGAGTCCTAAGATCATTTTTCATACTTAAAAATTCAGATTTTGAACCCACAATCACGAAATTACCATTTTACTCCTTTTTCCAAAATTACCATTTCCCCCCATAAATGTCCTATTTTCTTTAGAATTTTTGTTCTCAAAAACCCGATGGACTCAAGACTTGCCTTTAAGGTTTTTGATAGTTCTAAACCCATATTTCTGAAAACAAACCCAGTTTTTCAGTCCCAAGCCACGAATTTCCCGTTTTTCCCTATTTCATAAAAATCTCGTTTTCTGCCTGTTTGCTGAGAAATTCATCGGGGACTCCAAAAATCATGAAACTTGACATCCCCACTCAAAATTTCGTGTAGAACCCAAAAATAACATTAGTTTTTCATGATAAAAATCTCAGCATACAGGTCCCTTTAAAATCATGTCATATGCCTATTTTTGTCTTAGGCGTTCCTAAATTCTGACAGAATCACAGACAGTACCAACAGATCCAGACAATCATCAACAACATATACATACATCAAAGTCACATAAAAAGAATCTTAACCACATATATATCTAATCGTGAAACCACATAGACAGTGGTTAGAACGGTTTACCCACTTTGTAACTAAATCCGTCACCGGGCCGCAAAGACTCCGAAAGCCTTGTAACCGGTGCTCCTAGCTGTTGTAGGGATTCTTCTAGGTGATGGATGAAAGTTCTTGATTAGAGAAGTGAAGGGTGATTGCTAGAGATGAGTTATCAAGGTTATGGGTAATATAGAGACTAGTGTATCTATGTTTCGGCGGAATAACAGCAGAGCGTAAAAACCGGCAGAGTTTCACCAAGGGAGTGTCTTCTTGCATTTGGAAGAGCTCAAGGGCTCCATTTATAAGCCATGGGCTGATTGGCTTCTTCAAAAAGCCATGGGAAAGCTTCCTTAAGAAGCCAAGGGTAAAATGGTCATTTTTGGCTCTTATGACTAGACAAAGATGAAGTTTCATGAATTTGGCCATTTGGGCCTTGTCTTGGCCGTGCATGGGCTGTTTCTTGGCCAATTTTTGTGGCCAAAAATTTAAGGGTCCCGACAGATCAATTTTGATCAGGTTTTTATTGTTTTCGGTCTCGATACTTCGCGTACGGTCCTTCGAAAAATATTCTGATCACGTTCTTGTGATCTACTAATTTTTTCTTGGGTAAGAATTGAATTAATCTAAGGTATTTGAGAACTTTTCTCCATAACCATATATTTTACAAATAGCTTAGATTCACCGTTGCACTTGAAAGACAAAAAGAATTCGTTTAAATGTCTGCAGAATTTTCCTAAACCAAACAGAATTTATTCTACAAACATTTTAATTTATAAATTCATGCAAGACCTTATTTCTCCTATTTAATTTGGAAAAACTTTGCTAAGGGAAAAAGCGGGATGTTACATTAATCACCGTAGTGTTCGGTGTGGGTGTTCTGATTATCACGGTAGTGTTCGGTAAGGGCATTGTGTAACCAGGGGAACGGTTGTGTTCTCTTGTAGTTGTCGGTGTAAGTGCCTCGGTTGTGAGGTTGTACACAAAACAAGTTTACATAGTGGAAAAATCCCTGAATCAGAACAGGGGATAATCCGTTAACCAAATCCACCCTTTTGGGATCTGGCAAGGTAACACATTTTCTTCCTTGTATCCTTAACCTCTGCGAACTAATCCACCCTTTTGGGATTATTTCGTTAACTAATCCACCCTTTTGGGACTGGCAAGGTAACACATTGGCCAATCCACCGTTTTGGGACTGGCGAGGGGCGTTTCAATTAGACATTGCCAAGAGAGGGGTTCCTAGCATATAGCTACATACTTATTCCCTACATCTCATTATGCTTTCTTGTTCGTTAAGTCATTGACCTCTAATTCTCTAGGGATGTCCTAACACCTATGAGATATCCCATCCTGATGATGCATGCTAGAATCTACAATAATGCCCTCGCTTTACTCATCGGATCCCTTAGGCTCACTGAAAATCTCAAGTTTTTCAGGATTCATTCGAACGTCCTCTTTGAGTATTCGAATGAATTCCCGAGAGTTCTTTCATTCGATTGGAAAGGGGTTTCATTCAATTAAAAGCCATCACAACCCTCCATTCGAGTCCTGATGGAATTCCATCGAATGAAATCCGTGTTCATTCGATTGGAGTGGAATCCATTCGAATGAAAGCTGGACTTTGGCTCTCCTTCGATTGAATCCCTCTTCATTTGATTGGAAGCTGTAAAAATTGCCTCCCCAAGGCTTCAGTGTTCGTTTTTCCCCTGTTCCTAGGGTTCCAATCAGTACAGTTATGCACTTCATTTACCAAAATTACTCAAAACCCTTTTGACCCTGAATCACCCAAAAATAGTACTTTACATTTTTACAGTCCAAATACCAGATAATACATAGACAGTTAAAATAAATCACCACATAGTCAATGAGCTAAAAGTTACCCACCAGCACAGTTATATTTTCTAACCTCAATATTTCTACAAATCCTTCAAGCCTCATTAACTCCATATTCTTCCCATAATATTTCTAATTTTTCTACTCAAAAATACATACATAAACATATAGATAAAAATCCCATAGACAGGGTTGATCGGACTACCCACCTCCAAATCCAGTTTGGAAACGGTAGAAGTGAAGAGGAAAATTTCCTGAGCACCTCCATGACGATCTCGCTATTTTCCGGCGTCCGGCAGCAACACAGCAGTTCACGAACAGAGCAACAAAGAAAAGAAAAAAACGAAAAAGAAAGAAAGAAAACGGACGGAAAAGCAACGAAGGAAATGGAAATGAATTTGGTTCAGGGAAGAAAGAAAAATGAAATAAATGGGCATAGGGTTAAGTAAAGAAACAAAGAAAAAGAAGAAGCATGAAAGCTTCAGGGGGAGGGGAAACAAAGAAAAACAAAGAAAGAAACAAAGAAAAAAAAACAAAGAAACAAGGAAGTGAAGCTTAAAGCTTCAGGAAGAAGGAAAACAAAGCATAAAGAAAAGAAAACAAAGATGGAATGGCATCAAGGGGGGTTGGCCGAAGAAACAAAGAAAAGAAAACAAAATGAAATTGAAAATGGAATCAGGGGTATATACACCCCCCACCGTCCTTATACATATATATTTATATTATAATATATAACTTTTTATTATTATATTATATATATTATATATTAATGTTATTATATTATTATTATTATTATTTATATTATATAATAGTATATTATATGTAAATATCTACTATGGATAAACATGGCCTCCGTCAGTCCAATTTTGATCATGCTTGATCGTGTTTTTGTTTTTGTTGTTCGCGTACGGCTATCCGAAAAATATTCCGGACCTATCCTCGCGCTATACTAATTTTCCTTATTAGTAGTTAAGTCCGGTGGAGGTATTCGGGGAATTATTATTTTATTAGTGTATTTTACGGTTATTTTCGGTATCTAAAAAAATTCCCGATCGGTCCAGAAATCGTCTTATGTCTCCGAAAAACTCGCCAGTAACAAAACCTCAATTTGACTACCCTTCTTATGAGTTAAAGGGATTCTTACGAATTAAAGGTAATAATTTAATTTTCTTACCTCCCTAAGTAACCTATAATTATCTATTACGCTAAATATCCGTACAGTGAAAAAACGGGATGTTACATTCCACCCCTTACAAAAATTTCGTCCTCGAAATTTAGAGGTAGTGAGAATTCGCACCTTGAGAACACGCCAAGGTAAGCCTTTCTCACATCGTGTTCCATTTTTTGGGCAAGGTTCTGAACTATTTTCACTTGCTCACCCTGATCGTCCGTATTTGAGTGCCTCTTTGGCCACTATGGCAATTACTAATCTTAGTTGTTGTGTTGTGGGTAAGGTTACAGTGCAAGTTTTAGAGAAGCCGTCGTGTTTCCCATAGCGGTCCTTGCCGTCACCCTCCTGGCACGACCATTTTCCCTTTACCCTTCTTGTCTCCGTGAGTTCCCACACACTCCACGTGTGTCCCAGTGTGTCTGCTCAGGTCTTCAAACGCGGTTGTGTTTTCTCACCTGACATGTCCCTTTGGTGTTGTTCCCATAACTCGACTTCCTTCTGAGTCCTAAGGTTCCTAGGGAAATATAGGTTGGCAATTCCTGTTACGGAATTAACTTCAGGTAAGTTGGACTTCCACTTACTCCCGGAGGGGACTGACGACGCCCCACTACGCTTCGGCTGCGCTTTTCGCGTGGTGATGCAGACCTTTGGACATCGGTGCGCGAAATTCTCTTGAAAACTTTCTCTAACTCTAAGGTCCAATTGCCTATTTGTCTTGGCTTCCTAAGCCCTTCGTAGCTTTCGGGTAGGCTCTTCTAATGGGTTACCAATCCTAGGGGTCATCTTATTATTCATTAATGGTCATCTCTAAACGATTCCTAGTTTTCTCTATGTACTGGTTTAATCTAGATACAAGGTCTACCAACCTGCCAACTTACGCTTAAGGAAAAGGGTGCATCTATCCTATAAGGTTTCTATGGTGCTTTAATTCGTTTAATCCTCCGCACACCTCCACGTCTCAGTGGTTCCCGCTCAACTATGATATTGGGCTTGTTACGACGTATGATCCCTTCCAAACTCTATAGGACTTCGACTTCCTTCTCTTTAATGATTTTTCTCAGATCCACAATTTGCGCCCATCAGCTACTTTGCTTTATTAACCTCTTTCCCTGACTGATTTTACTTACTACACTCATCATTTTGTCCATCCTAGGGGATCTTAGGGTAAAATTTTTGGCTAACCAAAGGATGCGTACGAAGGGAATTACCTACTTACTCGAAAAAATCTGATTTATGGTAGGCGTAAGGGTACACTGTCCATGTAAAAGTTCTATCATGCTCTTCATCACCAAGTTCCCACTTCTCTCCGTTTCAACCTTTCTTCATACTTGGTCTGATTCCCACTTCACACTCCTATTTCTTCCTGTTCACGAAATTCAGGACAACTCACCTATTTGGCTCTTAAGTCTTTTAGAGGTTTTCACTTGTTCTTGTTATGTGACGGTCACTGTCTCTTATCCCCCCTAAACTAGTTAGGGTTCGTATTACAATCCCTTTCGGACTACGGTTCCCTCTTCAAACTAAACCCTCCTTTTGACCACTGCTTTTCCCTGATCCACCTTTTCACTCTACCTAGAATTCGCCGGATGGTTCCTACTAATCTCTTAGGTATTCGGGAATTTCATTTTGCTCTTAAGGAATATCTTTTTACGTTTTATGTTCTGTAAAGGTAATTGATAAAATATATTAAGTCGGGTTTCCCTATCAAATGCAAAGGGTACAACTTGCATCATGGCTCGAATTTTGGAACGTGAAAGCTTGATCTGCGCAAGACACTGAAGCAAAAAGAATCGTGATCTAACTCCGTTGAAATAAATTGACGAGACCAACTAGATTATAAGGGAACGAGATGGCATGATTCTTAGGATAGGCCATGGGAGGAAGGATAAGACCTATCTCAGAGTCTATTCCTTCAAAAGAATAGAACATTCAATCCTTACCTGAAAACCCTCCACAAGGAAAGTAAAAGATTCGAAGAGGCACTGAATTTAAAAGGATGTAAAGGCTCGGGCCTTTCCATGGGATCCCTTACTAAAGTGAGAATATAGGCATAGGGGGATGTCTTATCAAGGATAGGAACAAAGAATTTTTCAAAGAATCTTTTACAGGAAGGGAGGATACATAGTGTAAAGGAGTACTTTAACTGAGAGAAGAAACAAAGGGCTACCCTTGGTTAAGGATTCAAATTTCGAACCATCCGTTCTCTTCCAATGAGTAACGGTCTCATCGCAGGGAGACACTTAGCAGAAGGCCAAGTTCCTCGAGAATAAGATTTTCAGAGTTCACTCTGCACTAACTATCAAGCCCTGACTACACTTAACAAGACACAGAGTTAGCTAGGCTCTATGTTCCTGAAAAATGCAACAGTTGAATGAAGGCAAAGTGTTAGAGTGCATTATGCCGCACTACTCCTTATCTCAAAAGATAAGAATTAGTGCATGGCGAACTAGTTCTGATTATGCATAGGAAACAAGAACATATCAATGTTCCGGTACCACTGATTTATGCGCTTGGACCTAATGCTCAATGGTGCTATACTTAAACACCGTGCAAGCTGAAAATAAGACATGATCGGAAGTGCGGATAAGCTCAGTCCTCAGGCTCACTTGGACCAAACTGCTCTGATACCAACTGTAACACCCCTGCTAACTGCCCACTTCCATGGTAGTAAGCAATGCTCACAGGGTTGTTATTCGTTGTGTAGGGTTACTTATAGCCCTTACTTTTACCTTTGCAAATAATTCTTACACAGAAATAGGGACCAATTTGAAAATCGTTCGCGTGCTTATCAAGTTATAAATTAGGAGCCCTGTGTGATGAAGAGACATATAACAATAGTCGATAGCGTCTACCACAAGTTAGGTAGAGATCACAGTGGAATATGAAAAATAATTGTATATATACATTTACAACAAAGGTCCCAAAATACAGTTACACATTTGCCTTAATAATAAATATGTACACAAAGGTATAAAAGTCATAGAACATAATACGAAACATGTGTCGCCTTCGCGTGATCATAGTCAGTTTGCTCCAGCTCCGATCTACAGCTCTCTGTCGCCCACCGTGCATCTCTTGGGTCGATTTCCTCGCTGTGCCCACCTGGATCCATAACAGAGTAGGGGTGAGAACACTTGGTCCTCAGTGGGGTTTCCTTTGGGTCATATAGCATTCATTTACTCGGGTATCCTCCAGGCCATTCAGGGATTTCTAAGTGATCATGCATACTAACCTCCTACTGATTAATATCTTTGCCTAGGGTCCTGAACAGCTTTATCTACTTTACTAGGTGACTGGGGGATCTAGTCTTTCTTATCTAAGTTTTCGTGCTCATTAACTTTACGTACTATCATGAACATACTAGTCGTCTTGGAACGCTCCCTTGACAACACATCATACATCAATCCTTTGGAATGCATACACATACATACCTTATCTCATGCATACTTACTTACATAATGACATACATGCACTTATTCACATGCATACTTACACACCTACTAACATACACATAGCTTATATACATATTGTCGTTTATTCATCACTTCAATGCATATACATATCCTTTATACTTTATGCTTGGGGGGACTTGGGGATCTCTTACGCATATCGGCTTGCCGGGTTAGTGTCCTTCTTCTCTTTTCTTTATTCTTTTAGGTATGACGTCAACCTTTCTTTCACCTCTTATTGCTTCAATGAGCAATCTTTACTTTAACTTTAACTTTAACTTTCTTTCTGCCATTAACCTCTGCGAATCAATCCACCCTTTTGGGATTAATCCGTTAACCAAATCCACCCTTTTGGGATCTGGCAAGGTAACACATTTCCTTCCTTGTGTCCTTAACTTCTGCGAACTAATCCACCCTTTTGGGATTATTTCGTTAACCAATCCACCCTTTTGGGACTGGCAAGGTAACACATTGGCCAATCCACCCTTTTGGGACTGGCGAGGGGCGTGTCAATTAGACATTGCCAAGAGAGGGGTTCTTAGCATATAACTACATACTTATTCCCTACATCTCATTATGCTTTCTTGTTCGTTAAGTCATTGACCTCTAATTCTCTAGGGCTGTCCTAACACCTATGAGACATCCCATCCTGATGATGCATGCTAGAATCTACAATAACGCCCTCGCTTTACTCATCGGATCCCTTAGGCTCACTGAAAATCTCAAGTTTTTCAGGATTCATTCGAATGTCCTCTTTGAGTATTCAAATGAATTCCCAAGAGTTCTTTCATTCGATTGGAAAGGGGTTTCATTCGATTAAAAGCCATCATAACCCTCCCATTCGAGTCCTGATGGAATTCCATCGAATGAAATCCGTGTTCATTCGATTGGAGTGGAATTCATTCGAATGAAAGCTAGACTTTGGCTCTCCTTCGATTGAATCCCTCTTCATTTGATTGGAAGCTGTAAAAATCGCCTCCCCAAGACTTCAGTGTTCGTTTTCCCCCTGTTCCTAGGGTTCCAATCAGTACAGTTATGCACTTCATTTACCAAAATTACTCAAAACCCTTTTGACCCTGAATCACCCAAAAATAGTACTTTACATTTTTATAGTCCAAATACCAGATAATACATAGACAGTTAAAATAAATCACCACATAGTCAATGAGCTAAAAGTTACCCACCAGCACAGTTATATTTTCTAACCTCAATATTTCTACAAATCCTTCAAGCCTCATTAACTCCATATTTTTCTCATAATATTTCTAATTTTTCTACTCAAAAATACATACATAAACATACAGATAAAAATCCCATAGACAGGGGTGATCGGACTACCCACCTCCAAATCCAGTTTGGAAACGGTAGAAGTGAAGAGGAAAATTTCCTGAGCACCTCCATGACGATCTCGCTATTTTCCGGCGTCCGGCAGCAACACAGCAGTGCATGAACAGAGCAACAAAGAAAAGAAAAAAACGAAAAAGAAAGAAAGAAAACGGACGAAGAAGCAACGAAGGAAATGGAAATGAATTTGGTTCAGGGAAGAAAGAAAAATGAAATAAATGGGCATAGGGGTAAGTAAAGAAACAAAGAAAAAGAAGAAGCATGAAAGCTTCAGGGGGAGGGGAAACAAAGAAAAACAAAGAAAGAAACAAAGAAAAAAAAACAAAGAAACAAGGAAGTGAAGCTTAAAGCTTCAGGAAGAAGGAAAACAAAGCATAAAGAAAAGAAAACAAAGATGGAATGGCGTCGGGGGGGTTGGCCGAAGAAACAAAGAAAGGAAAACAAAATGAAATTGAAAATGCAATCAGGATAACCCCCCCACCGTCCTTATACATATATATTTATATTATAATATATAACTTTTTATTATTATATTATATATATTATATATTAATGTTATTATATTATTATTATTACTATTCATTAGGATTATTATATTATATAATAGTATATTATATGTAAATATCTACTATGGATAAACATGGCCTCCGTCAGTCCAATTTTGATCATGCTTGATCGTGTTTTTGTTGTTCGCAGTCCCGGTACTTCGCGTACGGCTATCCGAAAAATATTCCGGACCTATCCTCGCACTCTACTAATTTTCCTTATTAGTAGTTAAGTCCGGTGGAGGTATTCAGGGAATTATTATTTTATTAGTGTATTTTACAGTTATTTTCGGTATCCGAAGAAATTCCCGGTCGGTCCAGAAATCGTCTTATGTCTCCGAAAAATTCTCCAGTAACAAAACCTCAATTTTGACTGCCCTTCTTATGAGTTAAAGGGATTCTTACGAATTAAAGGTAATAATTTAATTTTCTTACCTCCCTAATTAACCTATAATTATCTATTACGCTAAATATCCGTACAGTGAAAAAACGGGATGTTACATACGTGGCATGGGAAGATAATGATATCAGTTCTTCATCAGAATCTGAAGATGAAAAAGTTCATATAGTGTTTATTGCTACACACAACTCTGGCAATGATGATGAAGAGGTTAGTACTGATAAACTTTCTTATGAAGATTTACAAACTGCTTTTAAATGCTTACATGAAATATGTTTAAATTTTTCAAAAATTTATGCTAAAAAGGAAGAATTAAACTTGATTAGATCTATGATAGATAATCAAGTTGCTTGCACTAAGTGTGTTTCGTTGGAATCTAAAGTAGAAAGTTTACAACAACTAGTATGCAAGTTTGAAAAAGGTAAACATGGATTAGATGGTATCTTAAGCATGCAAAGGGATATTAAGGACAAAAGTGGATTAGGATATACACCCGAAAAGAATCAAAAAGTGGTTAAGAAAACTCTTTTTGTAAAAACTAGTAATCCACAACCTAATATGCATGCAAAAAGAAATTCATCACAATCTAGACCTAAACACCATGTTATTGGAAATCGTCATATGTCAAGAAAAAGTAATTATTATGTGCCTACATCAAAGTTCTATCTTAAGCCAAATAATTACTATGCTACTAGTTCAAAAAGGTATGTACAAAGAAATAATTACTTGATTCCTAAAAGAAGGAACATATGTAATTATTGTTGCTTGGAAGGACACACCTCAAATGCATGTTATATTAAAAGGTATGGTGTTCCAAGTGATCAACACAAGTGGGTTGTGAAAGGATCTAACCGACAAGGACCCAAAGCACATTGGGTACCCTACCCCCACTTCTAATCTGTTTTGTAGGTATGCATGAGGACAGCAAGTGATTTATGGTATCTTAACAATGGTTGTTCCTCACACACGAGTGGTGACAAAACAAAGTTCTTCTTGATTCCAAGGAACAAAGGAAAAGATATGACATACATAACAATGAGAAAGGCAAAATCATTGGCATTGGAAGAATAGGTACGCCTACTCAAACTACTATTGAGAATATGTTATATGTTGAAGGCCAAGGTCAAAGCTTGCTTAGTATTAGTCAATTATGTGACAAAAGGCTTTATAATTGGATTTGAAGATGATATTTGTATGGTTAAAGATAAGAAAACCAAAGAAGATAAGTTTTCAGGCTTAATAAGGTTTTCATGATATCTTTAGAAAACATATCATCTAGAAACACGTGTCTTGTTTTATATACACTGTCGTTCCCTATACTACTGTTTTGGATATTCTATTTGTGGTCCTTTTTCTTCTTTTTGATGATGTCAAAAAGGGGGAGAAAGATCTTGGTTGGTATTGCTTGGTTTGATTTAAACAGGGGGAGCAAATGCTGAGAAACCAAGCAAGGCCAGTTAGTTCAAAACTTAGTTCAAAACACAGGGGGAGAACTAAGACAAAGTACTTTAACTTTCGAAGATGGTTTTGTCATCATCAAAAAGGGGGAGAATGTGAAGAAGATTCTTTCTCTGACCATTGATGGCTTGGTTTTGATGAAGACAACTCACATCAACAAAAAGCAAGAAAAAGGCAAAGACACAACCGATGAATTGAAACGATCAACCGATCATCATATTGAAGGTTCAAGTGTTTTACCTTAGAGTTTAATGGTTAGCACTTGTTATTGATATCATGGCTAATGGCTCATAAGGTTTTCATTCTAACAAGTCTAATACTTTTGCTAAAATCCTAAAATCATTTAGCAACACTTTTATAAGGTTTGCAACACTTGGAAAACACTTTGTTGTGTCAGTAATAGATTACTGGATTTCAGTAATTGATTACCAGTAGTTCAGTAATCGATTACAGGGTTTCAGTAATCGATTACCAGCATAAAAAATGTGAAAATATAACATTTTCTACATGAGTAATCGATTACCAACTTACTGTAATCGATTACCAACTCGAGAATTTTGAAAATAAGTGGTTTTCATGTGTGTAATCGATTACACACTTATGATAATCGATTACCACCTCAAAAACTTTCAAAATTGGCATTTGTTGTGTGTGTAATCGATTACACACTTATGGTAATCGATTACCATCACACAGAATTTGAAAATTGGCAGTTACCATGTGTGTAATCGATTACCACCCTTTGCTAATCGATTACATGTTCGAATGGGTGTGTTTTTTCATGAAACAATGCGTTGTTTTGCATCTGTATGCATTGGCAATGGTTCATGAACAGGCACCTCTGCCTATATAAGGTTGGAACTCATGCAGAACAAAAACAGAACTCCAGAACTCAATTCTCACTTTCATATTCACAAAGTTCTGATCAAATTTCAATGGTGTTTCAATCCAAATCTTAAGAAAGCCCTTTGAGCCTTAACTGTTATATCATTTGTGCTTTCTATTCAGGAAAACTTCCAACCCTGAATTTAGGATTGGTAAAGCCATTGTATTACTTCTTCAACAATTGTGAATCAATTGTGGCACCGTAGTGTTCGGTGTGGTTTTGTAAACACCGTAGTGTTCGGTGTGGATTCTGATTATCACCGTAGTGTTCGGTGAGGGCATTGTGTAACCAGGGGAACGGTTGTGTTCTCTTGTAGTTGTTGGTGTAAGTGCCTCGGTTGTGAGGTTGTACACAACACAAGTTTACATAGTGGAAAAATCCCTGAATCAGAACAGGGGACTGGACGTAGCCTTCGGTGGTTGAAGGTGAACCAGGATAAATCTCTGGTGTGATCTTTCTTATCCTTACACTCTTTACATTCAGCAATTTACAATTTCCGCTGCTTTAACATCATTATCTATTTGGTTTATTGCTGGGTCTTGTTTATAATTTGGGAATTAGGGTTTCATAACATTCACCATCTTTCAAAGAACCAAAATCCGTCAAAAACAAGAGAAACCTAATTCACCCCCTCTTAGGTTGCTATCTGTAGTTACAAAATCAAATCGAAGAAATGCATATCTGAAGTGAAGAAGTGGAAACAATGATGAAGACTCGAAAGAATGATGGAATATGGGAGGCAAACAAGGATGAAATCTAAAAAAATCCACCACGGAGATAAAAATGATAGAGGAAATCAATAGAAAAGAAAATGAAGAAGTCAAAGGTGGTTTTGAAGGAAGAAGAAGGAAGGGTAGGGTGGTTATGTGAATGTGTAAACAAAGTAAATGATGTGTGGGAGAAGTTAAAAACCTTCCCTCTTCGCAGGAAATGGAAAGACAAGGGCACTTAAGTAATTTCACAGGGAAAAGTAGGGGCATAAAAGGATTTACCATCGTGCTGCACCCATGCAAAATTGTCTCATCAATTGTACAATTTTCTAGAAAGTATGATGGAGCTTTCTCATATTGAAAATGGAAAATCTAAATTTGGAAAAAGTCATACCTATCTCATATACCTGACATGTGATTTGCCTCACATGCCGACTAGAGGGCTTATGTTATGGTATAAACTGTCAACGTATGTCGAATCTCATGGTTGCGAGATCATTCGGTAAGGATCCTAGATGACCTATAATGGTAATGCCTAAAAGACAATAATGATGCATTTATCACACAAATAAGTCGTTGGCAGACACAAAGCCGGCACAACCATTACTTAGCGCCATAAACACATAATTATGAGCCACATAATTATACACAAGCTAAGTAACGGTTACTATTACAGAGTATCTCAACGGACAGAATCTCAACCACCCCTTGCAGTATATATATAGGAACCTTGCTCATGCTCAAGTACGAAAGGTCTAACCATTATTCACCTCATATTTAGAAACATACTGACTTGGGTATCAGAGTATCTTTTGTCGATACATCCATCTCCATCCAAGACTGCTCACCACTGTTGACGACCACCTTCACCATCTTAGGAGTTCTCAAACCTGATCCGAGACACAAGTTGCAGGCAATATCACAGAATTGTCCGTAACAGTTGTTAAACACTTCAGGTTGTTCAAATATCATTACTCTTTATGTAGTATGTAAAAGTTGTCATCTAATGCAATTGCGGAAAGAATATTATAGCACCTTCCACATTCGTCACCAACAGGTTACATGTGTTTGGAGTTATCGTTCACGTACATTGCCTCTAAGCTTGTAATTGTAATATATGTGGCACTCAATGCAACTAAAGGCATTAGTTTACGAGTGTTATAGCACAAGTTGGAGCAGGTGAAGTCCAAGCACTGGTCCGGTGAGTGTGAGACATTCCCATGCGAGTGCAGTCGCTCCTTCTGTGCAAGAACTGTCGCACATAGGTGTATTTATATAACTAAGCCAAATGACCCCATTCACTCAATCACGTACTTTGATCCTTATTATTTTCTGACTTGTTTTTCTCGGCTGCCCATACCTCGTTTACACTGTTATGATGATATTACCCGTCTATGTTTGTCAGCCACAGGTTTCCTCACTTTTATTTCATTAACAAAACTACAATAGTCGTTTTCTTTTTGTTTTCTTATCTCTACTAACTACAATGTGTATTAGTCAATTTGTGCTAAAGCAAAAGTTCCGTCCATACACCTCTCTTCTAGATTAACCTTCCAAGTTCCTAGACACATGCCCCTTGCATGTCAAGTTAGCGAATTATATATTGGGGGAAAATACTGATATGGCTAAAGGCACAAATATAAGCGTGTTGATGGTTGCTAATAGCCTAATACATCAATTTGTGATATGCAGCCAATTCCAAACCGACAGAAACTAGACTATGTGCGAAGTTGTAGCTTCGTGGTTTGAAAATTAATATTCTAGTCTAGTCTAGTGGAACTTAGAAACCTAAATAATTGTAACGAAATGTGAATGTACGCTGCTAGGAAATCCGTATATAGATTTTTGATGATATGTTTCCTAAGCTCCTTTTTGAATAAATATATTGAAAATTGGAATACCATGAAACCATACATAATTTTTAGATGGAGATGGTTAAGTAATCTTGTTTTCAATCTATTGAAATCCCCTGCTAAATCTTAATCTGTTCTTATCAATTAAATGAAGATAAACCATCATATTATATTCATATGCCTAAACATTAAGATGTTCCTTCAATGAAGTGTTGTCCTCCATGACACTGCTTCTTAGATAGTATGGAAATTAGCTCCCCTTTACAATTTCAATCTTATTAAGATCAGCATTCCTTTGATCTAATGGTTAAAACGTTGACACAATACTCTCAACTTAGAGTAATACCCGGCAAAAATATTCTCACCCATGTGTTGTTGGTACAGGGAGAGAAATAAAATGAATTAGGAAATAAAAAAAGAATACATAAAAGAGAATGTCTTTTATGCTAGCTAAGTATTTATGCTGGAAAACTGAATTAAATAAACTGTTCTGAACTAATGAGGGGTAATATTTGGTCAGATACGGAGACACATATTGGGAATGGAGTGTAAGATAGCATAGCAGATGAATCAATCGGTGCTTGGGGACTTGAACCAAAAGAGAAATCAGGCTAGCTCAATTTGGCCATGAAATTCAACAAACTCTCAACTTACTTTTCTAATCCCAATACTCATACCTCATTGGCTTTTAAGATCTGCCCTGAAGGAACTTATTTAAAAAGTGTCTTATTCCTGATTGACACTTGGCACTCACCCTCACTGTTACTACCATCATTGCCTCCTTTTCTCCTCCACCATTATATATTATTGTTACCTAGATAGCACTTTCAGATTGGGCGCTTTAAGCTCATTCATCACCCCCTTCCCTTCCCGTACCTCTTAGACCTCTCATAATGAAGGTAAGCCTTCCCACTCTGCTTCCTCTGTTTGTGAGTGAAAGAGAGAGGGATAGTTTATCTTAATTCAGTTCGATTTACACTGTTACTGTAATATGACCGGATTGTTTTCATCATCTGCAGTTCCTCAGCTGGATGCAAAATAAATTTAGTGGAAAACAAGAGAACAGAAAACCAAACACATGTCCAACTACTACATGTAAGTCGTCAACCATATTTTGATTTTTCTCTAGTTTTTTTTTTTTTTTCACTCCCTTCCATTATTTGACAGGTGGTGAACAATGTATAAATTAGTGTGGATTTGAGTTACATAAACGTGGAATTGATATATATATATATATCTCTAGTAGCAGCATATATGTGTCATTATGAAATCCACACTTATTTATATCTGATTTACCACATGTTGGACCTATCTACAAATCACATTTCTCTTTCTCCCTCGGTTAATGCATTACCAATAAGATGTAAGAATATACGTCGTCTGGTTAGCATAAAACACACACTAACTTCTCTCTAAAGGAAGGATGGCGGAAAGGAAACATAGAATGACAGAGAGAAGACATGTTTACATGTTTTATTATATATCTTACCTCTTGAATTTAGCTTCTTTTTTCCCCCAATTAAGTCATAGACTAGGTAAAAGATAAATTTATATTAGCAGGATCTCTGGTACAATGATATTGAGCACTCAAAGGGTTAAATTGATGCGCGCGCGTGTGTATATATATATATATGTATGTATGTTCTTAGATCAGGGAATAATCTAATAGCTTTTTAGTGTTTCTTTTATCATTTCAAAGTTTTGCTTGTAAGCAAATTCCACATTCCCACTCTCAGCTAACAAGTTAGCATCCTGGTAGTTGTAAGTTACGTAAATGATGAGTGGACAAAAGAACAAAGCGTGAGTCTTAATTGAAAGCAATTTGATCTGAGTTCTATTGAATAACTGAAACCTCTTTTCGTTGGGAATCATGCACAGATCATGCAAAACAAGAAGCTCGAGAGGAATTCAGCGACTGGCCTCACGGCTTGCTAGCAATTGGAACTTTCGGAAATAACAGCGAAATCAAAGAAAACCAAAACGCTAGCACTCCCGAGGATGATCCTTCCTCATCGGAGGAAATAGCAGACTTCACTCCTGAAGAAATTGGGACACTGCAGAAGGAGTTGACTAAACTCCTGAGACGAAAACCCAATGTGGAGAAGGAGATCTCCGAGCTTCCACTGGACAGGTTTCTGAACTGTCCCTCGAGCTTGGAGGTCGACAGGAGAATCAGCAATGCGCTTTGCAGCGATTCGGGTGACAAAGAAGAAGACATTGAGAAAACGCTCAGCGTCATACTTGGTAAATGCAAAGATATTTGTGCAGATAACACCAAGAAAGCAATTCGGAAGAAATCCGTTTCTTTCCTGCTGAAGAAAATATTCGTTTGTAGAAGTGGATTTGCTCCAACACCTAGCCTCAGAGATACCCTTCAAGAGTCCAGAATGGAGAAGGTACCCATTTGATGTTACTGTGAACCTTTCAATTTGCCTGTCTACTATGTTAGTTATGCATACAATATAGCCTTCTCTCTCTCTCTCTCTCTCTCTCTCTCTCTCTCATTGTGATTAAAATGTACAGCTTTTAAGGACAATTCTTCACAAGAAAATTTGTGCCCAAAATTCTTCCCGGCCGTCCTCGACAAAGAAGTGCCTGCCGGACAGGAAAATAACAAGGAAGACGAACGAGGAAGAACCAGAGGAGAGGACTGATGATGGCTGTAAATGGGTCAAGACAGATTCTGAATGTAAGTTCATTTAGACATTCATATTTTTAGCATTAATCAACAACAACATCATGGTAGAATCCAAAACACTGGACACATGAGGCACTGACACACGAGATCCTTTTATCTTCTCTCGCAGATATTGTTCTAGAGATCTAAAATCTGGCTCTATTTTTACTAGTTTCATAAGCACATCTTCAGGTGAGCAACTAGTAATAGTTTCACTAATTTAATCCTTAATTTACATATTGATAGGAATATGCAAAAGATCCTCATAATACTAGTCTGAGAATTTATTTCTGCCGCAGATTCAAGCAAGAAGTCAAAGTTTACACGTACATGATGATTGGGGGATGGATGGTGGGTTACGAAGTGGAGCTCACATTTTTTTTTCTCTGCTTTTTCAAATGGAATTTATCTGCAGTCTGCACCAAGAAATGAGTGGTGCAGACAGAGCAGTATCTCTGTTTTGTTAACGGGTACTTCCCGTTATTTTTTCATGGGTGTGTTTCCGGATGCGGAGTAACACTCATGTTACAGAAAATCATTGAACGGGTTTCTGAAATGTACTGGAAATGCTGCACTTCTTTCTTCTGTCCACTGTGTATACACACAATTCTCATCCACTTTTTTATCTGCCACTTTGTTGGCTTCTCTCCTTGTAACATGATTCGGGAATGAACTATACTTACAGTTTTACTAGAATAGATTTCCCAGTATGTCCCTAGCCCAATTTTAAACACTAATTTCATCGTTGATGCATGTTAAATTTTTTTTTTTTAACCTTTATGGCGATGAGTATGCTGTAGATTAATTTGAGAATAAATCATCTCAGATAGATTTTTAATCGTTAATTAAAAATATATAACTCATACATGATATATATAACTCATACATGATATAATAAAATTAAAAAAAGAAAATTGGTAAAAAAAATACACGTAATAAAGTAACAATTCTGCTACACGTACACCCTAAACTCATACACCATACATACACCTGTATAATACAGTGGGTCCCCTCAAATAACCACTGACTCCATTCTCACTCTCACTCTCACCCACTCGCGCGTCAAAAATACGCATATCTCAAAACCTTTCCTCTTCCACTTTCTTTCGTTTTCTCTCTTCTCTCTCGTCGCTCTCATCTCTCGTCTCTCATCACTCTCATCTTTCGTTCTTTCTTCACTCTCGTCACTATCATCTCTTGTCGCTTTCTTCACTCTCGTACCCTTATAAAAGATTGTGCACTCTGAAACACCCCTACTTGCTATTTATGCTATAATCGTAAATATTGCTTATAGGGTTGTTATCTGCTTTGTTTAGGATACTTCTAGCCCCGTGTTTATTCTTGACAATAATCTCTTAATGAAAATACAGACCGATTTTTAAAACTTTTTCCTCTCTTCATTAATTGTAAAATATGAGTCGTGCGCGCTTAAACAAAATGTACATATATAAGCAAGCGATAGAGTCTACAAGATTTAAGCGTTTAATAATCTAATAGTTAAGTGGCCGTAACCCACTCATAAAGAACATAATATATCTATACATCCAGGTCCAAAAACAGTTACACATTTGTTTATAATACATATTACAATTACTGCATTTATGAGCTAATGACATAACTAATCCATTAAGCTAATACATCATGCAAAATATAGTACACCTAGGAGTCCTGATGCGTAGATCCAACTGTAGCCCTGCTGCTTCCCTGGAACCCTATGACGCTAGAGTCTTTGCTCGTCCGTTGATGCCTATTCCGCTCTGGCGTACTCGTCGCGCCCACCTGGAATCATAAGTGAGTAGGGAATGAGAACGTCGCGTTCTCAGTGGGGACCCTTGGGGAATCACTACTCGTTTCTTTGCTCAATTATGATCTAGCCGCTTAGGGGATCTCTAGGTGACATCATTATACTAAATTCCTACATGTTATTATCCGTGCTAGTCCTGAGCAGCTTTATCTAATTACTAGGTGATTGGGGAATCTACTCTTGTTTTACCTATGTATAAGTCAGCGTGCTTCCTATTCCTGTTCGTCAGGGTATCATGATACTGCTTCACTCACCCACGTACTTACACTAGCAGTGCCATCTCGTGATACTATTTCACTTGATGTGCCGAGACACTTAGACATAACATCACATTCATCACATATGTATGTTTGGGAAACTTCACAAGCTTTTTCTTGTAATACTTATTAGACTGTTCCTTCTGGTTCTGTTTACTTATCTCTCTTTCTTGTACTGCTTATTAGATTGTTATTTTTGGTTCTGCTTACTTGTCTTTCTTACTTGTATACCCTAGGACCGTAGTCCACATGCGATGTACCGTATATTCTAGGGCTATCGCTAACACGCGATGTACGGTACACCCTAGGACAGTCGTCCACACGCGATGTATCGTACACCCTAGGGTTGTCCACACTCCATGTATCCTGCACCCTAGGACTGTCCACACGTGATGCATTATGCACCCTAGGACTGACGCCCACACGTGATGCATCCTACACAGCTAGGATCGTCCACCCGCGATGCGTTATGCACCCTAGGACCGGCATTATCACGGTGTACATTCTTTGGAGTTGTATAGTCTGAACCTAGATACATTCCCTTTTCGAGTTTGGCCAACCCGAAATGGTGTGAGTGTGACTACTCAACTATACTACCCTAAGCACTGATACACGACAACGTGCTTACTTGGAAGGTTGTTGCAAGTACCGTCAGAAAGGAGGCCCAGGCCTGGAAAGTGATAGCAACTTCCTGTAGGAATGTAACCCGACCACCTCAAAGGCAAATGCCGTAGGTTTTAGAATAGTCTACGAAGGAGCAGAAACTGAGAAGAGGAAGGCACTGAGGACGAGGACGTCTCCTGCCTGAACTTGAAGGGTCAGACTTATGTCCCGGCAAAATTTCGAGGTAAGAATGTGGGATTGCAAGACCGAACCAAGCCTCATCTGGAGCAGGGAGGAGTCCCGATTCCCGGACACTACTTTATTGATGCGATTGAGAATGAGGACTCTTCTCAAGAGGAACCACGAGAGTTATTACAGGGCATAGGTCATGAAGGAGAACGACGACCATCTAAGTCAACGACAGTGAAAATCCTAGCCTCATGATTCGGCGATACAGCATTAACCAACCGGAAGTTGTGTTGTGAGCCAACCCTAGACAACTAACCATGGTAGACGGTAAGGACAAATCCCTGGACGTAGGAAGACAAGTGCATAAGGGAGCGTAAACACTTAAATCCATAAGGGAGTCATTCTTAGTAGACCCTCGAATACTTACCACAGCTATTTTCTTATTCCTTCTGTTCCCCCAAACTTTTCTCAACCTCATACCTTTTTTTCACGAGTCGCTCCTTAGAAAGGAATGTGAACACTTGAACACATAAGAAAGTCAATTGTTAGCAAGTCTTCGAATGCATATGACGGTAACTTTCCTATTCCTCCCATTTCCCTAATCTTTCTTAACCCAGTACCCCCTTTCTCTCAATTTATTCTTTATGAAGGAGAGTTGGTTGTTAAAAACCTCTGTGGAAACTCTTTGGCAGGTTTCTGTCAGACGTACCCTACGAAGTGCTAGATTCCAAGTTTGTTACCACCCCGTATAGGTGCATTCGTGCCCAAGAGTTAGGAATTGGGTTGAAACAACCATAAGGCTGAGGCCACCCATATTACCAAGTTAATAAGACCCTTGTGACTCCTATTAGTAATTGGGGAAGTTCAAACGGATAGTTAAGGATTCAAACCTCAAGTATCAGGACTCGCCATAACCAGGAACTGAGCTAAATGAAACCCCCAGTCACGCTAACCCTAGCCAGCCTCAACCTTCCAGGAAGATGACGCATAAAGGTAGGTGGATTTTATGAAGGCCAGACCCTTTACATTTGATAGACTTGTGGACTTAGAGGTAGCCCATAGTTGGGTATAGGAGACAGAGCAGGTAGCTAAAAGCACCGTCAACCTTGACACTCAACAAATAGAGGTTGCGGCCAAAGGTTGCAAGGCGTAGCGGAAGCATGGTGGGACACCACCAAACTCCTGTTAGAAAATGGGGAGGTCCAAATCATCGGAAGCCGGTTCATGAAGGTAGTGGTAGACAAGTATTGTCCCTAAAGACTACGAGAGTAAAATGGAACAAGGTTCCGAGAACTGGCACTAAGACGGATGCCAGTGGCAGAATATACAACGACTTTTGAGAGGCTAAACCGTTACTCGAATACCCACCAGTTAGATCCCAGTAAAGAATAGAGAAGGCAGAAATACCGAGAAGTGCACGATGAATTAGGATACGGACTCTTTTGGAGAGTAGAAGCTTGAGGTGCCGGCATTCGTCATTCGCATAGACGTGAGCGACTATGCGATGAGGGCGGACAAGTGATAGATTCTGGAAACGTCAGCAAGAGATCTGACAGCAACCAGTAGTAAGGAAAACAGAAGAGGGAGGACCGAACAGGCCAGTGTCTCACAGGACTAAAGGAGCAGGATACCTTTTCCAACCCTACAGGAAATAATTTCCGAAGATGTAGGAAGAGACGAGAGACTTAAGTGACTAAGACAAGTGTTAGAGTATACTCTATTAGGGAAGTAAAAGGTTGAGAGACTAAGTTCGGAGGACACATGGTGGAAAAGGCTTAGTGAGCAAGTGTGGAAAAACAAGAGAATTAAGAGAAGCGTATAGTAGAGGGTATAAAGATAAGGTAAGGTATAGAAATAAAGTGAACTCGCCGTTAGGAAGAGACGTACATGGAGAAAACTAGGAAGAACATGAATAAAGATGTAAGTGAGAACATAAGTTTAAGGAGATAGAAGAAAGATGAGGAGGCTGAAGTGTGAGAACCACGAATGTAACTCAGATTCCACCCAAAGATTAAGGTAAGGGAGACATAGAAGAACTTGATAAGGGAGAATTGAATGTAGGAGAACTTGATAAGCTTCAGAATGAAGACAAATAATATCCAAGAAAGAGAACGAAGTACAGTCAGAAATAATGGGAATTAGGATGATAATAGGTAAGAGCCCTAGCCCAAGAGACAGAAGAATGGATGAAACTATTGCGCAAGAGAGTGGTTACAGCGCAAAGCCTACTGAACAGCTATGCAGATAACCTAAGGAGACCGCTTGACTTCCAAGAGGGAGATCATGTCTTCCTAAAGGTTACTCTGGCGATAGGTATTAGAAGGTCTTTGAAGATCAGGAACCTGGACCCCCAATTGTTGGACTTTTCCAGATCCTGAAGCTAATTGGACCGGTAGCGTACTGAATAGCTCTTCCGCCAAACCTAGCCAATTTTCATAATATCTTTCCTGTCTCTCAGTTATGCAAGTATTATGCATTCCCCAAGCATGTGCTTCAACCAGAATAGACACAGTTAAGATAAGATTTATCCCTACTGCTCACGCTGTAATAAATCATTGATTATAAGATTTGCTAGACGAGGAATAAGGAGATTCCTATGGTACGAGTGGTATGGGCGAACGGGGAAGTAGAAGAGCAGACGTGGGAATTAGAAGCAGATATGAAGGAAGCCTATCCGGAGTATTTTGAGAGGTATGAACTTATCCGTATCTTTCAATTTCGAGGACGAAATTTTTCGAAGGGGGGTGGAATGTAACATGCCGACTTTTTCCTTCACTAAAACGTAGCATAATAAATAAGTACGACTATATTAATGAGGAAAAGAGGAAAAAAAATGAAATAAAATTCTAATATTAATTTCACCCCAGTAATATTAGTTAAAAAGAGTAATTTGGCGATCTCGTGACGTCCGGTGACGTTCGGGTCAAAATTAGAGTTTTATTGTAATTCAATCACGACTCACAGGAGTCTGTAAATTATATTAATATGAAAATAAATTCAAGAATATTCCAACTAAGATTTAAATATTAACGAGGAAAATTAATAGGTCACAACGGTATGTCCGGAATATTTTTGGGACGTCCGGACATAAATAATTAATGAGCGAACATGACCGAAAACACACTAAGGGTAAAATTGGAAAATAAGTATGGCCAACGGACTAAAACTCCCACGGCAACCCCTCAAGCCCGAAGCCCTCACACACAAAACACCAAAGTTATTTCATTTCTTCTTCCTAAGTCTCTAAGACCCTAAGCTCCATAACCATCCAAGTTTACCTATCATTCTTTGTTTCCATCATTATCAATCACTCTTAAACTCACAAAGAAGACAAGCTAGCATCAAGGTTAGGAGGTTCTCTTCAAGTGGAAGCAAGAACACCAAGTCCCATAACCCTAAAAATCTCCATCATTTAGGTTTTATGCTTTCTTGATAAAGAAGACTTCAAGCAAGCAATCAAGCTTCAAGTTCATCCTTTTCCATCACCAACAAGCTCTTTAGGATGTGGGTAACTTTAGTTCTTCACCTCTTTGATGGTGAATGATGTTTATGTGATTTTATGTATGTTTGATGATTATGTGATTTTATGAACATATATGCTAGAAATGATGTTAGGATGTAGGAAGATGATTCTGAAGGGTCTTGTGACCTGGATTAGATAGGATTATTATGTATGGAATATGTGTAAGACTCACGCAGGGTTCCATGGAAGCCAGGAGAGAAAAATGGAAGAAATGGGGCATTCGGTTTTCAGTTCGCCCAGTGACCGCTGAGCGGCCTCTGGTGCCGCTGAGCGGAACACGTGAACTCCAGAGCGCTGAGCAGAAGGCGGTTGCCGCTGAGCGGTCTGCAGGCCACGTGGAAAGTCTGAAAAGATATTTTCTTAAAGGATAAGGGTCGGTGGAGATATTTTAAAAAGCTGTCAGAACGCTGAGCGAAGGGACCCTTACCGCTGAGCGATAAGAACTCCTATCGCTGAGCGAATCTGTATACTACGCTGAGCGCTATAACTCAAACCGCTGAGCGGACCACAGTTTCCGCTGAGCGGCTTGAGACCAGAATGGTTCATGGAACTCCTCTTGAGGCACATAATCTGCTGTTTGATGTCGTAGATTTGATTGATAATGGAAATGTACGCAATTCATGCTATATGTGAATGTAAGTGACTATGTGAAGTATATGCTGTAGATGAATCTATGAATGATGTGTAGTCTGTGAGATAATCTGTAGTTCTTCATGCATTCATGTTCCCCCAAGTCAAAGGATTAGAAGTAAATCTGAGATAAATAAAGATTCTGAAATGAAACATAGGAAACAAGATATAACATGCTGCAGGTACAAAAATGCTGAAAATGCTGAAACTGCTAAAAACGCTGAAAAGGGCCAATGCTCAATGCTGCTGAAAAGGCTAAATGCCACATGCTGAAAAGGGCCAATGCCCAATGCTGCTGAAAAGGCTAAATGCCACATGCTGAAAAGGGCTAAATGCCCAATACTGAAAAAGGCTATATGCCACATGCTGAAAAGGCCGTGATCACGTGAGCCACATTATGATCCTACTTCAGGAGGTCAAGGCATCCTGAATGTGGAAGCCCGCCACAGATGTTGTTAATATGGCATACCTGGAGGTGTACGGTTACCACGCCTTTGCATTGTCGAAAGGGGGCAAGCCTAGGTGAGGGTACAATATCCGCCCACTGTCGAGGGGTCCTGAAAGGGCACACGGCAGGTGGAAGCCCACCGCAGGAAGGTCTAGACAGTGTTGGCCTACACTGAGGATGCGAGGTTATTCCGTCATACTAATGTCAACAGAGGACATTACTATGGTGGGAATAACACATATTCCAAAGCAGGTTATGCTGTCATGCAGGTTTATACTGTCATATTCTGTTATGTACATGTACATTCTGTTAGGCATAATTATTCTGATGATTCTGTCATGTTTATGCTGATGACTCTGCTAGACATATTCTGAAGATTCTGCTATGTTCATGCTGATGACTATGTGATGCATACTCTGAGGATTCTGTTATACTGGATGAATTCTGAATGAATTCTGTTATGCATCTTGAGTATTCTGAATGTATAGTCTGCTGTTATGTCAATACCGTCAAGAGTACGCTCGAGACGGTTATGTATATCCACGAAATGTTAATCAGCACGAGAATGTAGTAAGCAAGAGTAGTTCCCATGTCACATAGTAATGCAGATAAAGCCGTTCAGATAGGCCAGATAATAAATAGTAGGCTGTTTAGTATGTATGTTTACTAGAGATCTCTGAGCGGCCTGAAGTCTGACATAATCTGATACGAGACTCAGGAACTAAAGTTATTTCCACTGAGAACCTACCGTTCTCATCCCCACTGTTTTATGACTTCAGGTACCGAAGATGCTTCATATTTGGTGAATGCTGATAAGTCGCCGCAACACCATGAGCGGCCAAGATAGTAGATGAACTTAGAGAGCTGGATGCCAGGATGTTTGCCAAAGGCCTACTGAGTAGTATTCCAGTAGCCTTGTAATTTGATGTTATATATTCCGAATTATGTAGATGATATTTCAGTTTATGTACATGTTATGTGTAGCTTACTTATTGTATATACAACTATGTGACGGATATGATGGACCACATGAATGTATAATAAATGCTTTATTAATATACTGTTATACGCTTTGT
>QANU01113656.1:0-10015 GCA_003254905.1 Nissolia schottii | reverse complement strand
CTCGGACCTCCTGAAGTGGGATCATAGTGTGGCTCACGTGATCACAGCCTTTTTCAGCATATGACATTTAGTCCTTTCTCAGTATTGGGCCTTTAGCCCTTTTTTCAGCATCTCTGGCATTCATGTACCTGCAGCATGGCATACTTGTTTCTCTACGTTTCAATCCATTTCATTTTCTTTCTTTATCTCATCATTACTTATAATTCTCTAAACCTTGCTTTATCCTGAATGCGTGGAATGCTACATACTTTATCACATACTGCATGAAATTCATGTTTTTAGAACATTTTCCTCCTGTACTCACCTAATTCAACTATCAATCCTAAGGTAACAAGTAAATATTAGAATATGCACTTCAAAGGTTTCCATAAAATTTCCTGGTCTCAAATCGTTACAACGGTAACTACGTTTTCGCTCAACGACTGGGGCCCTCCACGTGCAACATGAAAGTACCCGGGAAGCCGCCCAACAAGCCGCTCAGCACGCCGCTCAGCGGACTGCTCAGCGCGGCGCTTAGCGCGTCGCCTGGCGCGCCTGCCGCCCTGTACCTGCAGAATTTTGTTTTTCTCTCTTTTCTTCCCCTTTTTCCCAAGAAACTTACCTAAACTTTTCACACATCTATAACATACAATAAACCTATCTAATCCAGGTCACAGGACCCTTCAAAATTGTCTTCCTAAGCCTAGCATCAATTCTAGCAATTATAGACATACATGCATAGAGACATACATACACACACATAAGCACCTAATTCATCACAATCACCAAAGAGGTGTTAAACTACAAATTACCCCACCTCCTAGAGAGTGTCTTGGTGATGGAGGGAGGATGAAATCAAGCTTGGCTTGCTTAGAGTTTCCTTTTGACCTAAAAAGGAAAACCTTGAAATAATTAGAAAACCTAGGTTAGTGAAACTTTGATTCACCAAGGAAGAAGAAAATCATCTTACTTGCTTGTGCTTCTCCTTGCTATGTCTTCTGGCTGGTCTCCTGGTTTTGACAGCGTTCGGGCAGGGTTTTCGGACTGGGCGATTTTTCGGCAGAGTTTCAGCTAGGAGAGGAATTTTTCCAATTTTTTTTTCTGATTTGGGGTGGCTATTTATATCCAAGATTCAGCCCCTAAAATTACCCTTTTGCCCCTCTTCATAATTACCTAATTGCCATTATGCATTTTCGTATTTAATTAATTAATTATTTAGATAATTCATGTGTCACATCATGAATAGTAATTGAATTTAAAATTATTTTCCTAGGCAATCTGAATCCATCACGTGGGATTTGGGGAAATTTGACTTTTCCCGGTCCCGTTTCACTCGTGTTTGATCATTCGCAGTCTCAGTGCGTCGCGCACGGTCGTCCGAAAAATATTCCGCTTATACCGTCGCGATCCCCTAATTTCCCTCTACGTAAAGGTGTGATTACTTCAAGGCATTTGTGAATTTTTCTCCGGAGGAGTATTCTTCACAGATACCTTTGACCTGTTATCTCTTGCCGGTGTCCGAACGGGATCGTTCCGCTGGCATTTCAGCGATCACCTGTTCTCACTCATTTTCCTAATAAGGTTTTGGGCTACTCTAAGGTATTTTGAAACCTTTCCCTCCATGGGGTATGATTTCCAGGGACTTGAGGCCCTCTGCTCAGTTCTACTGGCTAAACGGGGCCAAACGAGACTGTTCTAGTGCCTGCGGAATCGTCTGAAACTGAACCGATTTCCATTTTACCGACACTTTAGGTTTTTCATCTATCTCTAGGGGTCGAGAGGAATCATTTGAGTGTCAGTAGAATTTGGAAATACCTAACAGAATAATTTCTGCTGACCTCGACAAGTCAACTCCTACAAAGGGCTCTATGAACAGTTGTTTGGGGAAATTTTCACTAAGAGAGGAATTGGTAATGTTTTTCTCCTTTCTAAGTTGAATTATAAATTATTTTATTTATTTTTGTGAACTTTCTACTAAGGGGAAAAAATGGGATGTTACATATGTTACCTACAAATCACCAGCAACTTCCAGCAAAGGATCAGAGAGGCCGAGAGAAGCTGTTAAGAAGACACCTGGTTTAAATTTAAGAAAGCAGTGGAGGAAGGTAGGATCCCAGAAGTTACCATTGGCGACGACGGGATAATGAGATTCAATCAAGGCTAATGTGTGCCTAACAAGGATGGTCTAAGGGAAGATATTCTATAGGAGGGCCATAAGAGCCGTTTTACCATGTACCTGGGGACCACCAAGATGTACCACGACCTGAAAAAGATGTTTTGGTGGCCAGGATTGAAAAGACACATGGAGGACTGAGTGCAGAAATGCCTAGTCTGTCAGAAGGTAAATGTTAAACACCAGAAGCCTCCCGGGTTGCTGACTCCTCTGGAAATTCCTGAGTGAAAATGGGAAGCCATAGCGATGGATTTCGTCTCTGGATTGCCACGCACCAGGAAAAGGATTGATGCCATTTGAGTGATTGTGGACCGACTTACTAAATCATCCCACTTCATTCCAATCAAGGTGAGCTATTCAATGGAAAAGCTGGTTAAGTTGTAGAGGTAGTAAGACTGCACTGAGTACCATCTTCCATTATCTCTGACCGTGATCTAAGGTTTACTTCGAGATTCTAGACGTCTTTCCAAAAAGCCTATGGATCCTAATTGCAATTAAGCTCTGCCTATCACCCTCAAACTGACGGGCCGTCTGAGCGAGCCATTCAAACTCTGGAAGTTATGCTCAGATCGTGCGCGTTGGATACGCCATATTAATGTAATTATAGTGCATTTAGAGTGGGTTTTGGAAGATTGTTATAGTGCAGCCTTTAGGAATGAATTTTGTGACTTTTGGTATTATGTAACACAAATTGGCAAGCTATATAAGACAGCCAAAGTAGCAATACGAAACAACAACAACAATATTCAGCATTTTAGCAAACTTTTTGATTTCTATCAAACTAAATTGTGAGAGTGATTCTCCTAAATTCTTAAGTGATTCAAGAAGTGAGATTATCAAAGGACCTAACCAAATACTTTGTGTGTTTTGTCTTAAATTGGAGTGATACAAATTTTTTGGTTAGTTATCAAATTCTGCTGCCTACATTTCTTCTTAGTTTTGCTTTGAAAAACTAATTTTTCTAGCCAAGTTCATCAACCAACATATTGAGGGTTAATTTGTTGAACCACTTGTGCTAGTTCAATTTAAACAATAACTTTGGTTCACATCATTTGGTATCAGAGCTATCTCTTTTGGATGCAGATGAAGGAGACTTTGACTTGAGGACAAATCCTTTTCAAGAGGGAGGGAATGATGAGAACATGATCAAGGGCAAGGACCAAGAGGCAATTAAAGGACTTAGAGGACTAATGCCAAGGGCAAGATGAAACACCCTAGCTAACCGTCTACCCGTACGTAGTAAACAATACTCACTAGGTTGTTTTCTGCTTTGGTTGGGTTACTTTTAGCCCCTACTTTTAGCTTGGCAAATATTTCTTATCAAAAAATATGGACCGTTTTCAAAACTTTTACCTTTCTTACAGAAACTAGAAGCAGTGCGTGTTCGAGAAAGCATATAGAGATACAAGGGATAAAGTCCCAATGGACTTAAGCGATAGTTAAATACGGAATAGCGGTACTGTAGATCTTACGAGAGAAGTAGATAAACATACAAGTATTCGGTCCATAACACAATTACACATTCAAATAATAATACATAATTACATCATCAAGTATACAAGTCATAATACATATAATTTGCATATGTGCTAAGGGAACATCTAATCCCTTGAGCTAATCCAAAACATAAAGCATAGGCTACTGTCCGTTGCTTCCATGGAATCCTCTGACGTCGACAACTTTGCTTGTCTTCCGATACTTGTTCTGTCTCGGCGTACACGTCATGTTACCTGGAGTCATAAGGTAGTGGGGATGAGAACGGTAGGTTCTCAGTGGAAACTGTAGCTTTGAGATCTCGTGGTTCATTTAGTTATACTCCAGGTCATTCAGGTGTTTCTAAGTGAACATGCATACTAATATCCCTACTGATTTTTATCTGTCCTAAAGTCCTGAACAGCTTTATCTACTTTACTAAGTGATGGGGGAACTACTCTTGCTTACTAAGTTCTCGTGCTTGTTACTTTCCTGCGCATACTTACATAGCCGTCTCGAGCGTTCTCTTGACAGTACTTACATCATACTTACTTATCTTCTTACTTATCCATACTTTCATACATACACTTGTACATACATTACATACATCCATGCACATATCATATACTTTAGTTCTTTCCTTCTTTCTTTTATACTTTCATACTCTCATACTTTCATAATTCTCATACTTTCATACTTTCATACTTTCTATTGTTTTCTCTGTTTGATTCAACTTTCCTGCAAGCCATCTACCGACATGCTGCCAGCCACCTACCGACAGCAATCATTCCTCGTCCCATTCCCTACCAGCCACCTACCGGCAGGGAAGTGACCCCTCCTGCCAGCCACCTACCGACAGGAAAGTGAATACGCTGCCAGCCACCTACCGATAACAACCATCATCGTCCCCTTCCCTGCCAGCCACCTACCGACAGGGAAGTGACCCCTCCTACCAGCCACCTACCGACAGGAAGGTAAATCTATCATCATAATCGATTCATCTCTCCTGCCAGCCACCTATTGACAGGAAAGTGAACCCGCTGCTAGCCACCTACCGACAGCAAACATCATCGTAATTGAAACACCCCTAGCTAATTGCATACGCTTAAGTCATACGCAAGCTCACTAGGTTGTTTACTACCTGGTGGGAATACCTTAGTCCATCGTTATCTTTCGAAAGTAGTTGCTTACGAAAATAGGGACCAATTTGTAAACTTTTCATTTGCATCGATTAATTACTAAAATAGAGCCATGCGTCGGAAGAAAAAAGTATAACAAGCGGTAAAGCCTTTGGGCTTAGTGGATAGTAGTCTAATAATAATAAAGCATGGAATATACATTCCGTTGGTCCATTATAACAGTCATGTAATTAGTACAATAAATAATGTACAAATACCATATACATAATCCAAATACATAGTATCAAAATGCAAGGGCTACTGGAACACTACTCAGCATGCCCTTGACAAAAAATCCTGGCATCTAGCTCTCTCTGGGTCCATATCCCGTCACGACCGCTCATGGCTCCTCAGGCGGTTCATCGGCATCCTTGAAATACGAGTCATCATAGGTCCCTGAAGTCATAAGGCAGTGGGAGTGAGAACAATAGGTTCTCAGTGGAAATAACTTTAGCCCTTAGGTTTCGTGTCATATTAGGTCGAACTTCAGGCCGCTTAGAGATTTCTAAGTATGCATACATACTAAACATCCTACTCATTATTATCTGGCCTAATGTTCTGAACAGCTTTATCTACGTTACTAAGTGATAGGGGATCTAATCTTCCTTACTAAGTTCTCGTGCTTATTAACATTACGTATACATACATAGCCGTCTCGAGCGTCCTCTTGACGGTAATTACAGAATATCAGATACATACATTTCATATATTCATGCATATCAGATTGAACATGGTTTTTAGAATATATGTTATCCCCACCATAGTAGTACCCTTTTTCGACAGTACTATGACGGAATAACCTCGCACCCCCAGGTAGGCCCTCTTTCGACCTTCCTGCGGTGGGGTTCCACCTTCTGCGTGCCCTCTTTCGACACCTCAGAAGTGGGCAGATGTTGTACCCCTACCTAGCATGCCCTCTTTCGACAGTGCTAGGCGTAGTAACCGCACACCTCCAGGTATGCCATATCGACACCACCTGTGGCTGGCTTCCACCTTCAGTATGCCCCTCTGACCTACTGAAGTGGGATCGTTTGGACCTCGTGACGTCACAACCTTTACCTTTTTCTCATTTCTTTTCTCATATCATTTCAGCATCTTTTTCCTTTCCATACAGTATTTCATCATTTCTTTCCTTTCTGTATATGTATCATGACATGACTTGTTCCCTATGGTTCAATTCATAATCTTTACTTATTATATAATTACTTCTAACCTTCTAACATTGCCTTATCATGATGCATGGAATGCTAACATATTACGTCAATTACTGCACATACTTCACTTACATCAGTTACAAATTGCAATTACATCATTGAGTGTTAGACTATGTGCCTCAAGAT
The DNA here is from genome assembly GCA_003254905.1 of Nissolia schottii. Lineage (NCBI taxonomy): Eukaryota > Viridiplantae > Streptophyta > Magnoliopsida > Fabales > Fabaceae > Nissolia > Nissolia schottii. The sequence continues at coordinate 3,872 of QANU01113656.1, read as the reverse complement.
AGTTTCCATGAGCCTTTCAAGTCTCAGACCGCTCGGCAGGACCGGTGGTTCGCTCAGCGGTCTAGGCCTAGTTTTCAAAATATTTTCTATTCCAAGTCCACGGGTCCTTCAGGCCGCTCAGCGGTACTTATGTCCGCTCAGCGCCCTGGGGTCCACATGTCAAAAATGTTTTCTGTTCCTTTCGCTCGAAGGTTTCCTGGTCTCGCTCAGCGGTTCATGATTCTGCTCAGCGGTTCATGAGGCCGCTCAGCGATACCTGGGCGAAACCGAAACAGAATGCATGATTTTTCTTGCTTTCTTTTCCCCTTTTCCCATGGTTTCCAACCATCAAAAACCTATCTAATCCAGGTCACAGGACCCTTCAGAATCGTCTTCCTAAGTTCTAGCATGAGTTCTAGCATCATACAAACATAAAGACATACATACACACACACACACACATAAACACATAACCAAGCAACAACCACCAAAGAGGTGAGCAAACTAAAGTTACCCACTTCTTGGAAGGCTGTTTCGGTGGTGAGGAAGAGGTAGGAGAGTTGTCCTCCAAGCCTAGAGCGTTGTCCAAGCTTCAGTTGGAGTTTCTGCAGTGTAACCACGGAGCACACGGGCAGAGTTTCCCCTTGGATAGGAATTTTTCTCATTTTTTTCTAATTTAGGGGCTGGCTATTTATAGCCAAGAGGCTGCCCTTAAATTTACCTTTTTACCCCTATGCTTATTATTTACAATTTTGCCATTATCATTTTCTTTAAAAATTAATTAATTCCTAAGATAATATAAGGGTCACATCATGAATAGTGTTTTGAATTTTAAATTATTTTCCTTGCAAATCTGAATTACCTCACGTGGGCTGCCCCATTTTTACTTTTCTCCCAGTTCCGTTTCGCTCGTGTTTTATCGCTCGCAGTGTCGGTGCGTCGCGCACGGTCGTCCGAAAAATATTTCGCTTATACCGTCACGATCCTCTAATTTCCCCGGTCATGGGAATATCAATGCTTTAAGGCATTTGTGAATTTTTCTCCAGAAGAGTATTTTTCACAGATACCTTTAACACGTCATTGAGCCCTGGTGACCGTAAACAGCTGTTCCGCTCGCGGTTTTGTTACTTCCCGACCTTCTCAATGGGTTCGTGGGACTATCCTAAGGTGTTTAAAACCTTTCCTTGGTACCGGTTGGGTTCCCAGAGACTTAGGGCTCTCTGCTCAATTCTACAGGCTAAACGGAGCCGTTTTAGTGTCTGCAGAATCGTCCGAAACTCTGCAGAACTCTGTTTAACGGTCAGTTTAATCTCATCATCCGATTCTGAGGGTCAGTAGGAATCATTTGAGTGTCATCCAACTTGGCCAAAACCAAACAGAATAATTCCTACAAACTTCCACACATTTACTCTTACCCAAGGTTCTATGAGCAGTTATTTGGCGAAATTCTTACCAAGAAAAGTGCGGGATGTTACAATAATCATCTTTTCTTTCTCTTTCTCAGATCATTTCCTCTTTTCTTTCTTTCTTATAGAATTTCATCATATCATCATCTTATCTTTCTCATAACATTTCTTCTTTTCTTTTCCTTTCTTTGCACATATCATGGCATGACTTGTTCCCTAAGGTTCATTTCCAATTATACTCTTTACGCATTACTTGATTAACTTCTAGTCTTCTAAAAGCACCTTAACATGATGCATGGCATGCTAACATATTACCTCAAATAATCATAATGCATGGACTTCTAGCATATTACATCACACAGTTCACATACTTCAATTATATACGTCATTTAAATCATAACTTGTTGGATTATGTGCCTCAAGATAGCTTCCATAAGACGTTCTGGTCCCAGGCCGCTCAGCGGAACCTCTTGTTCACTCAGCGGTCTGAGCTCATCTCGCTCGGCAACAGGAGCCGCATCGCTCAGCGGTAAGAGCCTCATCGCTCAGCGGTAACTCATTTCGCTTAGCGGGCTGAAGCCCGGTTTTCAAAAATATCTTTCCATCCTTATCTTCAGTGACCTTCAGGCTGCTCAGGGGATCCTCTGGCCGCTCAGTGCCCTGGAGCTCACGTGTTAAAATTTGGTTTTCTCTCTCACTCCGCTCAGCGGCGCCTGGGGCCGCTCAGCGGGTACTGGGCGAAATTGAAATGATTGCATTCTTTTCTTTCTTTTCTCTTCCTCTTTTCTCATGGACACTTCTTGAGGTTCTCACACATATTCCAACCATCAAAACCCTAGCTAGTCCAGGTCACAAGACCCTTCAGAATCGTCTTCCTAACATCCTAGCATGAGTTCTAGCATACATAATCATCCATAACCATAAGCAAACAAATACATAAACACATAACAACCACCAAGGAGGTGAGTAAGCTAGAGTTACCCACTTTTTGAAGGCTGATTCGGTGATGAGAAGGATGGGGGAGAGCAGTCCTCCAAGCCTTGAGCACGGTCCAAGCTTCCGGCAGAGTTTCTGCAGGGTAACCGCGGTGCACACGGGCAGAGTTTCGGCTAGCTCCAGAGAGAATTTCTCTCAAAATTTTCTGTATACGGGGTCGCTATTTATAGCCAAAATCCTGCCCCTAAAAATTACCTTTTTGCCTCCATGCATATTTACAATTTTGCTCTTTTCTATTTTCTTTAAAAATTAATTAATTTAAAAGATAATACAAGTGTCACATCAATGAATAGTGATTGAATATTTAATTATTTTCCTAGAAATCTGATTTGAATAACGTGGCTGCCCATTCTTGACTTTTTCCCGATTCCATTTCGCTCCTTTTTAATTGCTCACAGTGCCGATGCGTCGCGCACGGTCGTCCGAAAAATATTCCGCTTATACCGTCGCGATCCTCTATTTTCCCCCTACATGGGAATATTAATGCTTTAAGGCATTTGTAAATTTTTCTCCGGAGGAGTATTTTTCACAGATACCTTTGAGCCGTTATCTCTCACCGGTGTTTGAACGAGACCGTTCCGCTGGCGTTTCTACGATCGCCCGCTCTCGCCCATTTTTCCTAATGAGATTTTGGGATACTCTAAGGCATTTTAAAATGTTTCCCTCCATAAGTTATGATTTCCAGAGACTCGAGACTTTCTGCTCAATTCTACTGGCTAAATGGGACAAAACGGGGTTGTTCTAGTATATGCAGAATCGTCCGAAACTGAGCGGAACTCCATTTTTCCGCCAGTCTAGACTTACCATCAAATCCTAAGGGCCATAAGGGAATATTTAAATGAAATCGGAATTCCCAAAAACTAAACCGAAAATCTTCTACAGACACGTATGTCCTAAGGGTTTAGGTTTCTACCCGGTTAACCCGTATAAGGGCTTATATGGGTATTTCTCCTGTGAAATCCTTACTAAGAAAAAAGTGGGATGTTACACAAGAGCTAGAAAAACAAAATAGGCCTTACAACAAGTTTTGGCAACTATTATGAAAATGAGGCTTAATTTAGACAATGAAGGGCCTAAAATGGTGAATTGCATCATGGAAACGTATGGTCCAACTGGTATAACCTGAATGAGACTTTTTTAGAGTGTTTGTTTAATGTTTTTCTAATGAATGGCTATGCCATTCAGTTTTGGATTTTTTTAGCCGTGGAATAAGTGAGAATTAGTGCATTGTTTTACATTTAGTTGGTTCTTAATGAGCAACCAATTGTTGAATGCTCATCCACAGGTTAAAAAGCATCTTTGGCTAAATATTTATGTAATTATAGTGCATTTAGAGTGGGTTTTGGAAGATTGTTATAGTGCAGCCTTTAGGAGTTAATTTTGTGACTTTTGGTATTATGTAACACAAATTGGCAAGTTATATAAGGTAGCCAAAGTAGCAATACAAAACAACAACTACAACAAAAATATTCAGCATTTTAGCAAACCTTT
>QANU01113636.1:46252-69252 GCA_003254905.1 Nissolia schottii | reverse complement strand
AGGACGACCTTAGATCACTAGAAGTATCACGAAAATATTAAAGGTGCATAATTGAATCGTAGGGAATAAAGCAGAGAACTAAGGCCCCAATCACCAGGGATTCGGCCGGCCTTAGTCAGAGTCGGTAGTTATATGATTAGGAAATCCCTATTCTCTTGGGAAAGTCTTATAGACACGCCCCTCGCCAATTCAGCAAGATGAATTGGTTATGAGCAACGCAGGTAAAGAGACCTGACCACGATGAGAAACGGGCATAGGCCCAGATATGTAAAACAAGCATAGGTCTGTACAAATGAAATGAGAACTAAGTGGCCCCACTTAAAGAGGAAAGAGAAACCGGATCGAGTCATAGGGCCGATCTAAACGTGTCCATGCCTGATCACTCATAGGTTTGATCCCTCACCACTCTAGAAAGAGAGGGTAGTTGCACTTATTGTATTCGATGATTACCTCCTATGAGCTTTGCATGGTTAGCTACCATACCGGTAAAGTGTAACATCCCAGTTTCCCTTAGCAAAGATTTTGCATAATAAGTTCGGTTGCGAACTCTTTTAGAGGTTGGAAGCGTAAATTACAAGTGTCCGTCAAGCACCGGGACGCCTGTGACTATGTGGTTAGGGTGGACAAGTGCCCGATTTAGGAAGGTTAGGCTTTGGAATCTCGAAGGGGAAGAATAAGGCTTATTGAGCAGATGTAGAAATATAAGATAGTAAAGAGAGGAGTGTATGAGGGTCGAGGGAGCAAGGAAGGGGAATAACTAAGTTTAAAGAGGACATGTACACATCATATAACGGGGTTAAGGACGTAGGTAAGAAAACAACTAAGGTTGGAGGTATGAGCATAATCTAGGAAGGTGGAATAATAATCAAGGGTGACGAGATCAAGTCCGAGTGTGGCTACATAATCCAATTTATGTTTCACCTAGGAAAGTGTGAAAGGTTGGGCTCTGGAGAATAAAGGAAAGTGTGTTGAGTTGGAGAAGGAAGAGGTGTTAAGTGTACGAGGGAAGAAAAGAGAATATGGAATCAGGAACGATCGAGGTCAGGATGGTAACCCTAAGATATTAAGGTGAAAAGGGAGAATCTAGAAGGGATAAAAGGAGTATAAAATACCAGAGAGCTTACAGATAAGAAAGGATGCCCGAAAACAGTGGCAACACTGGAGACGTCAGGGAAGTAGAAGCCTGAAGCTCGAAGGACACGAGTGTCTGTAGAGATTATTCTATTTAGTTTCCCAAAATTCTGCTGACACTCAAAGGATTCCCCTTGACCTTTAGAATTGGATGGAAAACCTAAAACGTCTGCGAGACGGAATTCTGTTCACTTTCGGACGATTCTACAGACACTAGAACGGCTCCGTTTAGTCTGTAGAATTGAGCAGAGTTCCAAGTCCCTAGAAACCCAACCGGTACCAGGGAAAAGTTTCAAATACCTTGGATTGGTCCCACAACCTCGTTAGGGGGGCTACGCGATCGCAGAAATGCAAGCTGAACTGGCGGTTGTCGTCACCGACGCTTAACGGTGTGCCAAAGGTATTTGTGAAGAATATATCTCTGAACAAAAATTCACAAATGCCTTAAAGCAATAATATTCCCATGTAGGGGGAAATTAGAGGATCGCGACGGTATAAACGGAATATTTTTCGGACGACCGTGCGCGACGTACCGAGACTGCGAGCGATAAAACACGAGCGAATCGGAACCGAGAAAAAATGAAATTTCAGCAGCTGACTAGGAGAGGGAGGGCTGCACGGTCTGATTGTGATTTTGTCCAATCCCCTAAATCATGCTTCCAAATTCCCATCATCTTACTTGCCTTACACACTTCACCAAATCCCATCACTTAACCATACCTATGCCCATGCCTTCTACTATTCATCTAATTTATTAATCCCAAAATTCAATCAATTTCTCTCACCATCAGCCCCTCAAAACCGAGGCTTCTTCCTCACAACCCTAAGCAAAGATCTCATTTCTCACATCCTCCACAAAAGCACACTAAGCCAAACCTCAAGAACACCACCAAACCTTCAAGAGATCAAGCACTTTTTCGATCTCCTTCCACCTTCCACAAACCGAAACACATCCCTCAAGTCTCCTCATCTTGGCCTCATTTTCTTCCATCCAAAATCTAAAGGAACAACCTCATCACCCTCCACCTTGCTCAAGGATTTTCGTCTTGGAGAAAGGAGAAGCTCAAGCTTTGGAAACAACAAGCTGGGTAGTTTGTACAGGTGCTTCACTCCAAGCTTCCCTCACCACCACCAGGTTTTTCTACAGGTGGGTAAACTTGGCTTGGTCACCCCTTGCCACTATGATCCCACTTCAGGAGGTCGAGGCATCCTGAATGTGGAAGCCCGCCACAGGTGGTGTCGAGATGGCATACCTGGAGGTGTGCGGTTACCACGCCTATGCATTGTCGAAAGGGGGAAAGCTTAGGTGGGGGTACAATATCTGCCCACTGTCGAGGGGTCCTGAGGGGGCACACGGCAGGTGGAAGCCCACCGCAGTGAGGTCAGGACAGTGTCGGCCTATACTTAGGGTGTGAGGTTATTCCGTCATACTAGTGTCAACAGAGGACATTACTATGGTGGGAATAACACCTATTCTGTTATGCTGTGACCTTATGTTATGCCGTTATATTCTATTATTCTGTGACATTCTACTAGACATGTCATGCTGATAATTCTATCATGTTTATGCTGATGATTCTGCTACATGTATTCTGCTGAATTCTGTTGTGTCTATATGGAATGATTATGTGATGTATATTCTGGTGATTCTGTTATGCTAAGTGTACTCTGATTATATGTTGTTATTCAGTTTGATTAGAAAATGTAGTCTGCTGTTATGTCGTACCGTCAAGAGCACGCTCGAGACGGTTTACACGAGATATTAAATCAGCACGAGAATGTAGTAAGCAAGAGTAGTTCCCATGTCACATATTAATGCAAATAAAGCCGTTCAGATAGGCCAGATAATAAATGGTAGGGACTTTAGTATGTATGTTCACTAGAGATCTCTGAGCGGCCTGAAGTCCGACATAATCTGATATACGACTTAGGAACTAAGGTTATTTCCACTGAGAACCTACTGTTCTCATCCCCCACTGTTTATGACTTCAGGTACCGAAGAGGATGAATCTTATTTTGAGGATGCAGAAGAGCCGCCAGCTGAGCCATGAGCGGCTAGGAGATAGATAGATGTTTACATTTTGCCAAGGGCTTACTGAGTAGCATTCCAGTAGTCCTTGTATTTTGATGTGATGTATTCTGACTTATGTATTCAGTATTACAGTTTATGTGTATGTGATGTATATTGTACTTACTATGTATACAATGATGTGACTTTGTATGGTGGACCCACTGGATGTATATTGCAGATGCTAATTATGATAATGTTATCCGCTTTGTTATATTTGTTTAATTCCAGCGCATGGCTCTATTTTAGTACTAATGTGATATAAGCAAAAGTTTAAAATGGGTCCTTATTTTATTAAGCAACAACTATTTTCGAAAAGTAACTATGGACTAAAGTATTCCGACCAGGTAGACAACAACCTAGTGAGCTTTGTTTACTACGTACGGGTAAACAGTTAGCTAGGGTGTTTCATTTGGTATCAGAGCAGTTTGGTCCAAAAGAGCCTGAGGACTGAGCTGCACTATGCTTTCGGGCATGATTACGGTGTATGTTTCAGCTAAGTGGTATGTGCTAAGTTCCTGTGTACTTGCCTTTCTTGAGACTGATCACCTCGAAACTGTGCAGGTACGACATATTAGATATGCCACCCTGCAGAGACCCTACACAGCGTACTCCGGAGTCCCCAGAACTTGCAGATGTTCTGCGAGAGATAGCCCAGGCCACGACGTTGATGGCTGCTTCCAATGCCCAACGCAACACGCCTCTGACAGCTCAGGAGCTGGAAGCTACGAAGTACCGGGATTTTTCACGCGCCAATCCCCAATATTTGAAGGTGTGATGGATCCTGAGTTGGTGCATGGCTGGCTTAGGAAATTGGAGCAGATCTTTGAAGATATCCCGTGCACGGAGCAATAGAAAGTCAGGTTTGCTTCCCAGAAGCTAGAGGGAGCAGCGGGCGAATGGTGGGATACAACCAAGCCCCAGTTTGAGCGAGATGTAGATCCAGTGACATGGAACAGGTTCAAGGAGGTGTTCTTGGACAAGTACTTTCCACAGGAGTTATAGGATAGAAAAGAAGCTGAGTTCATGGAGCTGAAATAGGGTTCAATGACAGTGACTGAGTACACGGCGAAGTTTGAGAAGCTTTGCCGATATTCACCAATGTACCGGATGAATCCAAGTGAATGCTGGAAGTGCGCTAAATACCAGCGAGGTCTGAAACCTGAATTGAAGGTCTTTCTGAATGTGGCAGGTGTCCGTGACTATGCTACTTTGGTGAACACTTGCTTGGCTCAGGAGGAAGCCAATAGAGATCTAGCTCAGGTGAGAAGTGATAGATTCAAGAGGAGGTTTGATGGTGCTGGTAGTTCTCAGTGTGAACCAAGGAAACAGGGACCGTTTCAAGCAGCAGTAGCAGGCCGAGGCCGAGGTCAGTTTCCACCGAGGCCCCAGCAAGGAGCAGGGAGAGGACAGAGTCAGCCCAGAGCAGGGCCAGCAGGAGCAGGATCTCCAGCAATGAGATCTCCGTCATTAGGTACTCCGAGCTGGAGCACGCCGAAGACCCAGCAGCGTACAAATCCACGTACACCTTGCCCAAAGTGTGGCAGGGGGCATTCTGGAGAATGTTTGGCAGGACAGGGAGTTTGTTTCAAGTGTGGTAAGACAGGGCATTTTTTCAGAGAGTGTCCAGTAGCACCGCCACCTACCCTACGTCAAGGCAGAGTATTCACTATGGCTGCCGAAGAAGCTAAGGAGAAAGAAGGTCTGATTTTTGGTACTTGTACTATTTATGGGAAGACCTTGATTGTTTTGTATGATTCCGGAGCATCCCACTCCTTTATCTCTTACGATAGTGTGAAGGAGCTACAATTATCTCCTACGACACTGTCGTACACCCTTGCTGTATCTACTCCTACTGCACCGCCAGTTAAGACGTGTCAGGTATGTCTGCGTTGTCCGTTTCAGCTGCAGGAAAGAGAGTTCGTGGCTGATTTAATCTGTCTGCCCCTAGTAGGTCTGGATATGATATTAGGGATGGATTGGTTGAATGCTAATCAAGCGATTCTCGACTGTGCTAGGAAGTTAGTTACTTTTCCTTCTATGGTTACCAGTTCAGTAGCCTTAGAGGAGGAGTTGCCAATTCTCTATTTCTGTCAGTTAAGAGATCAAGGCTGTGTTTTCTTTGCATCGTCGGAAATGGTAGTTGCCAAGCAGGAAGTCAAGGATATTCCTGTGGTTCGAGATTATCAGGATGTGTTTCTTGATGATATTCCAGCATTTCCACCGAAGCGAGAGGTAGAGTTTTCTATCGATCTGGTGCCTGGCGCTGGACCTATTTCCATTGCACCGTATCGTATGTCTCCATTGGAATTGCAGGAATTGAAAAGGCAGCTAGAAGAGTTGATGGGGAAACAGTTCATACGGCCAAGTGCATCACCGTGGGGAGCACTGGTGTTATTTGTGAAGAAGAAAGACGGTACTATGAGGATGTGCGTCGATTATAGGCAATTGAACAAAGTGACAATTAAGAACAAGTATCCATTGCCTAGGATCGATGACCTTTTGGATCAGCTGAAGGGTGCTAAGATCTTTTCAAGGATTGATTTGCGGTCTGGCTATCATCAAATTAGAGTACAAGAGGAGGATATAGCTAAGACGGCATTCCGATCCCGGTATGGACATTATGAGTTTACAGTGATGTCTTTTGGTTTGACGAACGCTCCCACGATTTTTATGGATTACATGAATAGAATCTTCCGTGAATATCTGGATGATTGTGTCATTGTCTTTATTGATGATATTCTGGTGTACTCCAAGAGCGAAGAAGAGCACACTAGGCATTTGCAGATAGTACTGGAGATTCTAAGGGAGAAACAATTGTATGCCAATCTCTCCAAGTGTGAGTTTTGGGCCAAGAAGGTACAGTTTTTGGGTCATGTAATTTCAGATCAAGGCGTATCAGTGGATCCTAGTAAAGTTGAGGCGGTTAGAACCTGTGAGAGACCTACATCAGTTACAGAGCTACGGAGCTTTCTGGGATTTGCGGGATATTACCGGAAGTTCATTCAGGGATTTTCACAGATTGCCTTGCCGTTGACGAAGCTGACAAGGAAATGAGCAAAGATGAATTGGTCCGCAGAATGTGAAGAAATTTTGCGAGCTGAAGGAGAAGTTGACCACCGCTCCAGTGCTAGTACTACCTGATCCTCAGGAACCTTTTGAGGTATACTGTGATGCATCAAGTGCTGGACTGGGCTGTGTTCTGATGCAGCGACGTCAAGTGATAGCTTATGCCTCGAGACAGTTGAAGCAGCATGAGGTAAAATATCATACACATGACTTAGAATTGGCTGCAGTGGTATTTGTATTGAAAATATGGCGACATTATTTGTATGGAGTTCGATTTGAAGTATATTCAGATCATAAAAGTCTGAAGTATCTGTTTGATCAGAAGGAGTTGAATATGCGTCAGAGGAGGTGGATCGAATTCCTTAAGGATTATGATTTTAATCTCAATTATCACCCAGGGAAGGCCAACGTAGTGGCTGATGCTTTGAGCTGGAAGTCTTTGCAGATGGCTCATATGATGGTACAGGAAGCGAAGTTATTGGAGGAGTTTCGTGATCTTAATCTGACTGTTGCACGTCAGCATAACAGGTTGACATTGTATCCTCTTCAAGTCAGTAGTGATTTTAAGCACCGAATAGTGGAAGCTTAGAAGAATTGCCAAGAAGATACTTGGTGTAAGTTTTGCAAGGCCATTGAAGAAGGTAAGATTAAAGAGGCGACTACAGATACCGATAGGATCCTGAGATTTGACGGGCGCATCTGTGTGCCTAAGGAAGGCAGCTTAAGGGAGGATATCTTGCAGGAGGCTCATAAGAGTCAGTTCACGATGCACCCAGGTACGACTAAGATGTATCATGATCTTAAGCATATGTTCTGGTGGCCAGGGTTGAAAAGAGATGTTGAGAACTGGGTACAGAAGTGTTTGGTTTGTCAAAAGGTGAAGATTGAGCACCAGAAACCACCAGGGCTGTTGAATCATCCAGAAGTTCCAGAGTGGAAGTGGGAGGCCATAGCCATGGATTTTGTTTCAGGTTTACCACGTACCCCAACTGGAGTTGATGCTATTTGGGTAATTGTAGACAGATTGACTAAGTCTGCTCACTCTATCCCAATCAAGATGACTTACTCATTGGAGAAGGTTGTACAGTTGTATATCAAAGAGGTGGTAAGGTTGCATGGAGTACCATCTTCTATTATTTCAGACAGGGATCCCAGATTTACCTCCAGATTCTGGACTGCATTTCAGAGAGCTTGTGGATCGCAGTTGCACTTGAGTTCTGCATATCACCCTCAGTCTGATGGTCAGTCTGAACGCACTATTCAGACCTTGGAAGATATGCTGCGAGCTTGTGCACTCGATGCACCAGGAAACTGAGAGGAAATATTGCCATTCGTGGAGTTTGCTTACAACAATAGCTATCAAGCTAGCATTGGTATGGCTCCATTTGAAGCATTGTATGGTAGGAAATGTCAGTCGCCTTTGTGTTGGAATGATAGCAGGCAATATCGTTGTCTAGGTCCTGAGGAGACCCGAGAGACGGAGGAATTAATGAAGTTGNGAGGAAATTAAGGTTTCTCGTTGATTTGTACCCTAATCGTGAACTAAAACATCATTTACCAATCGAGTGTTGTAGAAAGCATCTTTTTGGTCAAAAGAAAAGGTGCATCGTGTGCAAGAATAAGTTTTTAATTGTTGTTGAAGGTTGCATGAATCTTTTGTAAATGTCGAACTCCTGAATTATCCAGTTGAATTAATTAATAAACAGTTTGCACTATGGTATCCATGTAACTGGTCCATGTTGCCTATCCTATTTACTAGGATATGTAAGACTTTATTATTATTGTTATGTTATATCTGATTTGGATTCCGAGTAATATAAATTGGAATGTTATAAGTTGGAATGTTTTTTATGTGAATAATAAAGTATAGGTGCTGCATGCACGTAATTTTATCGGCAATGTTTTTGCACATAACATTTGTAACAACCCGACTTTTTCCCTCCAGTTAAAATGCTATTTAGGAAAGAATTAAAAATATAATGATAAGGAAATGGTGAGATAAAAATAAAATAAAATTCAAATATTAATTTTATCTCTGTAATATTAGTTAAAAATAATTCTTGGACGATCTCGTGACGTCCGGTGACGTTTGGATCGAAATTAGGGTTTTATTGTAATTTCTTTATGACTCACAGGAGTCTGTAAAATATATTGATATGAAATTAAATGCAAGAATATGTCAACTAAGATTTAAATATTAACAAGGATAATTAATAGGTCACAACGGTATGCCCGGAATATATTTAGGACGTCCGGACATAAATCACTAATGAACTAATATGACACAAAAACACTAAGGGCAAAATTGGAAAATAGTTATGGCCATGGGATTAAGAAAACACGGCCAGCCCTCATGCAGCCCCCAAAAACCCGAAAACATACATACACATAGTCACCAAAGTTCTTTCATTTTTCTTCTAAGGTTTCCAAGACTTATGCTCCTAAATCCACCAAGTTTAATCATCATCCTTTGTTCTTCATCATCTTAGTTCACTCTCAAACCCATCAAGAAGGCAAGCTAGCACCAAGGTGAAGAGTTTCTCTTCAAGTGGAATCCAAGAAACCAAGGTTCCAAACCCTAGGAACTCCATAACCTAGGTTTTGTTCTTTCTTGGCAAGAAAAGCTCAAGGAAGCAAGGAAAGCTTCAAGTTCATCTTTCTTATCATCATAATTCATCCTTAAGTCCCTAAGGAAGGCAAAGCAGTTGGTGAGTTTCATCCCTTGGTGAAGAACCAAGCTTCCATAACCATGTTTGCCCTAATTATGTTAAGTTTTCATTTTAGGTCAAGAAGACTTCAAACAAGCAAGCAAGGCTTGATTTCCTCTTCCTTCTAGCATCAACAAGTCCTTGAGGAAGTGGGTAACCCTAGTTCCTCACCTCTTTGATGGTGGCTAAGTGTTGTGTGATTGTATGTGTATGTATGTGAATTGTGAGTTTATGGACATAATTGTTAGAAATGAGGTTAGGACTTAGGAAGACAATTCTGAAGGGTCTTGTGACCTGGATTAGATAGGATTATTGTGCTTGAATTATGTGTGAAACTCAAGTAGGTGCCATGGGAGAAAAGAGGAAGCAAATGGAAGAGAAGAGCAATTAAGTTTTCATGTCTCGCACAAGGGCCACTGAGCGGGGTCTCAGGCGCAGCTGAGCGAGACAAGGCTTACGTGGAAAGTTAAAAGATATTTTTAAAATAAGACGGTGGAAGAAAATTCGAGAAAGTTCAGCCGCTGAGCGATGAGGGTAGTACTGCTGAGCGATACCACCTCTATCGCTGAGCGGAGGAGCTCAAACCGCTGAGCGAACATCAGTTTTCGTTGAGCGGCTTGAGACTAAGGAAAGCTGATGGCACCCTCTTGAGGCTCATAGTATGGTACTGATGCTGTAATGATGATTGATAGTTGAATTAGATGCACGTATATGCTGTATGTCATGAAATAGTATTGGCCATGCATGTTATTTGTACTTTATGATGAAATCTGTGATATGTCATGCATTCATGTGATACTTAGTTAAAGACATGATAATAAACTCTGAGATAAGTAAAGATGCTGAAATGAACCATAGGGAAATCAATATACCATGCTGCAGGTACTATTTATGCTGCTGAAACAGGGCTAATGCCCAATGCTGCTGAACAAGGGCTAATACCCAATGCTGCTGAACAAGGGCCAATGCCCAATGCTGCTGAAATATTGGCTATATGCCACATGCTAAAAAGAGCTAAATGCCCAATATTGAAAAAGGCTATATGCCCATGTTGAAAAGGCCGTGATCACGTGAGCCACTATGATCCCACTTCAGGAGGTCGAGGCATCCTGAATGTGGAAGCCCGCCACAGGTGGTGTCGAGATGGCATACCTAGAGGTGTGCGGTTACCATGCCTATGCATTGTCAAAAGGGGGCAAGCTTAGGTGGGGGTACAATATCCGCCTACTGTCGAGGGGTCCCGAGGGGGCACACGGCAGGTGGAAGCCCACCGTAGTGAAGTCTGGACAGTGTCGGCCTATACTGAGGGTGTGAGGTTATTCCGTCATACTAGTGTCAATAGAGGACATTACTATGGTGGGAATAACACCTATTCTGTTATGCAGTTACCTTATGTTATGCCGTTATATTCTATTATTCTGTGACATTCTGCTAGACATGTCATTCTGATAATTCTGTCATGTTTATGCTGATGATTCTGCTACATGTATTCTGCTGAATTCTGTTGTGTCTATATGGAATGATTATGTGATGTATATTCTGGTGATTCTGTTATGCTAAGTGTACTCTGATTATATGCTGTTATTCAGTTTGATTAGAAAATGTAGTCTGCTGTTATGCCGTACCGTCAAGAGCACGCTCGAGACGGTTTACACGAGATATTAAATCAGCACGAGAATGTAGTAAGCAAGAGTAGTTCCCATGTCACATATTAATGCAAATAAAGCCGTTCAGATAGGCCAGATAATAAATGGTAGGGACTTTAGTATGTATGTTCACTAGAGATCTCTGAGTGGCCTGAAGTCCGACATAATCTGATATACGACTCAGGAACTAAGGTTATTTCCACTGAGAACCTACCGTTCTCATCCCCCACTGTTTTATGACTTCAGGTACAGAAGATGATGAATCTTATTTTGAGGATGCAGAAGAGCCGCCAGCTGAGCCATGAGCGGCTAGGAGATAGATAGATGTTTACATTTTGCCAAGGGCTTACTGAGTAGCATTCCAGTAGTCCTTGTATTTTGATGTGATGTATTCTGACTTATGTATTCCGTATTACAGTTTATGTATATGTGATGTATATTGTACTTACTATGTATACAATGATGTGACTTTGTATGGTGGACCCACTGGATGTATATTGCAGATGCTAATTATGCTAATGTTATCCGCTTTGTTATATTTGTTTGATTCTAGCGCATGGCTCTATTTTAGTACTAATGTGATATAAGCAAAAGTTTAAAATGGGTCCTTATTTTATTAAGCAACAACTATTTTCGAAAAGTAACTATGGACTAAAGTATTCCCACCAGGTAGACAACAACCTAGTGGGCTTTGTTTACTACGTACGGGTAAACAGTTAGCTAGGGTGTTTCAACAGACACGCCCCTCACCAGTCCCAAAAGGGTGGATTGGTAAATGATGCTACCTCACCAAGTCCCAAAAGGGTGGACCGGTTAAAGAGGTTAATGGCATGATGATGAGATATGATGATGAGACATGATGAGTTATGATGAGATATGATGAGGTATGATGAGATATGATGAGAAATGATGATGAGGTATGATGAGTTGTGATGATGAGATATGAGTCCCAACTTGGTTACGTCAAAAGGGTACGGATCCCCACCTCCCTACTTGTAGGAAGGTTAGCCCACTTGATTGGCGGCGATGGTCACTAGACCCCATCGGTGGTTAGCAACCACTCTGGTGTGAGCACAGCCGGGTTGTCGTCAAGTTGGGAACAGAAGTGGTTGTAGTCGTAGGCCACGGCTACATGGGCGCGGGACCAATGAACGAAGAAGGACTCTAACCCGGGTGAGCCGGTATGCGTACGAGATCCCCATGATCCCCAAGCATGAGCATATGATGAATGAGTATATGAGTATATGATGCATGAGTCTATGATGATGTATGAGTATGTAAAGTATAAGTATATGAGGATGTATGTCTGTGTAGTCGTCAAGAGAACGCTCGAGATGGCCAATGTATATACGCAAAGTTCTTTTCCAATTTTGCCCTTTTTTCTTTATTCCTTATGGGATTATTCTTCAATTAAGCTGCTTGCATCCATCTTCAAAATGTATTACAAACCTACAAAATATGGGGAATTCATTAGATAATTCGTTAAAACATAAGCAAATAAGTGCCTTTTTAAATGATGAAAATTGCGTATTTTGGGTACTTATCAGTTACGCCAGCGACGGGGATTGGTAGATCCTTGAAAGTCAGGAAATTGAGCCCCCGATTCATGGGTCCTTTTCAGATCCTGAAGCGCGTAGGGCCAGTGGCCTATAGGATAGCTCTTCCGCCGAATTTGGCCAACATCCATGATGTCTTTCATGTATCCCAGCTATGGAAATACTACGCCTCTCCAGACCATGTACTGCAGCCAGAACAAGCACAGCTAAGAGAAGATCTAGCTTTACCTCTTACTCCTCAGCGAATCATCAACTGCAAGACTCGTCAGACACGGAGTAAGGAGATCCCTATGGTGCGGGTAATATGGGCAAATGGAGAATTCGAAGAACAGACGTGGGAACTGGAGGAGGAGATGCGAAAAGCTTACCCTGAGCTATTCTGAAGGTACGAATTCCAACTATACTTAAATTTCGAGGACGAAATTTTTCTAGGGGGGTAGAATATAACATCCCGACTTTCCTTAGGAAGACCTTAGGCACGACTTATGACTCTGGCTTAGGTAAAAAGTACAAAGTAACCCGAATTTGGGTTAGAGGGAATTTATTTATGAGACCTGTCCCCCTTACATTGGGAGGAAATAAGGATGTTGTGACCCCGTTAGGCCCCGCAAAGCCGTGCTCAATTTTGGGTGCAAACGGGAACCCAGTCGGGAACTAAAGGGATCTGCGAAGGATTGGCTGATGGAAACTGTAACAACCCAAGTTTTTCCTTCGCTAAAATTCCGCTTAATAAATAATTAAGAACATGTTAATAAGGAAAGATGAGATAAAAACGAAATAAAATTCAAAGAATTTATTTAATCTCTATCGTATTAGTTAAAAATAATAATTTTTCGATCTCGTGACGTTTGGAGACGTTTGGGTTAGTATTAGGCTATTTTTAGAACTTAAGTGTGACTCGAAGGAGTCTGTAAAATATACTAATATGAAAATAATGTGAGAATATTTCAAGAAAAATTTAAATATGAATAAGGAAAATTTATAGGTCACAACGGTATGTCCGAAATATTTTTAGGACGTTCGGACGTAAATAGTTAATGAATGAAGACGATCAAAATCACACCGGGAATAATAAGAAGACTCTAGGCTTAAAGCCAAGTCTCCCACGGCAGCCCTCCAACCCGAAACACACACACACTTGCACAAAAGACTCATTTCCTTCTTCCTAACTTCCTAAGAGAAAAACCTAAAGCTTCATAATCAAAGTTTCATCAAAAACCACCATCATCCTTGTTTTTCATCACCTTGATCCACTCACAAATCCCCCAAGAAGGTAAGTGAGTAGCATGGCTAAGAATTTCCCATCACTTGGTAAGAAGACTAAGCTTCCATAACCTAGGTTTTTCCTAATTATTCAAAGTTCTTCATGCTAGGTCAAGAGAACTCAAGCAAGCTAGCAAGGCTTGATTCCATCCTTCCATCACCACCAAGACCCTCTCTAGAAAGTGGGTAACTCTAGTTTCCTAATCTCTTTTTATGGTTAGATGAGTTTATGTGTATGTATGTGATTATGTTTGAATGCATGTGTATGTTTGTTTAATGATGTTAGAAATTATGATAGGCTTAGAAAATGATTCTGAAGAGTTCTATGATCTGGATTAGATAGAATTATTATGTGTTAAATAGGTGTGAAAAGCTCAAGTGAATTTCATGGAAAAAGGGAAAGAAAAGAGAGAAAACCCATTTCTGTAGTATAGGGCGTCAGAGTGCGCTAAGCGCAGCGCTAAGCGGCTCGCTGAGCGGAGCGCTGAGCGGAGAGCTGAGCGGCTCCCTGAGTGCTTCAGTGCTAAATGCTGAGGACTCCAGTCGTTGAGTGAAAACGTAGTGTCACGGTAACAATCTGAGATTAGAAAAGTTTATAGAACCCCCTTAACGCACATATTCCAGTGTTCTATGCTACTGTCATGATTGATACTTGAATTGTATGATTGTACATGCTGTATAGGAAAGTATGATGTTAAACATGCTTAGGCGATAAGATCTGATAACTTACATGCATTATGACGTACTTAGTTAAAGACATGATAAGAAACTCTGAGATAAGTAATTATGCTGAAATGAACCATAGGGAAAATAGTATGCCATGCTGCAGGTACCATTAATGCTGCTGAACTAGGGCCAATGGCCGATGCTGCTGAATAAGGGCTATATGCCACATGCTGAATTATGGCTATATGCCACATGCTGAAAAAGGGCTATATGCCTATGCTGAAAGGCCGTGATCACGTGAGCCGCTATGATCCCACTTCAGGAGGTCTAGGCATCCTGAATATGGAAGCCCGCCACAGGTGGTGTCGAGATGGCATACCTGGAGGTGTGCGGTTACCACGCCTATGCATTGTCGAAATGGGGCAAGCTTAGGTGGGGGTACAATATCCGGCCACTGTCGAGGGGTCCCGAGGGGGCACACGGCAGGTGGAGGCCGACCGCAGTAAAGTCTGGACAGTGTCGGCCTATACTAAGGGTGTGAGGTTATTCTGGCATACTAGTGTCACAAAGGACATTACTATGGTGGGAATAACACTTATTCTGTTATGCTGCTATATACTGTTACGCTGTTATGTGCTGCTATGCTGTTATATTCTGTCATGCTGTTATATTCTGTCATGTTGTTTTATTCTGTTATTCTGCTGTATTCTGTTAAACGTGTTACGCTGATGATTTTGCTGCATGTATTCTGCTGAACTCTGTTACGTCTGTATTGGATGATTCTATGATGCATATTTGAGTGAATCTGTTATGCTGAAGTTATTCTGATTTTATGTTGTTTGAATAAATAATCTACTATTATGCCGTACCGTCAAGAGCACGCTCGAGACGGTTTTGTATATGCCGAATTGCTAATCAGCACGAGAACGTAGTAAGCAAGAGTAGTTCCCATGTCACCTAATAATGCTGATAAAGCCGTTCAGATAGGCCAGATAATAAATGATAGGCTGTTTAGTATATATGTTCACCTAGAGATCTCTGAGCGGCCTGAAGTCCGACATAATATAATACACGATGCAGGAACTAAGTTATTCCACTGAGAACCTACCGTTCTCATTCCCCACTATTTTACGACTTCAGGTACCGAAGAAGATGAGTCTTATTTTGATGATGCTGATGAGCCGCCTACCGAACCATGAGCGGCTAGGATTGGAGGAGCTTAGAGAGATAGCTGTTTAGATTTTTGCCAAGGACGTACTGAGTAGCATTCCAGTAGTCCTTGTATTTTGAGGCTGTGTATTTTGGATTCTGTATATGATACTTTGATCTATGTACATATTATGTATACAGTGACATGACCTTGTATGATGGGCCCAATGGATGTACATTACTTGCTCTACTTATCATAATGTGATCCGCTTTGTTATTATATTTGTTTATTTCCAACGCATAGCTCTATTTCAGTATTGATGTAAGACAAGTGCAAATTTTAAAATGGGTCCTTATTTTATAAGCAACCACTATTTTCCAAAAGATAATTACGGACTAAAGTATTCCGATCAGATAGTAAACAACCTAGTGAGCATTGTTTACTACGTACGGGTAAACAGTTAGCTAGGGTGTTTCAGAAACAAGTACCCGGACACCTTGTTTCGGAGCGCCATCCTGACCGGAAAAATTCGCGGATCATAGAGGTATAATTGTCATATTTTTCCAAAGGTCGTGTGTGGGCCAGAAGCGATTAAATGTGGCTAAAATAGAGCAAGAGTGAGGATATTTAAAGTAACTATAATAAAATAATAATATAATAATAAATAATAAATAATTAAATTATAATTAAAGCAATAGGGGGCCACAGCTATAAATGCCCCCTGATTGCAAAACCGAAAAAGTTTTAGAACTCTGTGGTTTCTTTAAATTTTCACTTTTCTAGTATCGTTCGAGCACATCGCGAGAGCGCTACCGGACTTCTGAAAATTTCTTGGAGCATACCATTGCAACAAGGATTTTCTCCACCTTCCACCTACCAACTTCAAATCCTCGTAGGAAGTGGGTAATCCTAAGCCCACTGTCTATGTGGTTTAATTTTTATCTGTATATATGTTTAAATGTGTATCTGACTAAAGATCTGATTAGTAGTATTTTGGGGGGATATTGGTTAAAAAGGGTTTTGGAAAATATTGCAAAATGAAATGCATAACTGTACTACTTGGAACCCTAGAAACAGTGGAAAAATGAGAACTGGAGTCTCGGGAGGCGATTTTTCCACCTAGCATTCGAATACTACAGGAATTCAGTCGAATGAAAGCCCAAAATGAGCTTTCCTTCGAATGAGTTCCTCAGCAGTCAAATGAGGCAAATTTTTAGGAATTCAATCGAACGAATCCCCTCATATTCGAATGAAAGGATGCCGAGGGAATTCAGTCGAATGAAAGCATATTCCAATCGAATGAAAGGACTCCGAGGGATTTCATTCGAATACCACAACAAGCATTCTAATGAAACCTGGCAGAGTTGGGAGTTTAATGTTTTTAAGGGATCCAATGAGTAAGGTTAGGCCATATCTATGTGTTTGAGCATGCATCATGAGGAAGGGTCATCGTAAGAGTTAGGACGACTTTAGACAATTAGAAGTTCACGCTAAAATTTAACGAAGATCATAATTGAACCCTAGGGAATAAAAGCAGAGCAGAGGCGACGGGTCACCATGGATTCGAACGGCCTTAGCTAGAGTCAGTAGTTATATGATTAGGAAACCCTCATTCTCTTGGCAAAGTCTTACAGACACGCCCCTCGCCAATTTGGCAAGACAAATTGGTTATGAGCAACGCAGGTAAAGAGACCTGATAACGATATGTAAAACGGGCATAGGACCAAAGATGTAAAACGGGCATAGGCCCACACATGTAAAATAGGCACAGGCCTGTACGAATGATATGATAACTAAGGGGCCCCACTAAAAGAGCAAAGAGAAACGGATCGAGCCATAGGGCCGGTCGAAGCGTGTCCACACCTGACCACTCATAGGTTTGGTGCCTCGCCATTCCAGAAAGAGGGGATGGTTGCACTAATTGCATTCGATGTTTACCTCCTATGAGCCTTGCATGGTTAGCTACCATACCGGTAAAGAGCGCCGCCGGGTCGATGCAATAGTGGCAAAGAGAGGTTGTAGTCCGAGGCCACGGCTACAAAGGTGCAAGGACTAAGTAGGACGCAGCTATATAGCACGTAAAAGATCCCCAGATTTCCCCCATGCACTATGATATTAAATGTATGCATTGCTAAATGATGACATGATAAGTATGTAGATTTATCTGCCTAAGCATTATGTATAACTGTTCATGCATTGTATATCGTCAAGGGAACAACCCAAGACGAATAGTATGTCTCTAATAGCAACGTCTAGTTAAAAAGCACAAAGCCCAGTTAATAACAAGATTAGAGAGCCAATCACCTAGTAACATAGATAAAGCTGCGCAGAGTATAGGCCCAAGACCATAATCAGTAGGGTGTTAGCTGCATGTACACTCAGACTAAACTCTGAGCGGCCTAGAGAATAATCGAGAAACAAAAAGCCACGATTGAAATGTTACTCACTGAGGACCTACGGTTCTTACCCCCACTCGCTTATGGCTCCAGGAATGGAAGACGAGTCTTACTATGCTGATGCTGTGGAACCTAAGGAGTACCTGCGCAAGGAGACTTTGCTGGCTGTGTAGTAGATATTATAGAAAGAAAAAGGGGAATAAATGTATTTCTTGACATGTGTATGGATTATGTAATATAACTAGCATATGGTGTGTATTTGTAAGTGCTTTGGACCCGCGATGTATGTAGCCTATGTATCCACTATCTTGAAACTCGACTTATTCAGTATATCATTTGTTATATTACTGTGTTACACGCACGACTCTTATGTTGTAAACCGTATGCTTGAAAAAAAATGGGTCCTTATTTTGTTAAAATTTACTATTTTCGAAAACTAAGGAAATGGCCATGAAGTAAACAACCTAGCGAGAATTTCGTACGGCTCGAGCGTACTAAATCGGCTAGGGGTGTTTCATCAAGCACTATCGTTTGCCTTATATATACACTTTGGTTCACACATGGCTCATATTTCATGAATAAGCACTCAGTAGACAAGTTTTAAATTGGTCCATATTTTCCTTAATCTAGTATTTTCGAAAAAGTAATGAAGGACTATGAGTATTCCCACCAAGTGATTAACAACCTAGTGAGCATTGCATACTACTGGAGGGTATGTAGTTAGCTAGGATGTTACATAAAGAGCGCTGCCGAGTCGATACAATAGTGGCAAAAAGAGGTTGTAATCCAAGGCCATAGTTACAAAGGTGTAAGGACTAAGTAGGACGCAGCCATAGGGCGCGTTAATTTTAGTGCGCGATCAAATAATAATTTATAAACCAAGAAAACCCCAAAAACGTAGTAAAGGAGTTAACCTAGGTCGTCTCTCAAGGAAGCAATTTAGAACCAATTTAAAAGTTTACTAAATCAGGGGGGTTTGGTTTAATGAGATTGAGAGAAATTAAAACGAGAGTAAGTTAACAATGATAACGGCAATATCCTGCATACAACATTTTCTAGATCAAGGATTAATTGTCATTGGTTCCTAATTCATTATTCATAGTAGGGGATGTTGTTTATTAGTTGAAATCTTTAACTAATACGCAATTTTACTTAAGAGACTACGATCGTCAATCCCCTAAGCATTTGTTAATACAGGAGTTAAGACTAAGATCTTAGCATCAAGAACCCATATTAATTATGTACCAATTGCACAACCTAATTAAATCTAATTAGTTCCCCAAAAAGTTCCTTATCATAGTTTAATAAATCATACAATTGTCAAGATTCATTAATCTAGATTTAACCCTTAACTAATAACATGCAATCGCTATATCATTAATTTAGGGTGGAACAATTCATGAATAATCATTAAGCGCAAGACCTCAAATTAATCCTAATCTAGAGTTACCGCATGCAAGATATTAGCAAACTACTCCTCCATGGGTGGAGGATTTAAACTCATAATAAGTAAAGAGAAAGAAAGAGTAAAGAACAACGGAGAATTGAAACAATAGAACCTGATTACAATTCGGCAGAGCTTTGCTACAATTCTTGAAGGAAAAAGACTTCTAACAAAGCACTTACTAACATAAACCTAAAGTGCATAAAAAGGAAAAAGTGTACAAAATATGGAGGAAGGAATATGAAGTTCCCTAGGGTTAGAAGAACTCGGTTGGGAGGTGGGTGGATGATCTTCAAATGAGTGCCTTGGCCCTCTATTTATAGGCCAAAATCTGAGGGCATCGTTCAGCAGTTTAGTACCATCACTGAGCGGTTTGGGGCTTTTCGCTGAGCGGTTTGGCGGTGCCGCTGAGCGGCCTAGTCAATTCCGGTGGCTTACGCGGCTTATTAAATGCTCCGGTCAGCTTTTACAGGGGCGGCGCCGCAATCCAGGCTGGCGCCAGCTGGCGCAATAAATACACCGGCGCAAGTGGCTCTTGGGGCTTTACCGCTGAGCAGCCATGGGTTCATCGCTCAGCGGTGCCTTGTCCTATTCATGCTGAGCGGTGATTGTTAACCGCTGAGCAGTCTTGCTCTATTTTGCTTCTTTGTTCCTCTTTTGCCCTTGGCCACATCTCCTCTTCATATCTTCAATGATCCTCTTGAACATTCATTTCCTACAACTAAGATAGAAAAACTACAAAAGAAATATAAACATTAAATTTTAAGAAAATGATGCTTGAACTTGCCATTTTTCTCAATTCTTCACAAAAGAGGATAATGTGCAAAACATATTGATTAAGTATTAAAAACACACATTTTTAGTATGCACTTGTTTAGTTATAAGCTAATAAAATAGGGTGCAAAATCCACTTATCAAATTACCCCACACTTGAACAATTGCATGTCCACATGCAAGAAACTAAGAACTCAAGCAGACTAAAAGTGAAAACAAAAACAAAAATCTTTTTGATGCGGTGACATTATTTACATCCCCCTACAAAGCCGCGAAACTGAGGGAGGCACTTAAGCCGATTCACTAATTATCGGATAACTGTGCAAAATACATGGCAATCCAAAAATTAAAGTTCATTTAGACAAGAGATGATATCATTGTGCATTAAAACTAATTTTCTTGGCATATCAATCATGAATAAAGGATAAGTCAAGGCATGTTAAAATCAATTGGGCCTCACAGGTTAGTGTGTGTCACTCGTTACTCAAAGTGTATGGGTTCATCCAATGTTCTCTCAAACACTACACTAGAGTCTCCTCCATAGGCTTGACTTTCTTCTAAGCATCACAGATCACCAAATATATATAACATGCATCAAGAGGTCTTTTTAAGGTTGTAATGGGGCCAAGGTTAAGGCAGGATATCATATGGCCAGTAAGCTAAAGCCTAAGACTTAGTAGAATTCATGGCATATGTGCTTAACCAACGGTGCAAGGACCTTGATCTCCATTAGCTCTTTTTGCCACTGTTTACCCATTAGCTTAGGGGAGCATTTCTTTCGGTGCACTGATTGGTTGTTTTTGCAGAAGAGTTGCACTTTTTTTTTATGGGCATTTGCCAACCAATAGGAGTAATTTTGGTTGCTCTCCCCCTTCTTTGAATGTTACATGTCCTCATGTAACCCCACACTTATTGCTTAGCACATATGAACAAATGTACCATAATTCTCCTAAGCCCTAAAGTCAGGTGTATCATGGTTTTTTCTTGGTTTAGCTTGTAATGTGCTAATCATTCAATAAAAGGCTACAAAGCTCAAAGGGGTTAACAAGGGTCAAATATTTAAGGTTGGCTCATATGGATATGTAAGCAAAATACACAAGAAATGCCTCAATCATTTCATATGTCATATACAAAGGTAAAAATGCAATGCAGAGAATCAGGCAAGTTCTGGACTTGAATACTAGTGACTGTACACACAACAAAGAAACGAATGGCATGTAATGTTGCCATCCTATAACGGCCCAAAAGCTTACCAGGTGATATCATCCAATTAATTAAAACATGCCAGGATTTATAAAATGCTCAATCAAACATAATGCCACAATTAAACACAACAATTCTCATTGCACAAATCGATCATCAACTACTCTAAATTATCCCTAATTCATGAATTTCCAGTACTATTGCACAAATAAAACTTTTATCTTAAATAAATAAAACTTCCCCACCCCACACTTGATGAATTGTACTAGCTTTGATGCACAAAATAGGGCAAGAAAGGAAAGATAAAGATAAAACAAATAAATAAGAGACAAGGAAAGAAAAGCTCAAAGCTCACAAATGGTGGGTTGTCTCCCACCCAGCACTTTTGTTTAACGTCCTTAAGTTGGACGCTTGGTAGCAGCTTTGTTGGTCATGGGGTGGCAAGAAATTGAACCTCCACTTCCTCGTTGAGACTTCGGGCAGTGTCGTGGTACAGCTTAAGACGGTGTCCATTGACTGCAAACGTACTAGCGGTCTTTGGATCTTTGAGCTCAATCTTACCGTACGGGTAGACCTTGGTAACCACATATGGGCCATCCCATCGAGATCGGAGTTTCCCAGGCATGAGTTTGAGGCGAGAGTTGTAAAGCAACACCAATTGTCCTTCTTGGAAAGATTTTCGTAGAATGTGCCTATCATGGAACAACTTGGTCTTTTCCTTGTATAGCCAGGAATTCTCATAAGCATCCAACCGGAGTTCTTCTAATTGTTGGAGTTGTAATTTTCGGTACTATCCAGCTTGCTCCAAATCCATATTGCATTGTTTGACTGCCTGTTAAATGCCCAAAATACGCAAATTTGCTCATTTAAAAAGGCATTTATTTACTTACATTTCAAAGAATTAACTAATGAATTTCCCGTACTTTGTAGGTTTTAAATATATTTTGAAGATGGATGTAAGCAGCTTAATTAAGAATAATCCTTCAAAGAATGGAGAAAAAGGGCAAAAAATAGAAAGGAGCTTAAAAGATAAAATCAGCAAAGGACCGCTCAGCGGAACAAGCATTATCGCCCAGCGCAGAAGCCACTAACCGCTCAGCGGATAAGAGATTCTCGCTCAGCGCTACATGAAGAATCGCTCAGCAGTGATACCTGTACCGCTGAGCGAAAGTACGTCGGCAGCAACTTGCACTAGCGCATTTAATGTGCCAGGTTGGCGCCAGCCTGGATGGCGGCGCCGCCCTGAAAAGCTGACGGAGCATTTATTATTCCGTGTGTAATCATTACGCCGCTCAGCAATGGGACAAGGCCGCTCAACGATAAGGCCTGAATCGCTCAACGGTGGCATAAAAACCGCTGAGCGATGGCACCCCGCTGAGCCGAGGCCATTTCGAGATCATCATCCAACATCCCTTCCTCCACTCCAAATTCCATTCTTTCACATTTTCCATTGTAGTTTTTAGTTTAGTTTAGGTTAGGAACAAAGAAGAGGCTTGTGAAGGAGCCGGGAGATCAAGGAAGCTCGGCGAAGCCGTGGCCATGATAGCGTGGTAACGTGTCATGGTAAGCGTCCAAACCTTGCCTCCGAGATACTCTTGTAAGATGGATTCCTAATCCTCTTTTTGTTAGGATTTTGGTCATTATTATAGTTTGCTTGTATCCATGTAACTATTACATATGAATCTATCCTTTTCTTATGATTTGGTTGAATGGTTTTACACTTAATGCTAGTCTTTGCCTAGTGTTTTGATTCTTGATTTGGGATTTAGTTGTATGAACGACAGTTATACTAATTAAATCATCACCAAGTTAAGATCAACATCATTATGCTTAACTAGAATCTAGACTTGAACGTTGTGAACGAAAGTTACAACCATTAGAGTCAGAACTAAGCCATTTCATCTAATCTTGTTGCCATAACTGGAA
>QANU01113636.1:0-45867 GCA_003254905.1 Nissolia schottii | reverse complement strand
ATATATATATATATATATATATATATATATATATATTTAATTTGAGCAACGTAAAGTGCAAACAATAGGCTTTCTACGAAATTGGCACGGTTGTGACAGAACCAAAGCTGTGTCAAGAGTAGAGAAAGTGCTATTTGGCTTTCATCACTGCCCAATATGCCCAATGCTCTAGTTCCACTGGCAGGTGGCAAGGTTTGCCAAATACCAGCCGAAATGGATTCATCCCAATGGGAGTCTTATATGCGGTCCTATATGCCCAAAGAGCCTCATCCAAACGCAATGACGAGTCCTTCCTGTTCGGCTTGACCATCTTTTCCATGATCCCCTTAATTTCCCGGTTAGACACTTCAACTTGCCCGTTAGTTTGGGGATGGTAGGGGCTGGATACCCTATGAACAACCCCGTATTTACGGAGCAAAGTTTCCATGCGCCAGTTACAAAAATGTGTCCCCTGGTCACTGACAATGGCTCTTGGCATTCCAAACCTGCAAAAGATATAAGACCGAACAAAAGACACAACTACAGCAGCATCGTTAGTCCTGGTGGCAATTGCTTCTACCCATTTAGATACATAATCCACAGCTAGAAGGATATAAGTAAAACCATGAGATACAGGAAATGGGCCCATGAAGTCAACTCCCCATACATCAAAGACTTCACAAAATAATAACGGTTATTGGGGCATCTCTGACATTGCTCACATGATTTGCAGAATTCATAGGCATCCTTAAATAATGAAGGCTAATAAAATCCTGAATCTAAAACCTTTCTGGCTGTGTGTTGGGGTCCAAAGTGGCCACCACTTGCAAAAGTATGACAGAATTGAAGGATGGACTCAAATTCTGAGCTTGGAACACATCGTCGAATTACTTGGTCACTGCCAATTTTCCAGAGATAAAGGTCCTTCCATAGATAATACTTAGCATCGCTCTTTAGCTTTGCTAATTGGTTTTTGGAAAAATGTGGGGGCCCTTTATTGGAAACCAAGTAATTTACGATGTCAGCATACCACGGCCTTTCAGATATCATTAACAAGGAGTCATCGGGAAAGTCATCCCGAAGTGGAAATGGATCAGGTGAGATATGCGTAAAGTGACTCAGATGGTCTGCTACCAAGTTCTTGATGAAAGCCTTTTTAACCACTTTCTAGGATCTTGACATAGCTCTAGGTTTTGTCACAACCATGCCAATCTCTTAGAAAGTTTGTCTGCGCTTTTGTCGTTCAAATTAAATATTTACATACCTACTTTACGGCTTTCAGATTCCAAAGGAATCCGTTTGCAGTATAGGGTATGGTCGATCCCACAAGGAGTTGTAAAAATACCGTTCTTGAGTTCATTTAATTAAACAATAAGGTGAAGGATTTGATAGTTGATTTATATTTAAATAGACTACATAAATAAAAGATAGAAAAATAAAATAGGAAACAAATCAGAGGTAGTTCCGGAGCTTGTTGGGAATTTCAATTACATCATAGTTTCATGCATCCAGTTACTTATCACATAGAACTATCATTTGATTGCCCGCCACCAGTTCTTAACTTGTCATCACTTTCGCACATGACAAGATCACAGGTTTCCCTTGTCAAACTGTCACTTTCGCACACAAGTTTAACAAAGTACGCCAGCATTAATCCAGATGTTAAAACGGCTAATCTTTATTCCAGTTACGGCAACAAGATTAGATGAAATGATTTAGGTCAGACTCTAATGATTGTAACTTTCGTTCACAACGTTCAAGTCTAGGTTCTAGTTAAGCATAGCGTTATTGATTTTAATCTGGTTATGACCTAATTAACATAACTTTCGTTCATGTAAATAAGTCCCAAATCAAGAATCAAAACACTAAACAAAACTAGCATTAGGCATGAAATCATTCAAGCAAATCATAGAAAAAGGATAGATTCATATATAATAGTTACATGGATACAAGAAAACTACAATAGTAATCAAAATCCCAACAAAAAGAGGGTTAGGAACCCATCTTACAAGAGAATCTTGGAGGCAAGGTTGAGGCACTTACCATGACACGTGCTCACGCCGTCATGGCCATGGCTTCGCCAAGCTTCCTTGATCTCCGGCTCCTTCACAAGCCTCGTCTTTGTTCCTAACCTAACCTAAACTAAACTAAGCTTTAAAAGTGCAAAATAAATGAAGAAGAATGGTGTTTGGAGGGGGGAGAAGAGATGGTTTCGGAATGGCATGGCCTCCTCTATTTATAGGCAAAATTTGGGTCCATCGCTCAGCGGTTTGGGTGTCATCGCTGAGCGATTAATCCTTTATCGCTGGGCGGCGGCGCGTAATCGCTGAGCGATTGTACTTTGCATTAAATGCTCGGCAGCTTTTTGCAGGCGGTGCTGACGTGTCGCTCTGTGATTGGCTGGTCCTAGTTGGCTCCAGCTGGCTCAATGATGGCGCCGGTGCAAGTGGCTTGCCGACTTACTATCGCTGAGCGATTAGAGTAATATCGCTGAGCGATTAGGTCTTGAGCGCTGAGCGGTTCTGTGTACTTCGCTGAGCGACGCCTTCGTCCAGAGTTTTCTCTTTTAATCTCTTTTCCAATTCTGCCCTTTTCTTCCCTTCTTCATGGGATTATTCTTCAATTAATCTACTTGCATCCATCTTCAAAATATATTATAAATCCTACAAAATAAAGGGAATTCATTAGATAATTCGTTTAAAACATAACAGATAAGTGCAATTTTGATATGTCAATTTTGTGTAAATTGGGCACTTATCACTCCCCCTGACTTAAAACCTTGTTTGTCCTCAAACAAGAGGTAGTAGAATTATTTCACAAGAGATTAATGCGTATGAACAACCAGTTAATGCAATGAATTGAAAAGTTTCAAACAGTTTCAGCTTAAGACTTCATGAACATCATAGAATATCCTGAACAAGTCATATGCACAAGTACTTGGATAGCATAAACAAATCACTCTATCCAATGTCTTTTCCACCAAGGAAATCATCATGTATGCGCACAACGGCCAGTGGGCCAATTTGGGGTGAGTGTTTTCGCTCTATATCACCATTGAATTACAACAATTTAAATTTGTTACCTGTCTCACCATTCAATGCATAGTATGGTCATGCAAGGATCACAAAGGACTTTTAAGGGTTGTAATGGGGCCAGGCTACAAAGAACATTGGTTTTACTGGATATGCAAATTTTTTCAATTAAGAGAGCATTGAAAACCAACCCTTTTGTTGTTACTTCTTTTCTTTTTCAACAATCTCTCATTTTTCTTTTTCAACCCTTTTCCTCCTTATTTTCTTTTGTCTTCTATCCCTTTTTCTTTTTCTTTTTCCTTTTGTTTTGGGATAGAATGTGTTTTTTTTTCTTTCGTTTCTTCCACTTTGGCTCACTCTTGTCTCCCCCTGACTTAGGTCTTTTGCACATAATCCAATTTGAATGCTCTCTTAATTCCGGATATTAAGGGATAACATTATTTTTCCTTTTTATGGCTCGGGGATTATGAAACAAAACTTCTCATATTAGGCTCAAAAGGGGTGCAAAGGATATTCCTAATTAAGGTCGGTTTTATAGGCCAAGTGGGTTTAAAATCTAAGAACAAAATGCCTTGATCATCTCCTATTATTTCCATACAATTTATCAAAATCAGAGACTCAAACAAATTCAATTGTGCAAAAACAATGGTGACTCTCTCTATCTCACTTAAGTGTTTGGCTCACTCCCTCTCATGGGTTAAGGGTTTATTTCCTTGATTTCAAAACATTTTCAAGGTTATGTTTATGCAAAACAAGTAAAAATACATAAAGACATGAGCATGGTATCTATGTATGAATCACAAAGGTCTATTATGATCATTGAAGCAAGTCAATTCATGATATATTAATGTTCATGCATCAAACCAAGTAAAATAAGTTACTACTTTGTTTTCAAACAAACAAGTTTAAGCATATAATAAACTACTAAGGAAATTAATTAAGGTGCTAAAAATGAAAATGCTCCACTTATAAGTGTCATTTTGAATGATAAAAATTGTGTAAATTGGGTACTTATCAGTTCTCAGCTCCACTTTTATCTTTAATTTCCAGATCAAATTCTTGGAGAAGTAGCATCCATCTGATAACCCTTGGTTTGGCCTCGGGTTTTTTCAAGAGGTACTTTAGGGCTGCATGATCTGTATACACCACACTACTTTGGAACCAATCAAATAAGATCGAAATTTATCAAGACCAAAAACTATAGCTAAAAGCTCTTTTTCCGTGGTGGTGTAGTTAGACTGTGCAGCATCCAAAGTCCTAGACGCATAAGATATAACATGAGGAAACTTACCAACCCGTTGAGAAAGCACAACACCTACAGCATGATCTGATGCATCGCACATCATCTCAAACGGCAACCCCCAATCTGGCGGCTGAATGATAGGGGTTGTTGTCAGGGCATGCTTTATGGTGTCAAATGCTTCCTTGCACTTATCATCAAAAATAAACTCCACGTCTTTCTGTAGCAGGGAGGTGAGGGGTTGAGCAATTTTGCTGAAGTCCTTGATAAACCTCCTATAAAAACAGGCATGTCCAAGAAAAGATCGAATCTCCCGCACGCATGCAGGCAAAGAAGAAATAACATCTATTTTGGCAGGGTCAACAGCAATTCCCTTGCTAGAGACTACATGGCCTAGAACTATACCCTGTTTAACCATAAAGTGACATTTTTCAAAATTCAAAACAAGGTTAGTTTCGATACAACGCTGAAGTACTCGAGCAAGGCTATCTAAACAAGAATCAAAAGAAGTACCAAAAATAGTAAAATCATCCATAAATACCTCCATGCAGTCTTCTAGGAAATCAGAAAAGATGCTCATCATACAGCGTTGGAATGTAGCGGGTGCATTGCCGAGCCCAAATGGCATCCTCCGATAAGCAAATGTGCTAAAGGGACAAGTGAAGGTGGTCTTCTCTTGATCTTCTGGGGCAATGTGAATCTGAAAATAACCTGTATAACCATCAAGAAAACAATAATGAGATTTACCTGCTAACCTTTCAAGCATTTGATCAATGAAGGGCAGGGGATAGTGATCCTTGCGGGTGGCGTTGTTGAGGCGTCTATAATCAATGCAAACACGCCAGCTGTTTTGCACTCTGGTGGGGATCAACTCATTGTTCTCATTCTTTACCACAGTGATTCCAGATTTCTTTGGGACCACCTATACTGGGCTTACCCACTCACTATCTGAAATAGGATAGATGATACCCGCTTTTAAGAGCTTCATCACTTCCTTTTTCACAACATCCAGAATGAGTGTATTAAGCCATCGCTGCGGTTATCGAACTGGCTTTGCCCCGTCCTCCAGGAGTATCCTATGTGTACATGTGGAAGGGCTAATCCCAGTGATGTCATCTATGGACCACCCAATGGCTTTCTTGTGCTCCTTTAGCACAGCGACCAATCTTTCTTCCTGCTAAGAGGAGAGATCATTTGCTATAATTATTGGTAGCGAGTAATCCTCCCCTAGGAAAGTGTATTTGAGATGAGAAGGAAGAGCCTTTAATTCTGGGCCTGCCATTTTACTATCACCTGTTCCTGCAACTTCACTCAATTCTAAAACAGGAGATGCATTAAGTATATCAAATTCAGAATTCACAAAATTATTACCCAGACCTCTTTACAGGCAGAACACAGTTTACTGACACCATCACAATCAGGGCATTCAAATTCAGATGTTAATTCTATCATTTTATCAGCCCAAGTGTCCAAAATCAAGGAGTCAATGACATCAATTTGAAAAACTGAGTGCTCTTTTGAAGGGTAATGGATGGCCTCAGGTAAACCGAATTGCACATGCATATCCCCGCACTCCATGGACAGTGTGCCAGCGTGTACATCAATCTTAGCCCTTGTAGTTTTCAAAAATGGGCGTCATAAGATCAATGTTAGCTGGTTGACATGACTGTCATTTTCCATCTCTAATACATAGAAATCTGCGGGAAATATTAAATCGTTTACCTTAACTAGGACATCTTCTAACATACCTTCTGGTCGGGCAGTACTGCGGTTGGCGAGTTGTATGATTAGTCCAGTCGGCTTGAGGGTTCCCGTGTGCAAGGATTTGTAGATAGACTTCGGCATGACATTGATGGCTGCTCCTAAATCTGCCAAGGCCTTTGTGAATAATCTTTGTCCTATAATGTAAGGAACCAAGAATGTACCTGGGTCTGTACACTTGGGAGGTAATGGGCTGGATTTAATAATAGACGACACATTTGCCCCCATGCTGACTTGTGCAGTGTCCTTGAGCCTTCCCTTATTGGTGCACAAGTCCTTCAAGAACTTGGCATACTTGGGAATCTGTCTAATTACTTCTAGCAAGGGGATATTTACCTCTACCTTCCGAAATATGTCTAAGAACTCCTTTTCCAATTGAAGTGTAGCAGCTGACTTAGGTTTGGGACCTTTGTGAGGGAAAGGAAGTGGGACAGGTGATTCTCCTGTCTGCAGTGGTTCCGGGCACCGATTAGGTTCTTCGGTCTGCTTCAAGCCTTCTACTCCAGTGTGATTGCTAGAGTTCTCTTTTTCAGGTTTTCTTTCAGAGTCTTTGTCTCCATCGTGACCGCCAGAGTCTTCAGAATCTTCAACCTGCGGTACCTGCAAAATAGTACCAGACCTCAGGGTAATAGCACTTACATTTGCCCTGGGGTTTGGTACAGTCTGAGAAGGAAGATAAGATGAGCTGCTTGGTTGTGATTGCTTGTTGATAAGTACCCAAAATATGCAATTTTCATCATTTAAAAAGGCACTTATTTGTTTATGTTTCAACAAATTATCTAATGAATTCCCATTTTTCTAGGATTTTAAATATATTTTGGAAGATGGATGCAAGCATAAATAATTGAGAAGAATCCCATGAAGAATGGAGAAAAAGGGCAAAATTGGAAAAAGAGCTAAAAATGAAGAATTAAGCAGGACCGCTCTGCGGATCACCTCTATCGCTCAGCGCATAAGGTCAAGGCACCACCCAGCGAAGGCACCCAGGCCGCTCAGCGATCGTACCCACCCTTGCAAGCGGCGCATTAAATGCGCCAGATGGAGCCAGCCTGGTGCCGCCCTGAAAAAGCTGCCGGAGCATTTATTACTCCGCGTGCAATGATGGCATCGCTCAGCGGTAGAGCACCGCCGCTCAGCGATACAACCTGAATCGCTCAGCGGTGGCACCAAAACCGCTAAGCGAAGGACCCAAATTTTGCCTATAAATAGGAGGGTCGAGACACATTTGAAGACCATCCTTCCCCCCTTGAAGACACGATTCTTCTTCCATTTTCTTTATACTTTAAAGCTTAGTTTAGTTAGTTTAGGTTAGGAGCAAAGAGGAGGCTTGTGAAGGAGCTGGGAGATCGAGGAAGCTCGGCGAAGCCGCTATCATGACGGCGTGAGTACGTGTCATGGTAAGCGTCCAAACCTTGCCTCCAAGATACTCTTGTAAGATGGATTCCTAATCCTCTTTTTGTTGGGATTTTGATCATTATTGCAGTTTGCTTGTATCTATGTAACTATTACATATGAATCTATTTATTTCTTATGATTTGCTTGAATGATTTTATGCTTAATGCTAGTTTTTGTTTAGTGTTTTGATCTAGGCTTGAGACTTAGTTGTATGAACGAGAGTTATATTAATTAAGTTGTAACCAAGTTAAGATTAACCCGCTATGCTAAGCTAGATTCAAGACTTGAACGTTGTGAACGGAAAGTTACAATCATTAGAGTCGGATCTAAATCATTCATCTAACCTTGTTGTCGTAACGGGACTAGAAGTTAGCCGCTTTAACATCTGGAATAATTCTGGCGTACTTTGTTAAAGTTTGTGTAAGAAATTAACAAACCTAACAAAGGAAACCTGTGATCTTTTCATATGCGAAAGCAATGTAAAAGATAAGATCTGATGGCGGGTAATCAATGAAATAGTAGTTCTATGTAATAAGTAACTGGATGCATGAAACTATGATATGATTCAATTCCCAACAAGCTCCGGAACTACCTCTGATTTGTTTCCTATTTACTTTTATGTTGTTTATTTATTTATTTAACTATTAAACAATTTTACCAATCCTTCACTCCAGTGTTTAATTAAACTAACTCAAGAATGGTAATTGTGCAACTCTCTGTTGTTCGACTATACCCGACTATACTGCAATTGGATCCCTCGTGGATTTGAAAGCCGTAAAGTAGGATATATATATAAATTTAATTTGAGCAACGTAAAATGCAAACAATAGGCTTTCATCAAACTTGGCACGGTTGTGGGAATCCAGACTAGGTCAAAGATTGAAGGAAGTGCTATTTGGCTTTCATCAGTTTTCTGTTCTATACCTTGTGTATTATATTATATACATTGTCTGTATTGTTTGTATTGTATATTTTGTTGTGTTCCTTTTTCTTCTTTTTGATGATGTCAAAAAGGGGGAGAAAGGTTCTGTGTCTGGTTGCTTGGTTTGTTTTATACAGGGGGAGAAATTAACCAAAACCAAGAAAGGCCAGAGTCAGAAACACAGGGGGAGCAATACAGTAAACAGAACTTCACTTTCAAAGACGGTTTTGTCATCATCAAAAAGGGGGAGAATGTGAAGAAGATTCTTTCTCTGACCATTAATGGCGTGGTTTTGATGACGACAACAACATCGACAAAAAGCAGAAAAAGGGAAGACTTGATCAAGATCAAAGAACCACAAAGCTCAAAGTGCACATCATTGAAGGTTCAAGATTTTACCTTAGTGTCAATAGTTAGCACATGTTATGAAGGTCATTGGCTCAAAGTTTTTCATCATAAACAAAGTCTAACATTTTCCTAAAACCCTAAAAGCATATAGCAACATTTTTCAAGGGTTTCAAACACTTAAACTCGGTTTCTGCATAGGTAATCGATTACCATGCCAGTGTAATCGATTACCATCACCATGAATTCAAAATTATTCAAATTTTGAATTGTGTAATCGATTACCAACCCGTAGTAATCGATTACCACCTTGAGAAATTTGAAAATATGGTCGTTTCTTGTGTGTAATCGATTACCACACTATAGTAATCGATTACATGCTCGAATGGGTGTGTTTTTTCATGAAACAATGCGTTGTTTTGCATCATATCCTCTGGCATTGGTTCATGAACAGGCACCTCTACCTATATAATGCAAAATTCGTGCAGAACCAAGGACATACCATCAGAACTACAATCTTTCATTAATTCTTGCAAGTTTTACAAGTTCTGATCATATTTTCAAAGTCTATTTTCAATCCAAACTCAGAAAAGCATTGAGCCATAACTTTCATATCTAAGTGCTTTCTATTCAGGTTTATCCTTCCCTGAGTTTAGGATTGACACAAAAGCCATTGTATAGAAACTTCTTCAAAACAATTGGTTGTTGTAAACACCGTGATTTTCGGTGTGTTTTCTGATCATCACCGTAGTGTTCGGTGAGGGCATTGTGTAACCAGGGGAACGGTTGTGTTCTCTTATAGCTGTCGGTGTAAGTGCCTCGGTTGTGAGGTTGTACATAACACAAGTTTACATAGTGGAAAAAACCCTGAATCAGAACAGGGACTGGACATAGCCTTCGGTGGTTGAAGGTGAACCAGGATAAATCTCTGGTGTGATCTTTCTTATCCCTACACTTTTACATTCAGCAATTTACAATTTCCGCTGCTTTAACATTAACATTTGTTCGGTTTATTGCTGGGTCTTGTTCTTAATTTGGGGATTAGGGTTTCACATCTTTCAAAGAACCAAAATCTGAGAAAAACAAGAGAAACCTAATTCACCCCCTCTTAGGTTGCTATCTAGAGTTACACTTTAGACACTCTGCTAGATTCTACTAGCTGGAAGGAGCTGTTCTAGTGTCTACAGAATCGTCCGAAAGTGAACAGAATTTCGTCTGGCGGACGTTTTAGGTTTTCTATCCAATTCTAAAGGTAAAGGGGATTCATTTGAGTGTCAGCAGAATTTTGAGAAACTAAATAGAATAATTTATATAGACACTTGTGTCCTAGGGATTCATGCTTCTATTTTCCTAACGTCTCCGGCGTTGCTAGCGTCTTCGGGCATCCTCTTTTATTCCTAAGCTCTCTGGTATTCTATACTCCTTCTATTTCTTTTAGATTCTCCCTTTTCACCTTAATATCTTAGGGTTACCATTGTAACCTCGATCGCCCTGATTTCATATTCTCTTTGTTTCCCCTTTACACTTAACACATTTTCCCTTTCAAGCTTACTACACTCTCCTTTGTCCTCCAGAACCCAACCTTTAGTACTTCTTTAGGCGAAACCTGAATTGCATTAGTCACTCTCACACTTAATCCTCTTGATCTTCATTCAATCTTCTTAAATTTATGCGTATACTTACAACCTTGTTTATGCTCTTACCTAGTTCTTAACCTAATTTGTATTCTGTGCACGTATCCTCCTTAAAGATTTATTTACTCCACTTCCACGCTTAACCCAACTTTATATCCTCTCCTACACTCTTCTTTTACTTCTCTTGTCTTCCACACCTGCAATCCCCAAAACTCAGTCTCTCGAGCTTTTACTTCCCAAATAGAATACGCTTAAGCACTCATACACTCTTATCCGTTGCCTAGTTCTCTCGTCTCTTCCTGCACCTTGTAAACTGATTCCTGTAGTGCTGGGAAAGGTCATCCTCTCCTCCAGTCCTGCCAGACGCTTCCTTGTTTGGCCCTCTTCCTTCTGTCTTTCTTGCTGTTTGCTGCGGGCAGGTTTCTTGCTGACCTCTCCAAAATCTGGCACTTGTCCACCCTAATCGCATAGTTACACACGTCTAAGTGAATGACAGATGTTTGCAGCTTAAGCTTCCAACCTCTAAAGGAGTTCGTACATGAATTTATTATGCGAAATCTTTGCTAAGGAAAAAGTGTGATGTTACACTAGACCTTGGGAACAACAATTTGTTTGGGACAATTCTAGATTCTTTGAGTTAATTTCCAAAACTTAGATCACTACACCTGAGTGACAATCACTTTTGGGGGAATTTGTCATCATCTTTTAGAATCCTATAGGCTTTTTCTGGAGAGCTGCCTCCTGAGATTTCAAGACTAAGTTCATTACAAGTCCTTGACCTTGCTAAAAATAACTTGGTTGGCATCATTCCACCTAGCATAGTTATTTGAAAGCTATAGCTGAAGAACAAAAGAATTTTACATATTTTCGATACGTAAACTACTACGAAGAATGCTTGGATGTAAATACAAAAGGCCAAACTCTAAAGTATACCAAGACTCTTTCCCGTGTTACCAGCTTAGACCTTTCTGATAATAACTTCACTGGAAATATTCCCAATGAATTAACAAAGCTATCTGGTTTGGTGATTCTCAACTTGTCAAGAAACCATATAACCGGCCAAATTCCTGGAGGCTGATGAAAGCTTTTTACCGCAATAGGTTTGTACTCTCGTTAATTTAAAATATCCTTTTTAAAGCTTTCAGATCCTTGAAGGATCCAATTGCAGTAAAGTCGGGTATTATCGTATCCACAGAGATTGTGATTGAAACGACGATCTTTGATTGATACTATGTTAAGCTTGTAAAAGGTGATTGGTTTGTTTAAGTAAATTTAATAAAGAAACGATAAAATAAAATATAAGACGATTAATGAACTTAAGTTTAGGCAGGTAAGAAATATGTTGGGATTTGAATTGTAATATTACTTTTGATGTAACCAATAACTCAGTTAATATGATCTATGAGTTCATGTGATTTTTCCGCCACCAGTTCTTAACTTAATCATCTTTCTCAAGCATGTTAAGTTCACAAGTTCTTTTATTAAGTTGTCAATGTCTTGCACAAACTCAACAAAATACCTTGATGTTTAAGCGGGTGTTAATGCGATTAGTTCTTAGTTCCCAGTTACGGCGGTTAAGAACTAAATGAATTGATCTAGGTCAAGTTCAAATAGTTGTAACTTTCGTTCACAATATTTAAACGTTTGAATCAAACTTAAAGCATAGCAAGATTGAATTTAACTTGGTTTGTAACTTACTTAGAATAGCTTTCACTCAAACAAGTAAGTCTCAAGTTAAGAATCAAAATACCAAACATAAGTTAGCATTAGGTACAAGATCAATCATAAAAACCATAGAACTACATAGAATCATATTCATGAATTAAGACGGATACATAAAAGCAATAAAACGCATCAAATCCCAACAAAGAAAGGAGTTAGCTATCCATTGTCATGGATAGGTACAACTTACAAGGGTTTAAAGCAATGGTTGGTTGAGAAGAGAGGTGAAATGCTTCCACACGTCCACCACGGTTCACAACCGTTTTACAATCCGGCAGCACTTCCGTTAAGGAAAGCTTCTAAACCCTAATTTCCTACCTAACCCTAGCTTAGGAAAATATGGAATATGAGTGGGATGATGAAGGAGGAAGGAAGGAATGAGTGATGCCTTAAATGCCTCGGCCTCCCCTCTATTTATAGGGAAAATTTGAGCAGACCGCTCAGCGGGTTGGTACCGCCGCTGAGCGGTTTAGTATTGAGCAGGCCGCTCAGCGGGTTGGTACCACCGCTGAGCGGTTCAGTAAAACTTGGCGGCTCATACGCGGCTTCATTAATGATGGTGGCGGCTTGAGTTGGCGCCAGGCTGGCGCATTTAATGCGCGGTCAAAGGCGGTTGTTGACATCAAACCGCTGAGCGCTTAAGCTTGGCCGCTGAGCGGTTTTGTGCTTAATCCGCTGAGCGCTCGTGTCCATCCGCTGAGCGTTTACTGGCCA
The DNA here is from genome assembly GCA_003254905.1 of Nissolia schottii. Classification (NCBI taxonomy): domain Eukaryota; kingdom Viridiplantae; phylum Streptophyta; class Magnoliopsida; order Fabales; family Fabaceae; genus Nissolia; species Nissolia schottii. Next base: position 33,123 of record QANU01113636.1, on the reverse strand, counting down.
AGCCGCTGAGCGCTTGTGTGTATCCGCTGAGCAGTCGTGTTTTTACTTGCAACCTTCTTACTCTTTTGTCCTCTTTGCCTTTTGATCCATTCTTCTAGGGATTAACCTTCATTATTCTTCTTGTATCCATCTTCCATAATATGTAATAAAACCTACAAAACATAATACTTTATTTAGGTAATTTGTTTAAAACATAAACGGATAAGTGCCATTTTAATTAATAAGAATTACGTAAATTAAGGCCTTTCTGGATATTCCTCAATGTGTCGACTATTCATGGAACGTGAGAAGCAGATGATTATTCATCTGCTTCCGGAAGAAATCGAAGAATTTCTTGGGAATCCTACAAGAGCCAATCGTTCTTTTTTCTCTTACAAATGGTCAGAACTACATCTGGGTTCGAATCCTACCGAGAGGTCCACTAGAGATCATAAATTGCTGAAGAAAGAACAAGATGTTTCTTTTGTTCTTTCGGGGCGATCGGAAAATAAAGAAATGGTTAATATATTCAAGATAATTATGTATTTACAAGATACTGCCTTAATTCATCCTATTTCATCAGATCCTGGGGCACTTATCAGAGGCATGTCGAATCTTCATCAGTTGTCATCTCTTGATCTCGAGCAATCAAATATCAGGCACAATTACTACAAGCTTGTCTTCCTTGTCATTTATGGGTATCTAAATTTGTCCAACAACGATTTCTATGGTGCCATTCCTTATGAAGGTCACATGACAACCTTTGATGAATCTTGTTTTGCTAGGAATCCTGGTTTGTGTGGCCCTCCCCTTCATGTGAGGTGTGTAGGTGATCGTGATTGTTGATTCAATTTATAAAATTAAAAATATGATGACAAACATTATGTGAATTTTTTAATGTGTGTGTTAATTGATTTTAACAAAAAAGAAAGAGCTGAGACCCAATAAAATACATCCCGATTTTTTCCCTTACGAGGATTTCGCGTACTAAACAGTTCTGTGTGAATGTAGGTGTCTGTAGGAAAAATTCTGTTTAGCATTTTGAAAATCCGATTACACTCAAACAGACCATAATGGCCCTTAGAATTTGGTAGTGCGTCCAAACCGTCGGAAAAACGGAGTTCTGTTTGGTTTCGGACGATTCTGCAGACACTAGAACAATCTCGTTTGGCCCCGTTTAGCCAGTAGAACTGAGCAGTGGGCCCCAGTCTTAGGAAATCATACCCTATGTGAGGAAAGCCCACCAAATCCCTAGAGTTAACCCCAAACCCCTACTAGGAAGCTTTGGCGATCGCTGAAACGCCAGTGAAACGGTCTCGTTCGGACACCGGTGTGAGATACGGGATCAAAGGTATCTGTGAAAAATACTCCCCCGGAGGAAAATTCACAAACACCTTCTAATATTAATATTCTTAGGTAGAGGGAAATTAGAGGATCGCGACGATACAAGCAGAATATTTTTCGGACGACCGTGCGCGACGTACCGATACTGCGAGCGATAAAACACGAGCAAAACGGGACCGGGAGGCGGTCAAAGATGGCAACCAGCACGTGGGAGATCTGATTCCAAGGGAAAAATTATTTAAAATTCATTTTACTATTCATGATTGGACATATGGATTATCTTGGAAATTAATTAATTTTTAAAGAAAATGAAAATGGCAAAATGGTAAATTATGCATAGGGGTAAAAAGGTAATTACAAGGGGCAGAATTTTGGCTATAAATAGCCCCCATATTTAGAAAATTTTGAAGAGAGAAATCTCTTGAGAGCTAGAGGAAACTCTGCCGGTGTGCGCTGCGGTTACCCTGCAGAAACTTTGCTGGAAGCTCGGATCATGCTCAAGGCTTAGAGGACTACTCCCCCACGCCCTTGTCATCACCGAACAGCCCCCCAAAGGTGGGTAATCCTAGGCTTTCTCACCTCCATGGTGGTGGGATGTGTTTATGTTTGTGTATATGTCTTTATGTTTGTGTATGTTTAAGTAGCTTAGAACTTTGGCTAGGATGTGATGATGATTCTAAAGGGTCTTGTGACCTGGACTAGATAGGTTTATGAAGGTTGGAATATGTGTGAGAACCTCAAGAAGCATCCATGAGAAAAGAGGAAGAGAAAGGCAAGAAAATAAAGAATTCTGTTTTCAGATTCGCTAGTGACCGCTGAGCAGCCCCTGGGTACAGTTGAGCGGAGTGCACCGCTGAGCGATCCCAGTGCACTACTGAGCGATCGGTGGTAGAACTTGGCGTTTTGGATAGAAAATATATTTTTACGAAACCCCAGACCGCTGAGCGAACCCAGAGTCCCGCTGAGCGGTCTGAGAACTGAAAGGCTCATGGAGGCTATCTTGAGGCACATAGTCCAATAATTGATGATATCACTGTACATAAGTGGAGATGCGAGGAAGCTTATAATTAAAATTGGCACGGTTATAAGGGGACACACACCGAAGCTTAAGTATGGGATTTATGTGATTATATGTTTATGTGTTTGAGCCAGCATGCATCATGAGGACAGATCACTAGAGGTGAATGTTTAATGAAGGAGTAATGAATAAAGTTGAGAATGAAATGTAGGAACAAGAGCATGATGAGAAAAGATAAATGTGCATATGAGAGAAAAGAAAGATGATATGCATGGCCTGTGATAGAAAGATAACAGATTATAACGTGATGAGCATGGTTATGATATGGTCCACTTCTGGCTTAGCCAAGAGGGCGGTCCCTCGCTACCCAAAGCGGTAGGGGTGGGGTCATGTTTACCCGGGGAACAGACAGAGAAGGCAGGTCGTACACCACTAGGGGACGACGGTCCTAAGGTGTACGAGGGAGTACTGGGACACAGGAAGAGCTATGATGAAAGATATGAGGAAAGATATGGTATGAGAACATGCATTGAAATCCATGCGTCATCGGCATGATGACCTATTGCATAGATACTATGAAATGTCCCGTGCCTGGCAAGCATGGTGGAAGGTTTACCGCGCAACATATGCGTGATGATCAGTGTGTATATCAGCATACATGTTTATGATGTGGTTATGTAACGATGGTTAGGAGTAGACAGCGCGAGAACCTAGATAAGAAAGACTAGTTCCCCTGATCACATAGTAACATAGATAAAGCTGTTCAGGATCCTAGGCCAAGATAATAATCAGTAGGTTTTTAGTATGCATGATCACTTAGAAACCCCTGAATGGCCGGGAGGATAACCGAGAAAATGAACCATTGTTAGTGCTAAGGAACCCCACTGAGGACCAAGAGTTCTCACCCCCACCCACTCGGTTATGGATCCAGGTGTGCAGAGCGATTGGACTGACAGCAGATGGAAGTCAAGGCACAGGGATGACAGTGACATTTGGATGGCATATGTTTTGTATTATGTATTAGGACTTAGATACATTTTGTGTACATATGTATTATTATGACGATGTGTACTGATGTTGGACCTTGGTTGTATTTATATATATATATATATATATATATGCACATATACTCTTTATGTTCTGCTGCAATTACCCCTAACTTATAGCAACTGTTGTTATATGTTCTCTAAAGCACGCACGGCTCCCAGTTTATAAATTTATAAAGCACACGTATGATTTTCAAATTGGTCCATATTTTCATACACAAGGTATTTGCAAAGGTAAGAATACGGGCTAAATGTAACTCGACACAACGAATAACAACCCTGTGACCATTGCTTGCTACCATGGAAGTAGGCAGTTAGCAAGGGTGTTACAGCCCACACAAGGAAGCAAAATGGAATAGACTAAACCCAAGATTTTAGGCCCAATTTTTTTAACGAAGGAGAATCAGGAAGAAATAGCTATTGAGCCCAAGACATAGGCGAAGAAAGAAAGAAAAGAAAGAACAAGGAAATGCAAGGAAGCAACAATGGTACGTTGTAGAGAAAATAAATGAAAAGGAACAACTAAAAGAAAAGAAGGTGTCAGCCCCTTTTGGAGAAAAAAGAAAGAATGCACAACCTGAAAAAGAGAGAGAAGAAAGCTAGGAAAAGACAAGAGCAAGGGTCCTGTTAACACTTTTTGGAAGGAAGGAAGAAATGAAAGAGAAAGAAAGTATGGAGAAGCAACAAAATTGTTATTGCTACAGAAGAAAAGACATAAAGGTGTTAGGAATTAAATTCTCGAAGAAAGAAAAAAAAAGAAAAGAAGGAATAAAGAAAAAGGAAAAAGTGGTCACGATGCAAATACAACACGTGACAAAACAAATTTTTAAAATGCCAAAAAAGGGGAAAAGGAAATTGATTTTTCGCTGCACCAAGGACATCTCTTGTCAGCAAGAAAGGAAGAGAAGAAAGAAAGGCGAATGTACAATGGATACAGCGACAACTCATTCTCAAAAAATAAAAGAAAAGACAAGGCAGAATGCACAGCAAATTGAAAAAGGAGAATAGTACAAAAGGACAAGCATAGTCCAATAGAAAATGGAAATCTCATCAGGGTGCAACATCCAAGAATTTTAAATCTGCAACAGTTAGCTTTGGATTAAGTATAAAAAGGGTGATGTGACCATTTAAAAGGCAGAAAAAGATAGAGTAAAGATATCCTACTATTAAGCGTACAAACTGAAGTATTATTTCTCTTTTTTCTCCTCTCAAATTCAACTTACTCTGAATATGTTTTTCTATATAATCTTCATGTTTGATTCATTCATTTCTTGGTGAGAAAATTATTGTTCTGTATTATTTTGTTTGAGAGCCATTGAGGTAAAAAAAAAAGGTTGTAAATAAAGAGAGATGTTTTTGAGAGAAGCCATATTTATGATTCTTTGTTCTTGAGTGTTTCTTTGTGTTTGGAAATTTAGTAAGGATCATTTGAGAGAAAGTTTGAATTTGTAATTAGTATTTGTATTTGAGAGATTAGTTAAAGAAAAGAACTTTGAAGTGATTGAAGAACTGGACGTAAATTCCTAGCATTTGGGAATTGAACCAGTATAAATCTCTTGTGTCTTTCTTCCTCCCTTCTACTTTCTCCTCAATTCTAAATTTTAGAAGGAAGCTCTATTTTGTCATAAAGGCTTTATTTCATTTTTCTAGAAAATCTCTCTCCCTAAACTTAACGAGATTATCTCCCAAAATTATAGGAAATTACTTTTTTGACCAGAAAGAAATTGAAATTTCTGACAAGAATTAGTTGCATAGATTCAACTCCCTTCTCTAAGCCATATTAAATCATCACTAGTCAAGACTATGACAAGGGACAAAGTAATGAGAATGTAAACAATGATGGATTGTTTTTACTTGAGCCTTGGTTTGGGGTTTGCTTCAGGGATTCTGGTTCCTTATTTCATTTTTGCAATCAATAAATCATGGTGTGGTGTCTACTTTGACATTTCTTAGATCAAGTTGTTGCGCGCTCTCTCTCTCTCTCTCTCTCTGCAAATGTAAGACTCGCCTCTTTTAAAATTATTTTCTTCAAAACCCTCCCATATTTTCCTAAAAGATATTTAATAAATTAAGCTTAAAGGTAAGAAGAAGGTATAACGTGACAACTAGTGAGCATTAATTACGATTTAATCCTAATTAGTGAGCTAAGGCATTACACCCTCTGTTTCATATTATGTCACTTTCACTTTTTAGGTACATTCATAAATTAATTTACGTAGATACAAAATTTAGATATATTGATTTGTGAGTATACCTAAAAAATGAAAGTGACAGATTATATGAGACAAAGGTTTGTAAAGTACTATTAATTTTTCCTTACTTTGAAAATTTTCAAATATTTTTATAATATTTGCGTATAATTAACTCAAAGTGAACAATTAAAAGAGAACAAAAGGTTACACCCTCCGTGTCCTATTATGTCATTTTCACTTTCTACGTACATTAAAAAATTAATGTATCTGAACACAATTTGTGTTTATTAATTAATATTTAATATTTTTTGTTTACTAGTGGATATATCATTTGGTAAATTTCTAATAAATATTTAGTTTAGTAATAATAGCGACGAATATACCCATCAATAATTAATTAATATTGATGAAAACAAGGAACCTACGTTGTGTCAAATATAACTATTCACTATCGGCTACGAAAACCAAATCTGTCCGTATCCATCGATGTAAATTCGTCGTAATATTTGTTTGTCAACATAATATGTATGAGTATCTATGTCGCTACTTTGAAGGTAATGTTGATTACTTTGCTAATCAACATTACTAACAATTAATTAAAAAGTTACCATTATCAGACTCCATCAACCGGCCTCTTAAAATTAAATGGTCATGGTCATAGTCATAGTCATAGTTTAGAAATTCAATGGAAGCAACTCTAAAATGAGACTAAATTAAAAATGGTTGAAACTTGAAAGTGGAAGCCAACCAATACTGGCCGGTGTTTTTATTATATAAATTAGAACGTGTTTAGTAAATTGGGAAATGCAACAACCTAATAATGGCTTCTAATTCTAAGAGTAGGAATAGGGGCACGCTTGCTTGGGTGGTCCTCTTACTTTGTGTGCTCAGTTTCTTTGCTAATGCAGCAGCAAGGAACCTTTATGCAGGTAATTAAGTGATGAATTCATTTGTTTTTCCACACATATATATAAACAATCAAGGATATATAAATAATGAAAGCAAAGTGTAATGAGTTCACATATATATAAATATACACCTTAATAATTTTTGTAGGTTGGGATGATTACAAGGATGTGAGTAGGAGACTACGCGAACTATCAGCATATGATACACCTTGGGGCGGCAATAATAGAAAGAATCTATGATGTGGGGGTGTTGTGTTGTAATTGTAAGAATGAAGTACGCGTAGAAAATAAAGTCTTAATGACTACGGCACTGTGTATTGGTTTAGTTCATGTACTTTGTGTTGCAGTATTGTAAGAAAGAAATAGACAGAAAATAAGAAGAAATAGTAATATGAAACTTGCGTGTAGTCATGTTTCTAGTCATTCTTGGTTTTTTTTTTTTTTTAAATGAGTGAAAAGGACTTGAACTCAATGAGGGTAAGCAGTACAACCGGGATCCACCCTCCAGTACAAAACCACACCTTGCTCGTGTTGAAGGGTTTCATTAAAAACTCTAAAAAAGCATTTAATAGGATCAAACTTAAAAGAAAAAAAAAAAGAATATACCTCCCAAATGATTTAAGGGAACAAATATTGGCTTTGGCCTGCAAGCTTTCCTATCTTCGGCCTTGTTCATTCAATTCTTGTTTATTTTTTCTAATTATTCGAAAACCATAAACTTCGATGGCCCAGACTAAATCTAAGACATGCACCATTAATTGAACGTCAAGATATTTGTTTTCTTTAAGCGTCATGTTCAAAGTAGCATAGCAAGAGAAATGTTCCTTTTTATATACAGCATATAGACACTCAAACCAACATGTGATGTAATGTGATGATGATAATTTAAATAAGCATAAATTTTAGTTATATAAATCTTATAGTGTAATTGTTTGCTAATTTATGAGTTTAAAGCCTTCATTTAAATATCATAAAATAAAAGTCATATAAGTGTGGAACATGATACCAACATGCTAATGTTCAATTTATTTTTTGAAATCGCAAGTTTAAATTATTTTAGTTCTTAATTTAAATACTAACATTTTAATCTTTAAAATTGTAACTTATAACTAGGTTAAATTAACCCTCTAATTTATTATCATTATTGTGGAGTTAAAGTTTTGTTTATTTGGAGACATGCGAAAAACTCAAAGAAAAAGATAAACAGTGAAAATATATACATGGATACCACATTTTTTTTCCATCCATACCTGGTGGAAAATTGAGTGGAAAGTGGCCTCAAAATCTCATTTCCATTATTACCCATCTAGCTGTAGTCCCAATTCCCAAAGCCTCAACATCTCGTCATTGATGAATATTACAAATAGTCCTTTGTATTGTATTGGAAACTTACGTGACTATCTTTATAAATTGGCTAGTCAATTTGGGTGGATTTATAATAATATTTTATTTTAAATAATTTACTTTTGTTAATATTGACTTGATTCGGTTGACATTATTTTAAAATTCTTTAAATAAAAATAGTTAAATTTTTATTTGATATTAACTAAAATGATTATTAAATATAAATGCTTTTATATAAATATGAAAGGTCAATTTTTATTGTATTTGTTTACAAAATATAAAAATTATTTTGATGTATTAAATTTATGAAGAATAACCGTTTTATAATAATGATATAGGGGTAAAATTATTATTTGACATCATTATATATTTTTTTCCTTTCACTTTTCATTCCACCAAACAAGAGAAACTAATCATCTCTCTCTTTTCTTTTCACTTATTTTTCTTTCAACCAAATATATATACTTTAGGGAAATAAAAGTCCACTCAAATTCTTTCCTTTGCCAAAAATATTCTAGTGACCAACATTTCAATAATGTGAAAATATAAACAACAGTACGAATGACAGTTTATCGAATCATTCACGAAATTTTATCACAAATAATAGTCATGCATGATCACATAGATTCGTATAAGTTTCCTGTAAGCATTGTTACAACTTGAAAATTATAGGAATAGCTTCATTGTAAGTCTCTAATTGATTGATCCGAGGAGGATTAACCACAAAATCACAAATGATTTCAGAAAAAAAAAAGAATGAAAGAACAAGATGTTTAAGCTGCCGGCCAAGAAGCCGGAGATCGATGATCCTCAATATCAATAGATGATTTACACATAATCTTTTTTATGCTAGATGATTTACATGCATAATCAAGCAAAATAAGAATGAGGAATGTTGAAGTTGATGCAATTTTCTAGAATCTTCTACTAATGTCTACATAATCATATAGTGTAGAAACATCTAGAATATATGATTAATGAATTGTAAATGTATTTAGAAGTAGAAGTATCTAGAATGTAATGGAGATATCTAATAAGGTAGAGAAGTCTAGAATGTAAGAGAAATACATAATGATGTAGAATATTCTGGAACCACCCTCAAGCACCTATAAATAGGCAAACTTGGGAGCATATGTCATCAAGTCATTTGTATGATTTTTGTGAGCAATACAATCTATTCCTTTGCTCCAAACATCACATTACTAACTACTATCTTCCAACTATCAACTAAAGCCTTCTCAACTATCCAACTATTTTCTGAACTAACATCACTACTAAAATACTATCAAGGAATTTACTATTAATGGATATGACAAGCAAGGCATCTATGTATCTTATTGTCATATATATATATATATATATATATGCACACACCCTAACAAGTAACAAATCTACTTCACATGGCATGAATCACGAAAATATGCCTATATATATATATATATATATATAGTGACAGTGTGCACCGACTAAAAGTACATTTATAACGTACAGTATCAAATATATTTTGTGTTGTGGTATTGAAGAAAAGGTGCAGGAAACTCATGAGCCGCCAAACACTCGTCAACAGCATACAGGTTGGTCCTAATTGTACTAATGATAACACTATGATTTTATATATTTTGTGTTGGGGCATATATAGATGCTGCTATTGTTTTTATATTTTATTATAATTTTGATTCCAATTAATTGGATATGGGGTTTTGAATGCAGGAGATAGGAAAGGAGCAAGGGGAAGAGAGTATTTTGATTTCATGAATATATATATATATATATATATATATATATGTATGTATCTTTTATGCTGACTTCTTCTCGTTGTTGCCCAAAATTACTTGTTTGAGCCAATAAGTAGCATCTTTGTGTTTATGTTGGAAATACTGGTTTAGGCTATTTTCACGAGTCTAACGTTTGTAAAATTCAAGAACTAATTTACACATACATGAGGTCCACATAATATACATATACCACGACTAAGGAAAACCTACGTACATGAGTGGTACTACTCACTTCGTGCACGGTACAATCCTACACCTACAACTACCATCGGGGTCCTAGGTCCTGCCTCCTAATCTGACTCCTCCTCCCGCTCCACTGAGTCCTCCTCTCTTGCAGCCTCGTCCTCGCTAGATAGGTCGGTCACCGCAGTAAAATCTCGAGGAACAAACCGGTGCAGTAGGACGGGAAGTACCCTTTTCCTGGCGGTCGTCCGGCGACCTCGTCCTCGGACTAGCGGGCTGGATGTAACGGGGTCTAGTACTGGCTCAATCTCCGGCTCCGGCCCAGATGGAGGCACCTTTTCTTCACCATTGAGGTGGATAGGATCTCGGCTGCTGCTCCCTGGGCGCTCATCGATCCAGATCGGGCGCATCAGAGAGGATCCAGGTCCTCGAAGTCTCCGCCTGGGGGGCCTATCAGGCTCATCCGGCATGCGGGCGGGTGCAAAGGTGCATGTCTCCAAGAGAGTATCCATGCGAAAGTTCAGCTGACGCTTGCGGGTAAACAGCCACACGTCCTTTGCAGGCGGCGATGTCATGTCTGTGAACTGGAATCATAAATGAGTGGGAATAAGAACGACTTCGTTCTTAGTGGAAACTCAGCGTGGCTCCTATAGTTCAATTACTCGGGCAGAGTCCAGGCCACTCAAGTAAGACCTCTAAGTGTCATGCATTCTAAAGCCCTATTGTTTATTATCTTCCACCTATGTCCTGAGCAGCTTTATCTAAATTACTAGGTGATAAGGCTATTTAGTCTTGCTATTACTTAGGATTCATGCTCATTTACTTTATGTTACTGCTAGAGACATCGTAGTCGTCTTGGGACGCTCCCTTGACGATACATAATGCATAACATATATAAATACATACATACCTGCATACATACTAGCATACATACATACATTCGTCCATTCTTGCATGTAACTACTAACTACATAGTGCATGGGGGAACTCTGGGAATCTCTTACGCATACTGGCTCACCCAAGTTAGTGTCCTTCTTCTTAGTCCTTTCACCCATGTAACCGTGGCCTAGGTTACAACCTCTTTCTTGCCACTATTGTATCGACCCGCCGGCGCTCTTTACCGGAATGGTAGCTAACCATGTAAGGCTCATAAGAGGAAATCATCGAATGCAATAGGTGCAACCATCCCCCTAAAAGGAATGGCGAGGGATCGGCCCTTGGGTGCGATTAGGCGTGGTCGTGCTTCTCTGTACTCTTCACTTTAATGGGGTCCCCCTTTCTTTCTTACAGGACTTATCCTGTTCTCTTTCTTTTCTCTCTGGCCTTGGCCCGTTCTCTTTACTTTCTGAATCAGGTTTCTCTACCTGCGTTGCTCTGACCAATCTAGCTTGCCGAATTGGTGAGGGGCATGTCTGTAAGACATGCCAAGAGAATGGGATCTTCCTAATCATATAACTACTGACTCTGACTAAGGCCGTCCGAATCCTTGGTGATTGAGGCCTTAGTTCTCTGCTTTATTTCTTAGGGTACAATTATGCACCTTTAAATTTACGTGAATACCTCTAGTGATCTAGGGTCGTCTTAACTCCTACGACGGCCCTTTCCTCATGATGCATGCTTTCATGTACCAAAATAGGCATACCCTGACTCATTGGACTCCTTAGAACCACTAAAATCTCAAGTCCCTCAGGTTTCATTCGAATGTCTACGGTTACATTCAAATGAATCCCTGCGAGTTCTTTCTTTCGATTGACACTAAAACAAAAATGACTATTACCGTCGAGACATTACCGTCGGACGCGAACTGACGGTAATACCGTCAGAAAAAACAAAGTATCCGACAGTAATCAGTCGAAGGAAATGGACCGGTGAAAAAGGCGTGCTATTACAATGGGAAAATCTTCCCGACGGAAATACCAACGGAAATTTTTTAGCGGGGTATGGCGGGAACAACATTTCCGTCGGCCATAATCGACGGAAAATAGAAACGAATAGCAAACAGCCACGTGTATTCAATTATTTAATGGTGTAATCATTACTGACGGCCCGATCCGACGGTAAATATATCAGAGGGAGAATCACTTGTTTCATGTTATAGTGGCGGTATTAACCGACGGTAAGTGCCTCAGTTATTCAACCGACGCCTCTTCCCAACGCTCGGCCGTTTTCAAAACATTCAACATTCCCATTATTCATTGCGCCGGTTCCGAGAACAAAACCATCGGATATGTCCGACGGTAACACTTTGGCCGAATAGTATAAAAACCCCTCCCCCTATCCTCCTAAGCCTGCACAATATTTTCTATTCTCTTCTCTTCTCTCATCGATTCTCCCCTTTATTATCCGTCGTATGATGCTTTTGTCATCGTGGACGTGATATTAGTTTAATTTGGTCATCAGTCTACCATTGCGTAAACTGAGCCATCTAATGGATGCGAAGTCCAAGACGGTGGTAATTATCAGCTGTTCCGTTGGGGGAATAGTGATGACTACCACCGTCTTGGACTTTGTCATTCATTAACTGGCTGATTATTTAATTATTAATTTATTTTTGTTGAGCTTACTGGCGCCACGTTAATTGGGAGATTGATAAAGGCCAAGGCCAAGGTGGTGGTAATCAAGTTGGGGATCATCATATTATTGTTTTCCCAACTTGATTACAACCATGTTGGTCTTGGCCTTTATCAATCGCTCAATTAAAGTGTCGCCAGGGCTTAGCAAAAATTAAGTGTGCATTACCGTCGGACTATTCTGACGGGAAAACCCTAAACTCAACCTAAAGTTACCGTCGGTTAGGACAGACGGAAAATACTGAGGTGATACAGTTAGAAAACAATCCCGACGGTAACGACTTCGAAATTGGTACTGGGTAATGCGATTGCTCATTACCGTCGAAAAGATAACCGAACCGACGGTAATTAAATAATGTGATCTGTCAATTGGCGCCAAAATTTATTGGTTACCGTCGGCGTGTATAGCGGACCGACGGTAAATGTTTTAATTAAACGCTCCGATTTGAATTTGATTTTTACTGTCGGTCATGTCCGACGGTAAAAGGTCGGACAGATTACTTAACCAACTTTCCTTTCTATTCTCCTCATTTCATTCTCATACTTTTTCTTTCTCTCCACCCATCCTCTCGCGCCCGCTCCCTTTCCACCGCCCTCGCCACTGTCGCGCCCTCTCCATCGCCCTCGCCACTGCCGTGCCCTCGCCACCGCCTTCGCCACTGCCGCGCCCTCTATAACACCCTAGCTTAGCAGCTTATGCTTAAGTCATAATCTGCGTCTGCTAAGTTGTTATCTGCTGTGTGGGAATACTGGTAGTCCCTACTTTACTTCGAAAATAATTAAGTTAACTGAAAATAAGGACCCTTTTTTTTTTAACATAAATTGCTTTTACGCGTCAAAGTAGAGCCATGCGTGTGAACTATCGTAAGTCCCATATAGTCGTATAACAGATAAATGCGGGTGTTGTCTGTCATACATGTACATACATAAATAGTGAAGTAAATAATACAATGGGGTCTGACAACCAATATCATATAGATCAAGGAGTCATATACATACATAGTATAAATGTAGCATAGATACATCAAAGAGCTACAGAATGGAATCCATCAAAATACACATATAACTAGAACTACAAGCAAAAGGTGGTGTCTGATGACAGGGTAGGAATGCAGTGCTGGTCAGGTCTCAGGCTCATCCTCACTGAACTCCTCCTCGGGGTCCTCCTCTGGATCCTCCTCCTCCGGCTCTGACTCCTCTGGCTCGTACACCGGCTCTGACTCCTCTGGCTCATACACCGGCTCTGGCTCGTCCTCCTCGTCATCCTCCTCCATGGCTATCAGAGGATACTCCTCCTCGGGTGAGGAAGGTACTGGTACATCCGGCGGGTCACGGGGACCATGGGATGGGCCTGCCTCGTGGCTGGGAGTGCAAGGTGCAAACTGACGGCGATAGTCTCTGGCTGTCCTCATCCGGGTCGTCTGCTGGTAAGCCTTGGGCGGTCGTAGCCTCACAGAAACTGGGTCAACCTCCACATCCTTCTCGTAAGGGATGGGCTCGCCGTCGGCTGAAGTCTCTGGCTCGGGAAGTACCGGTGGCGCGACTCGTCGAGGTGTGGGGCGGTTCACTACCAGCACTGACCATAACTCTGCCTCCTCCCTTGTCTCAGGGTCTACTGTCCTAAACCTGCTACGCAGGATCCGCCTCTTCCTCGGCGGGGACGTCATCTATCTCACCTGAAGCCATAAGTGAGTGGGGGTGAGAACGGTGGTTCTCAGTGGATAACTGTAGGGTCGTGGGGATCTGGTTACTCACTTATGCTTCGGCCGTCCAGGGATCTCTAAGTGATTCATGCATCTAGACATCCTACCAATTATTTCTTGCCTAAGTTCCTGGGCGGCTTTATCTAATTACTAGGTGATGGGGATCTAATCTTTCTTACTAAGTTATCGTGCTTCATCATTAGACTCTCGGTGCTACTATGACCGTCTCGTATGTGTCTCACGGACGGTTGACTCAACATGTACTCATAAGCATATATATATATATATATATATATATATATATACATACACATATATAATTAGATATAATCATACAGTTTATACAATTAGCAATTAAATATAATGCATGAGGGGATAGGGGTTCTCTTACGCGCCTGTGTCGCGTCCTTCTTCTTCGCTGCTGGATGCCCTCACCCCCTTGCTGACTGCGGGACCGTCGTCCCTCATACAGCCGCAACCTCTTGCAACCATTCAACTGATAGAATGGCGGGAGTGTACCCTGGCGATAGCACTGGCAGGCGAGGGCTCGCTTGTCCACGTCTGGGGGACAAGATCTCTCTTTTTCTTTCTCTGTCCACGTCTGGGGGACAGTCCTCCGCCACGTCTGGGGGCGTAGGTTGCTCACCACAACTGGGGGTGCGCCTGATGCCACGTCTGGGGGCATATCTGTTTCTCTTGATCCACGTCTGGGGGATCCTTTCGCCACGTCTGGGGGCGATACTTACACCACGTCTGGGGGTGTACTTACTCGTCTTTTAAATGTCATGACATAAAAGCGCAAGCGTTCCTTACTTTCTTTTCTCTCATCCGGGTGGAAACCCGCGTTCAGATCTTTATCTGCGTATCATAATCATAACCCAGTCCGTCTCGCACGGCTGGGGAGGGGCTTGTCAGGTATGACGTGCCAAGAGAGGGATTCCTATCACATAACTATGTCATAACTTCGGGCTACTCCAACCCTCTGTGGTCGGGGCCCGTCTTTAGACTTAACTGTTTCCCTAAATTATATTACCATCTTTGCACATTAATTTATTTAATTCTAGCGATCTATGGTTGCCCTAAGTCCTGTGGCAACACTGCCTCATGATGCATGCACTGCTTGGTACTCATAATCTATTCTTGTTCTCTGCACCCCTTGGGTGGCTCATAGTAATGCAAATGACATAATGCAACTGAATAAACAGGTACACATAACTGAATAAACTCATGTTTGTCACACCTAAAATCTTTTACCCGAAAAACCCATTTTTCGTTAGGATTTTTAATCATTCATTGACCGATGGACTCAAAGCTTGACCCTAAAGTTTTTCATAGTTCTAAACCCACTTTTTATGAAAACAAACCCAGATTTTTAATTTCATTACTTGAAATTACAGTTTTGCCCTTTTTGATCAAAAATCATTTTTTGCCCATAAAAACCGATTTTTCTTTGGAATTTTATTTCTCCATAACCCAATGGACCCAAGACTTGACCCTAAGGTTTTTAATACCTCTAAACCCATTTTTCATGTTAATAAACCCAGATTTTTAGTCCAAACACCTGAAATTACAGATTTGCCCTCTTTTGCTTAAAATACCATTTTTGTCCGAAAAACCGATTTTTCTTTGAAATTTTGTTTATCCATAACCCAATGGACTCAAGACTTGACCCTAAGGTTTTTGATACCTCTAAACCCATTTTTCATAAAAAGAAACCTAGATTTTTAGTCCAAACACCTGAAATTACAGATTTGCCCTTTTTGATCAAAATGCCATTTTTGCACATAAAAACCAATTTTCTTCAAAATTTTAGTTAACCACATTCCAATGGACTCAAGTCTTGACCCCAAGGTTTTTGATACCTCTAAACCCATTTTTCATAAAAAGAAACCCAGATTTTTATTCTAAATACCCAAAAATCCCGAAATGACCATTTTGCCCTTTTATGCCAAAAACCTCATTTTTGTTCTATGTCACCTTTTCTCAAACTCTTCCATGTACTTTCCACTCAAACATACATAGTTTCTCACATCATTTCAACCTCTAGCCATGCTCTAACTTTGCTTTACATTATCACATTATAACAAAATATTTCAAGGCATTAAGCATATAACACATAAACATAAAACACACATAAACATACAAAATCATTCATGAGCTCAAGAGCACTAAAGAATGAGTGAAAGCCTAAGTTACCCACTTCCAAAGAGTCCTTGGTTGGTGGTGTGAGTGTTGACAAGAAGCCTCCAAGGTGTTGGAGCACCACTTGCTTGCTTCCTTAAGAATGAGCTTAATGTGCTTGTGTTCTTGAGGAATGACTTGAGTTTTCTAGAGAGAACAAGATGAGAGTTCTCCTCTAGATTTTTAGTGAAAGAAATGAGGATGAGATGAGGGAACTTGGGGCTTGTGGGGTTCGGTTTTTAGAGAAGAAAATGGTAGCAAGGATGCTTGTTTTTCCTTAGGAGCAATGTGGTGTTCTTGAAGCTTGCTAGAAGAATGGCTATGGAGTTTTGAAGGAGATGAAAAAATTTTAGAGAGAAATGAAAGAGAGGGTTCAGCCAAGGCTGATTTGAGGGAGAGAAATTTGATAATTTTGGAATTTAATTAAAAAAAGGTGAATAGTGGAAAGTATGGGCTATGATTTGATGAGGTATGGTGAATGACATTTTGGAAGCTTAATTTAAGGGATATTTTTGACCAAAAACTCTAAAAAAAACGTGCAGCCTTCTCTAATCAGCTGAGGAGATTTTAATTTCTCCCAGTCCCGGTTCGCTCGTGTTTTATCGCTCGCAGTCTCGGTGCGTCGCGCATGGTCGTCCGAAAAATATTCCGTTTGAACCGTCGTGATCCTCTAATTCCCACCTACCTAAGGGTATTAATGTTTGAAGGTGTTTGTGAATTTTTCTCCGGGGGATTATTTTCACGTACACCGTTTTGCGTGCCAAATTTCATCGGCGAACAACGGCTGTTCGGTTGTCTGCCGAATTTTCTACCGCGACACGTCCAAATTCCTAGGGATATTTTAGCTAAAATTTCCCATCTCAATTCTCTAATCATGATTAAAAATTAATTAATCACGATTATTCCTCTAAGAGAAAATCGGGATGTTACACCCTCGCCACTGCCGCGCCACTGCCCTCGCCATTGGGTTCTTGCCGCGCCACCTCTTCCACTCCGCAACTACAGGTCGACCAGCTTCTCCTATACTATCTGTGCTTTCTCTGTTTAACGTGTGTATGTGTGTCTCCGTGGCTGATAATATGCGCGTGCGTTATGATTTGGGATTGTGTGGGTGTGTTGTGAGGTTTTGTGTTTGTGTGTGTGTTTGTGTGCGTGGCTAATGTGTGTTGTGTGGGTGTGGTGTGTTTGTGTGTGGTTCTGTAGGTGTCATTCTGTGTGTTTGTGTATTTGTGTGTGATTGGAATTGTCTGCCACTAGTTGAGGCATTGGATTTGTTTTGAGGTTGATGAACAAAGGAGATTTGAACTTAAGGTTGTAGGTATCTATTTGTGAGCTTAAGTGTATAACTAGTGGAGGTTGTAATTACTTTCTGGTAATACATTGTGAACTTAAGTTTCTATAGCGTAGCTCCCTATGGTTTTGGGCGATCATCCTTCTGCTCCTATCATCATTGACGACGACGAACCCGCAACAACCCCACCCGAGTCCGACGAGCCTGACTATGACTCCCCTTTTTGGGATGAGCCTAACTACTACTCCCCTTTCTGGGACGGGGACGAGGACGTGAACGTCCACTTAGAGGTGAACGTGGATGGGAATGTGCACGTGGGCGTCAACGTGGATGGGAACGTGCACGTGGATGTCAACGTGGGTGGGAACGTGCACGTGAACGTACACGTAGATGGGAACGTCTACGTGGATGTGGATGTGGATAATTCTGAGGATGACGTAAAGGATGAAGATCCTGTGGAGGACTGAATATATTGTACATTAATTTTGAATATATTATGTATATTATTTGCTTCTTTAACTATGTAATGAATCTAAACACGCAAGGATATATATGGGAAGTACCACTTTGTGAATTTATTTGTTATCTTTGCTAATGGATACATGCATTAATCTGTTGTAACTCTCACAATCAATGTCGTCGTATATTACATATTATTTAATTATTTATTTAATTATAAAATTACCATATTAATTTATATCAACATTGTTACTCAAATAAATAATAATCATTCAAAAATAAAGGTTATTATGAAATTTTTTTAAAATATTTGCCAATTACCGTCGGCTATAGCCGACGGTAGCATGGACAACGATTATCGACGACAACGGTAAATACTAACCGACGGAATATTAGCATCGGTTTTAGGTGACGGTAACATTTGAAGAAAATACTATTATTATTAGCGCTGGATTGTTCTGACGGAAATCCGGTTCAAATTACCGTCGACTTCCATCCTCTAACGCAAAATTGGTTTCCATCGAACCCTTTATCGGCGACCCGATGACCGACGCTAAATCCGTCGGAAACACAATGCATCGACGGTAACTGGCTCATAACCGACGGAAATAGTGTAATTTCTTGTAGTGTGAGCTAGGGTTTCAATCGATTGAAACCTTCAGAGTTCTTTCATTCGAGTGAACTTGGGATTCAATCGATTGAAATTCGAAGATTTTCTTTCATTCGATTGAATAAGGATTCAATCGATTGAAAGCTCAAAATTTGCTTTCATCCGATTGAAAACTCCATTCAATCGATTGAAAGCTGACGGAATGGGGTCCCGAGACTCCAGTTCTCATTTTTTCCAGAGGTTCACTATTTCTAGGGTTCCAATCAGTACAGTTATGCATTTCATTTATCAAAATCCTTCAAAACCTTCTTTACCCTATAATCTCTTAATATTCTACATAACAATTTTTCGGTCAAACATACAAAAAAACACATATACAGTTATGAAATTAAACCACATAGACAGTGGGCTTAGAGTTACCCGCATCTGATGGAGATTCCGACTAGATAGCTTTGATGCTAGAAATTTCCTGATCGCTACGGCGTGCTCAGGCGATTTTTCCAGGACTCCAGTAAGAAACTGAGATGTGTCGGAACGAAACTGGCGTTGTGAAAGTGACCGAAAGCTACGTAAAATTTTCTGAAGTAACGTGGTTATTTATATCCACCAATGTGGCCCTTTTTCTTTTTCTTTTCTCTTTTTCTTTCTTTTTCATTTCTTTCTTCTGTTGCTTTATTATTATTTATTTATTTATATTTAATATATATATATATATATATATATATATAAATACCTCCTGATGGAGATAGGAAACCCTACCAGGACCAGCTCCGGTTTCGTTTGATCGTGTTTTGTCCAATTTGTCTCACACCCAGTTGTCCCAAAAATATTTCGGACATACCGTTGTGATCCACCACTTTTTCCCTTCGATCAGGGAGTTGCCATTCAAGGATTTCCGACATTCTTGCCCGGTCAAGAACTGCCACGGGTGGTTTCCGATGTCCGAAACATTTCCCATTCGAGCCGAAACTCGCCCGATGGCTCTGCAAAATTTATAGGACCCCGAAGCCTAACACTTACCCCTAAGTCCCTGGGGGTTTGGAGGTTTAATTCCCCTTTCCCTGTTTTCTTCACGCCTCTCTGCCGTTTTCGACGGCGTGGCCGACGAGCTTTCTGGACCGGAAGAATTCGAGATGTTACAGTGTCCAAATTTTCTATGTGGAATAGGCCCACATGTTTAATAGCCTTTCCCCACCTTGTATGGTACGTATCAAGTCTCCACCACTCAAGGCATCTTTCAGTAAGTCTAGATAGTGATGCTTGGAGTGTCATGACTACTCAGACTTGAGTACTAGTGGTTTGGACCCATTTGTGTCATTGGATTAACATGAAGGATTATGAGCTTAATCAGAGAATGATTAGGCAGATTAAAGGATTTGGGGACTGACAAATATCTTATAGACCTGTCAAGAGACCCAACGAAAGCCCATTAGTCAAATGACCTTTTCTTAGAATATTTTTAGTGTAGCAAAGACACCTTTCCTACACCTAGAAAAACCTTTTTTTTCCTTAAACAAACGTTGTCCTGTTTGTCCTAATTGTAAAACTTGGTCACCAAGCCAAGAAACCCATATTCACCAAAGAGGACGTTCTGAGGCAAAGACAGGAAAAAGAGGATTTTGTCTCTTTGCCTAAATTGAAGAAGAGGAGATGGAGACGTGATAGAGGAGAAAGGGACAAGAGGTAAAATGATTTTCTTTCCCGTCCCCTGGAGCATTAAAATAGAGGGCAAGACACATGAGAGGGATTAGATTTTTCAGACAAAAGACCTCAGACTCTAGATACCCTTTCCCCCTTCTTCTTCTCCTTATCCCCTTTCATCCAAAACACACAGAGACCCATACACCAGAAGAAAACCAGAAAACCAACATAGCCCACAACTAGAAAAATAGGAGGAAAACCATAAACAGTTGTTGCCCTAAGCTTCCTGAGAATATAAGTCTAATCATCCCCCATGGGGCTTCATCGAAAGTCGAAACCGTTCGCCCTCACAATCCAGTCCAAACAGTTCCTCCACTCCCTCATCACCATTACACTCACAAGCAATCAAAACGAAGCTCATAAACTTATAATCTCCATCTTTATATGCTTTGAACCGCTTAATCCCCATTTTGGTTCAAATCAACTAGTAATTTATTTTGACACCTAATAATTGTAGACAATAAACACACATCCTCATGAAAGTGTAGGATTCATTATAAACTATAAGTGTAAAAGTAGCAATAGCGAGTGACTTGTTTGGGTGGTCCTCTTTCTTTATGTGTTGAGTTTCTTTGTTAAAGCATGAGAAACTCTTTAATGACAATGAATTCTATTAACAAAAATGTTTTTTTGATACCAAACATGGTATAGACACCATGTTTGGTCGACCCCATGTCATGGTGTCCACACTCACAAAGATGAAAAGTAGTACAACCATATTGGCCACCTAGAGAAAATTACAAAGAACATATAAATGATATATAATATATCAAAAATGCTACATGTAAACTCAATTTCATACACCCATACACCATTCAAATTAGGTAACTAATAATTATTATACGTATACAATACAGTTTCCCAAAATAGAGCACAAACTTAAAGGCGTTAAGGCACAAACATTACAGACTTTAAAGCACAAACTTTATGGGCATACATGCACAAACTTTATTTGGACTACACTACAAACCTATAATTCAGAGTTATATATAATCTGAGCTTTATTTAAAAATGCACAAACATTACAAATAGTAATGCACAAATTTTATACATATGAATGCACAAACATTACAAAATTATCAGAGTGTTTTACAATCTAAACTTTATTTAAAAAATGCACAAACATTACAAACTTGTATTCTCAATTATATTTAATTAAGTGCACAAATATTACAAACTTGTAGATAATATTCTCAATTATATTTAATTAAGTGCACAAACATTACAGATATTAAAACACAAACTTTATGTATATAAATATGGAGTGTATGTATGGTGTATATTTTTTGGTGTACGTATAGCAGGACTCAAAAAATAAGATGAATCACAATTTATGATCTGCAGTCTCTACTTCAAGCTGCTGAGCTATGCTTCGCATGGTTGGTCGAGACTGAGGGTTTGTTTGCAAACATGAAAGACTTTGATTTACAATTAACGCCAATTCCTTCAGAACATGATTATATGAAGGAGGTGAGAGCCGTTGGTCTAAAATCTCTTTGAAGTCTATCTTTTCAACACTTGAAGTTTGTATGTAGGAAACGAGATCACCAGGGTGCTTTCCAATGAGAACCTCTAAAGCCAAAACACCAAAGCTGAAAACGTCACACTTCTCGGTCACTCCCATTGTGTATGCTAGCTCTGCATATATAGCAGCCAGAACAAAAGTGAACATATATTAGCCAACTGCAGAGTTAATATGTAAAACATAATAAGTTTGTCATCTAAATCAAGTCCTCAAAATTCACTTTTCATGTTATCAAGAAATAATATACCATAATACTCGATTCGTCTCATTTTATTTGTCCATTTCACTTTTTAGATACATTTACTTTTAAACGTATATGGATACATAAAATATAACAGAAGGAGTATATTCTCTCAAGTTGTAATTACTTTAACCATTACTTAGTTGTCTCTATCTTTCAAGAACTAAATGGCATGTTATTTCTCTCTTTCTTTTTCTTAATTTTAATTTGTTTACAATTTTTCAAGATTTTCTTAAAGAAATAATGAAAACATTAAACAAAAAACAAGATGTTCTTGTTTTTCATTATTTCTTTTACAAAATCATGAAAAACATTAAACAAATTAGAGACATGAAACAAAAAATAATCAGATCCTAATGTTCAAACTGAAGAATCAAATAGAATATGCAAAACTCACCAGGAGCAGCATAGCCATATGTGCCTGCGAATGATGTCCAAATTGATGAATCAGCCTTTAAAAACCTGGCAGTGCCGAAATCCGAGACATGAGCTTCAAGATCCGAGGACAACAAAATGTTCTTGCTTGATATGTCTCTATGAATTAAAGGTTGAGCATGACCATGATGCATATAGGACAAAGCACTTGCCACACCTTTGATAACACCAACCCTCTTAGGCCAGTCTAGTTCCAATGCTTTGTTGTCACTTCCCAACATATCAGCTAAGTTCCCATTGTCCATATACTCATAAATCAAGAATGTGTGTAAGCTTGCAGAGCAGAATCCATAGAGCTTCACAATGTTTCGATGGCGCATCTTTGTCATGGCTTCTACCTCATTCTTAAAGGCTTTAATGCTCTCAATGGCTAAGTTGTCTGTATCGCATTTCAACTTCTTCACAGCAAACACCTGACCGTCTTGCATCGCTGCTTTGTAGACTTTTCCAAGCGCTCCCTCCCCAACGCAGTACCCATTGTCAAAGTTCTTGGTAGCATCAGTTATATCCTTATAAACAAGTTTGCCATTGAAGTACCAAATTGAAAATGGATTTATCCTCTTGTTTGAAGAATTCTGCCTAGAAATTGCTAACTTTTTCTTATTTCTAAAGAAAAAGATTCCAGCACACACCAATGAAAGAAGAAAAGCTCCTCCAAAAGAAAGAATAAGAGGTATCACAACCTTGCTTTTGTTACTTCCACCACCAGGTTCAGTGAGTGAGACATTACAAGGCCTCAAACCTTGGATATTCCCACATAAACCTTTATTGTGGCTCAAATCCATTGGATGAGAAGAAGCGAATGTGCCGGTTTTCGGCACCGGCCCTTCCAAATTATTGTAGGAGAGGTTGATGGCTGACAAGCTCAACATTCGACTGAGGGACTCGGGGATAGTTCCTGAAAGATTGTTGTGAGAGATGTTCAAGCTTATCAAATTTGTAAGCTTGTCAAGGTTAACAGGAACGTTTCCTGAAAGTGAATTGTAACTCAAGTCCATAAATTCTTGCAAGGATACAAGGTTTCCGATTTCGTAAGGGATTGTGCCATTCAAGTCATTGTTGCTCAAATTCAAGTTCACCAATTTGGACAAGCCACCTATTTGATTCGGGATAGGTCCCAACATCATGTTCATGGATAGGTCCAAAAATTGCAAATTGGAAAGGTTCCCAATTCCTGCCGGTATCATGCCAGAAAGTCTGTTGCCACTCAAACTTAATTCTAACAAGTTGGACGCATTTCCTACCTGCGGAGGAATATCTCCTGATATTTTGTTGGAGGACAGAATAAGTTTTCCCAGTTGTTCCAACTGAAAAATCTCTTTTGGAATACTGCCACTGATGGAATTCCCAGCCATTCCGAGAAATTGCAAGTTCTTACATTCACCCCAATTTGGGGATATCTCGCCCTCAACCCTGTTATAGCTGAAATCAATATATGTGAGGTTAGGATACACTCCAAAGTCCTCGTTTGCATAACCTGTCAGCTGGTTATGCTCCAATCTAACTCTGTACAATGTTGGGCAGTTTCTAAGACTCATTGGAATAGGGCCGGTGAAACTATTTAAGTTTACAGTGAAATTGACAAGTTTTCCAGCTTTGCACACTTGATGTGGCAATTCACTACTCAAGTTGTTGTAAGCAAGATGCATCACAACCAAGGAAGACAAGTTCCCGATTTCTTGCGGCACTGTGCCGCTTAAGTTGTTGTACATTAACCTCACATCAGTTAAGTTGGTTAACTTGCCAATGCTAGGGGGTATTGTACCGGAGAGCAGGTTTTCATTCAATCTAAGAATGCTTAAATGTGAGCAGTTTCCTAGAGAAGGTGGAATAGGACCATAAAAATGGTTGTTATCAAGAGCAAGCAAAGTCAAGTTTCTTATGTTGCCTATTTCATTTGGGATTCTACCACCTAGAAGGGTGCTTTGGAAGAGAAGGTTCCTTATACTAATGAGGCCAGTTTTGGGGTTAACACTCCCATCAGGGAACAAAACAGGGTTCAATGTTCCTGTTATCTCATTTCTTGACACATCAAGCTCATAGACTTGAGTCAAATTGGATATGGAAAGAGGCAAAGTGCCATTGAGGTAGTTTGTGGAGAGGTCAAGGAATTGGAGCTTTGAGAGGACCCCTATGTTTTGTGGTATAGTTCCAGTGAGTTTGTTCACTTTGAGATCAAGGCGTAGGAGGTTTGGGAAAGCAGACAAGTTCAAGTATTGAAGGGTACCTGCAAGTCCAGTGTATGCCAAGTTTATAGCAGTCACACTGCCCTGAGAATCACAATTGATCCCTGTCCACGAACATGGGCTTTTGGTTGCATTGGGGTCAGTATGTGATGGAGAGACCCATGAGTCCAAAATAGGTTGAGCAGGGAGACTTTGTTTCCACCTGAGCAAGGCCTCAGCTTCTGTTATTAGCCCTGACATGCCTTGATATAGAGCCAACAAAACCACCAAAGTAACTTGAATTTCAAGGCAAACATAATAATATCTATTATGGCTGGCCATTGTCCAGAAAGTGGCTTCGTCACTTCCTTATTTGTTTGATGAAGAATTGTTTGCTTTACTACCATTTGCTGTTGATTTAAATAGGACTTTCATTTCATTACCCCTTTTTTGGGTTTGAGGACTTTCAGTCATCCAAAAGTAAACGAGATTTTTCTCTCAAACCAACATTAATGCATATTTGATTTCCACCTAGAGCTCGGCCGTTGATGTTCCGTTACCTAGTTGGACTTCTGTGGTGTAGGATTGTAGCGTGGGACCCGTAAATACATGTTTTTCAAATATCTACTCCTCAGTCTAGAATTAGGTGTAAGTGTCACTTTTAACACATATACACATTTTAAGAAAGTGATTAAATTTTACATACTTTGTAAAAACATAATGGGAGTGATAAGTATAAGTGAAAAGTTGTGCTATTCATCTTCTTCTAATCTCTGATTTTGGTGAGGATTCTAAAGAGATGTTATCTTTCTTTTTTGATAGCAGTCTCACCGCTTTTTCTTCTCTCATTATTTAAGATTTCGATTCAATAAATAACTCAAATCTATTTTTTGAAATAACAAATCTTGTGTTTTTCATTCATCCCCCTTATGGTTGTTTTTCGTTTCCTCTTTGTGGTTGTCTTCGTTCCCTGTTCTCTGGTGTTTTCATTCTTTTTGTTGGTTTCTCTCGTAGGAAATTTACAGATGATCAAGATATCTGAATCTACTGTGAAACGAAGTATAATGTATTCTTCAAATTGCAGCACTTATGTTAGTCTCGGATGTGAAATATGCTTAGACATCGATAGTTTTCAGGCGAGAAGCAAAACTACAGATCTTTTGTTAGTTTCAAAATGTATAACGTATTTGTTTCTTATTAACGTTAAATTTGATGTATATTTTTCAACTTGTAAGTGCAATTATGCTTCTTTATAAATGAAACTTTTTTGTTCTCATAAAAATTGTTGAGTCTGGGCTCCCTTCATATGTGGAGAAAGACCCAATATATGCAAGCCCAATATTCTCACTTAAGAGTGGAGAAGGGTCAGTTTTTGGGGATAGAGAGAGCTGAGAAGACAAAAGAAAGAAGAGAAAAGAGAGAGAAGAGAAGAGAAAACATTTTTGTCTAGGAAGCAGTTTTAGATCCGCCGCCACTGCTTTGTTCACCATTGGATCAGGCTGGAATTATGTCAGCAGGTTTGGAACACATGGTGCTTCAATCTGGACGGTGGGATCGTTGAGAAGTTGCTCGAGCAGTGAGAAATCGGCTGTGCATAGTAGCAGCGATTTTGGGGTTTTTTTTCTGGTTTCTCTTGTTCTCTATTTCATCATTCTTGCCTTGTTCTTTTGCTGATTATTGAGCATGATTTATGCTGTGATTTGAGACTCTCTTGTACCTTTATTTTGATCATAGTGGAGCTTGATTGACCGGCTTGTACCCGTGATTTTTACTTCTCACATTGAGAAGGTTTTTCACGTTAAAATCTCCGTGTCTCTTCATTTTATGTGTTTATGTTGTTGCCATTATTTGTTATTGCTCCTCGTAGATTCTTGCAAGTTGGGGAAATTATTATTTGCTGCATATTGCTCTGCTTGAGTTGTCATTTTATTGAGTTGAATTTTGAAACACCCTAGCTGAAATACCCTAGCTAACTGTTTACCCATATGTAGTAAACAATGCTCACTAGGTTGTTTTCTACCTGGTGGGAATACCTTAGTCCATTGTTATCTTTCGAAAATAGTTGTTTAAGAAAATTGGGACCAATTTTTAAACTTTGCATTTGCATCGATTAATTACTAAAATAGAGCCATGCGTCGGAAAGAACAAATATAGCAAGCGGTAAAGCCCTTAGGCTTAGCGGATAACTGTCTAATAATAATAAAGCATACAATATACATCTATCTGGTCCATCACAAACAATCATATAGTTATTACAATAAATAATGTACAAATACCATATACATAATCCAAAAGCATCACATACATAATCCATATACATACTATCGAAATGCAAGGGCTACTGGACATAACTCAGCAGGCCCTTGACCAAGAAATCCTGGCATCCAGCTATCTCTGGGTCCATGTCCCGTCACGACCGCTCATGGCTCCTCGGGCAGTTCGTTGGCATCGTCAAAGTACGAATCGTCATTGGTTCCTGAAGTCATAAGGCAGTGGGAGTAAGAACGGTAGGTTCTCAGTGGAAATAACTCTAGTACCTGTATCTTGTAACATTTCGAATTTTCCCCTTACGGGAATTTCGCGAAAATCCCAATTTTTGGCTTAATTAAAAGCACATTAGATGCGATTATTTGGACTGGAAAAATTATTTAGAACACTAATTGCTTTCAAACGCCAGTCATGTAATTGTTTCTTGTTCTCGCGGAGTGCCACGAGGTCCGTGCCAAATTTTGACAAAAATCGGAATTTTGGTAGACACTTAAGGTATATGTGAAAATTTCCTCCGGGTAATAAATTCACGAATACCTTAACCGGACATACCTCTATGATCCGGGAAATTATTAGATCGCGGATATGTGGTCGGAATATTTTTAGAATATCCGAACACGACTGAAAAATGACAAAACGTGATCAAACATGATCGCGAAACAAATTGACCTGGTTTGGGAATTAATTCCCACGTCAGTGAAAGGAAAATAAAGAAAAATTAAAGAAAAGGACAAAAGGGGAATAATTAAAAAGGTGAAGGGCAAAAGGGGAAAACAAAGTTAGGATATAAAAGGAAATAAAAATTAAAGGAAGGGCAAAAGGGTAATTAGGCTTAAAGGATAATTTTGAAAAAAAAAAGAAAAAGAAATGAAAAAGAAGCAAATAGCTTCGTGGGGAAGTTAAAAGGCCATCCCCTGAGCCTATAAATTCCCACGGCCTCAGTGCCATTTTTCTTTAGATTTTGGACTATTGTGCTGTTACTCTGTCCGTTTGTGCGCGCGACGATTACTCCATCGAACTCAGGAAAAATAGTAGGATCATCCTAAAGCTCTCGGGAGTCATTTCTAACAACTTGCAAGTGTGCCTGGAAAGTGGGTAATCCTAAGCCCACTGTCTATGTGGTTTATGTTATGACTGTATATATGTATTTTTGTGCTTTTGACTGAAAAACTACTTTGTACAAATGATAGAGAGTAAGGTGCATAGGTTAGATTTTGAGGATTTTGCTGTTTGAAAATCATAAGTGTACTGATTGGACCACTGTAGAAGCAGAAATGTTACGCACCGAAAACCCCCGGAGAAGTTACTCTTACTGGGGCGATTTTTACTGTGGGATTCGAATGAAATCCCCAGGGATTCGAATGAATTCCCAAGGGATTTCAGTCGAATGCAAGAGGATTCAATTGAATGAAAGTCTGAGCAGGATTTCAATCGATTGAATTCTCGAGGGATTCGAATGAAAGAACTCGTAGGATTTCATTCGAATTCACCCCTAGTCATTCGAATGAAACCTAAAGCCTTTGAGTCCCTTAGCTTTTCTACATGTTCCAACCAGCATAGAGGCTCAGATGATTGTACATGAGTATAACTATTGAGGTGATTATGTGATTAAGTGTGGGTAAAGCATGCATCATCAGGATAGATCACTAGAAGTTATTGTCTAATGAATGAGTAATGAATAAAGTTGAGAATGAAATGTAGGAACAAGAGCATGATGAGAAAAGATAAATGTGCATACGAGAGAAAAGAATGATGAGACGCATGACATGTGATAGAAAAATGAATGGATTATGATGTGATGAATATGTGTATGATATGGTCCGCTTCCGGCTTAGCCAAGAGGGCGGCCCCTCGCCACCCGGGAAGGTGGTGGAGTCATGTTTGCCCCCCGGGGAACTGACAGAGAAGGCAGGTCATACACCGCCATGGGGACGACGGTCCTGAGGTGTATGAGGGAGTACTGGGACATAGGAAAAGTTATGATGAATGAGATGAGAACATGCATTGAAATCCGTGCCCCATCGGCATGATGACCCCTTGCATAGATACTATGAAATGTCCCGTGCCTGGCAAGCATGGTGGAAGGTTTACCGCGCAACATATGTGTGATGATCAGTGTGTCTGTCAGCATACATGTTTATGATGTGGTTATGTAACGATGGTTTGGAGTAGACAGCGCGAGAAGCTAGATAAGAAAGACTAGTTCCATGATCACGTAGTAATATAGATAAAGATGTTCAGGACCTTAGGCCAAGATAATAATCAGTAGGATTTAGTATGTATGCTCACCTAGAGACCCCTGAACGGCCGGGAGGATAACCGAGAAAATGAACCATTGTTAGTGCTGAGGAACCCCACTGAGGACTAAGATTCTCACCCCCACCCACTCGGTTATGGATGCTGCAAGCGGGCATAGCAAGGCGATCGACTCGAGGGACGCTTGATAGACGACAGAGGACTACGGAGTAGAGCTAGAACATCAAACAGCAGGATGCTCCAAGACTAGATGTTTTGTATTATGTTATATGACTTTTCTACACTTTGTGTGAATATTTATTGCTATGGCTATGTGTATTTATGCTTTGGGACCTTGGTTGTAATTATATCTATGTACACATGCTCTTCTTATTCTACTGCGATTAGTAGCGACTGTTGTTATATATTCTTTTAATCACGCACGGCTCCTAGTTTATAACTGGATAAGCACACGAACGATTTAAAAAAAAAAGGTCCATATTTTGGGTATAAGATATTTGTAAAGGTAAAAGTAAGGGCTAAATGTAACCCGACACAACGAATAACAACCCTGTGAGCATTGCTTACTACCCGGGAAGTAGGCAGTTAGCAAGGGTGTTACATATCTCGCGTTTCATTAGGTCAGACTTCAAGCCGCTCAGAGATTTCTAAGCGTGCATACATACTAAACATCCTACTGATTATTATCTGGCCTAAGTTCTGAACGGCTTTATCTACGTTACTAGGTGATAGGGGAACTACTCTTGCTTACTACGTTCTCGTGCTTATTAACATTACGTTTACATACATAGCCGTCTCGAGCGTTCTCTTGACGGTAATTACAGAATAGCAGTTACATATAATCATGCATATCAGAATGAACATGCTGTTGGAATATATGTTATTCCCACCATAATAGTGCCCTCTTCCGACACTATTATGACAGAATAACCTCGCACCCCTAGTGTAGGCCCTCTTTCGACCTTCCTGCGGTGGGCTTCCACCTACCGTGTGCCCTCTCTGGCCCCCCGGCAGTGGGCGGATATTGTACCCCCACCTAGCATTGCCCTCTTTTGACTCTACTAGGCGTGATAACCGCACACCTCTAGGTATGCCATATCGACACCACCTGTGGCGGCTTCCATCTTCAGTATGTCCCTCTGACCTACTGAAATGGGCTCGTTATTTGGCTCTCGTGATCATGACCTCAGAATTTTCAGCATTTTGCATTCAGCATTCTCAGCATTTTCAGCAGTATTTCAGAATTCATTTCCTCTCAGTACCTGCAGAATGTCATGACTTGTTCCCTATGGTGCAATTCATAATCTTTACTTATTGCATACTTACTTCTAATTCTTTACTTTCCTTATCATAAAATGCATGGAATGCACATACTTCACATATTTCAGTTACAAATTACAATTACAGCATTGAGTGTTAGACTATGTGCCTCAAAATAGCTTCCATGAACACTTCGGGTCTCAGACCGCTCAACGGTACCTTGTGTTCGCTTAATGGTCTGGGCCACGTGTCAAAAATATTTTCTGTTCAAATTGCTCAGTGGTTTCAGAGTATCGCTCAGCGGTTAGGAAAATATCGCTCAGCGGTTTTAAAGTGTTGCTCAGCGGTTCATGCTTCCGCTCAGCAGTTCATGAGGCCGCTCAGCGGTCACTGGCGAACCTGAAACTGAATACTTGGTTTTTCTTGCTTTATTTTCCTCTTTTATCATGGATGCTTCTTGAGCTTTTCACACATATTCCACACATAAAAATCCTATCTAGTCTAGGTCACAGGACCCTTCAGATTCACTCCTAAATCCTAGCCAAACTTCTAACATACATACACTTCCATGCATAGAAACATACACACACACACACATAATCACATACAAGCAAACATAACCACCAAAGAGGTGAGAAAATAGAGTTACCCACCTTGGGAGAGGCTGTTCGGTGGTGAGGAAGAGAGTAGGAGAGTCATGCTCCAAGCTTCGGGCACGATCCAAGCTTCCCGGTGAAGTTTCTGCAGCAGGATCACGGAGGACACGGACAGAGTTTCCTCTAGGCTAGCAAATTTTCCTAATTTTTCTGATTATGGGGCTGGCTATTTATAGCCAAGAGGCTGCCCATAAAATGACCTATTTGCCCCTAGGCTTATTTACAATTTTGCCATTTTTAATTTCCTTTTTAATTAATTAAACTAGATAAATTAAGAGTCAAATCATGAATAGTAACCTTAATTATTTAATATTTTCTTCCCCCAAAAATCTGATCCCACGTGCTGCTTCTGTTTTCCAATTTTCCCCAGTTTCGTTTCGCTCGTGTTTTATCGCTCGCAGTGTCGGTGCGTCGCGCACGGTCATCCGAAAAATATTCCGCTTTTACCGTCGCGATCCTCTAATTTCCCTCTACCTAGGAATATTAATCTTAGAAGGTGTTTGTGAATTTTCCTCCGGAGAGTATTTTTCATAGATACCCTCCACTCGTTTCTACGCCCTTGTGTCTGCCGACCATCGTTCGGCACGCGGCTTCGTTCTTTCCCAACTTCCCGATGGGGTCGTGGGACTATTCTAAGGTGTCTGGGACTTTTACCTGGTACCAGTGAGGTTTCCAGAGACTTCGGGCTCTCTGCTCAATTTTACACGCTGAACGGAGCCAAACGGGACCGTTCTAGTGTATGCAGAATCATCCAAAATCGAACCGATTTCTGTTTTACCGACACATTAGGTTTTTCGTCCATCTCTAGGGGTCGAGAAGAATCGTTTGAGTGTCAGCAGAATTTGGAAATACCCCACAGAATAATTTCTACTGACCTCAAGAGATTACTTCTTACAAAGGGCTCTACGAGCAGCTATTCGGGGGAACTTTCACTAAGGGATACATTTGTAATGTTTTTCTTCTTCCTAAATTCATTTATACATTATTTTATTTATTTTTACGAACATTTTACTAAGGGGAAAAACACGGGATGTTACACTAGCTAGCTAGTCTACGCTTAAGTTGCAAACTTGCTTACTAAGTGGTTATCTACTTTGGTGGAATTACCGTTAGTTCTATTTATAAGTTGAAAGTATTACTTGGTTTGAAAATATGGACCTTTTTGAAACTTTATTTGTTATATGGAAGTACATAAAATAGGAGCCATGACTAACAGCTGAACGTTGAATAAGAAAGGTAGACATACAAGCGGATAATATACCATACTATTCCTATTTAGAAGATTGCATACGTAACAAGCAAGTCAAACGAGTGGTCCTTCATCATTTTCATTCATGTCTCATAATTTACATAATAATACAATACATGTACAAATACTAGTACTTACAGCTAACAAGTATAACTAGGGCTAAGGACTGATGGAAGCTACTCCATTGAGTCCGTCTATACAAACCTAATGGCACAAGTCAGACATCTAGCTATCTCACTACCCCGTAGCTCCTAGTCTCTTGTAGAGTTGGCGTTGGCGTCTTCTTGATCCGCGGAGTCTTCTTCTTCATCTTCTTTTGGATTTTCTTTCAGGTTTTCTTCAGGATCCTCCTCCATAGGATCATCTTCGTTCGGTCCTCCTCTTCTGTAAGTATGCGGATCAGAGAGCCTTCTTCTTCTGATTCCTCCTCCTCTGGAGTGGTGGGTGGGCTTGGTGGCGTAGGTAGTGTAACATCCCAGATTTTTCCCTTATGGAAATTTCGCTTAAATCCTAATTTCGCTTAATTAGAAGCACATTAGAGGTGATTATTTGGACTGAAAAAAATTATTTAGAAAATTAATTGCTTTCAAATGACAGTCAAATAATTGTTTCTCGATCTCGCGGAGTGCCGCAAGGTCCGTGCTAAATTTCGTTGAAAACCGGGATTTCGGTAAGCACCTAAGGTATCTGCGAAAATTACTCCCGGGTAATTTATTCACGAATACCTTAACCTAACATACTCATATGATCAGGAAAAAATTCGT
>QANU01113619.1:1521-31094 GCA_003254905.1 Nissolia schottii | reverse complement strand
GCTAGAGAGAGGTGAGAGGAGGGGCTGGGGGTTGGGGGCTATTTGATTTTTTTTTTATTTTAATTAAAAATGGGTCGGGTCGGGTCAGGTTTAAGTGAACCGGGTTATGGGTTGATGGGTGGGTGAACCGGGTCATGCCACGTGACGAGTCCACATGGCACGCCACGTCCGCGGGACTAACGGCCACGTCAGCACCGTCAGTTCCCAGACGTTAGCAGGGACTAAAATCAAATTTTGATATTTTACAGGAACTAAAACTTACATAGAGGGACCAAAACCAAACTTTTCCAAATTACAGAGATGAAAAACTTAATTAACCCTTCTATTAATATTAATATAGGATGACTTCTATTGATATTAGATTCTCCGTCAATTAAGTGATATTCCGTAATTTACATTGATTTCTCTTTAGATTAGGTGACGTAACTGTTACATTCAAATCGCACACTTTGCAAAAGTACAATAACCTTCCTTAAGTTTAGTATCTCTGAAAATTATTACTCCTATAAACATGACACCGAGTTCCCTTGTCGGAGAGATAAGTGTAATTTATCCTCCTACAAAGGATCGCGTTGACATGTGGCATGCAAGATAACAAATATGTGATTAAATATTCTTTAAAGCCAATGAATTCAACCTATGTAAACTCAATTGCCTTTTCTTACCCTTGTAAACCAACTAAATTGAGGGAATGAGATTTGTCTTAAAGTGAATCCACACATAAAAGTTACGCTTATTTTCTGGACATAATAAATACACATTAACATGGAGATATAAACTATGGTCAGAAGCTTTTGGCCTCAAAATGAAGCATTCCAACATCTTCAAACATTCAACTCCTCCAATGTCAACAGCATCTCAAAGCATCATTACCTCAGTTTGAACCGCTTCCAATTATTTCACTATATGTTTCTTTTACTTTACATACCAAAGCTTCCCTGTGATGTATACACCAATCAAACAAGTTTGACCTAACTTATATTCATGGGAAAGTGTATAGTCTAGAAATGGAGTACACTAATCATGAAGTTAATCAATTGAATCAATTATGGTGTACTTTTCAAGAAGAATTGGGCTTACCTCTCAGGCTTGAAGACTAGGTTCTTGTAAACAAACCACTGCAAAAGAAAAGACATGCAATATGAATAACAAGTTTGCCAAAAGAATGAATCAAGGAATGTTAATTTCCTGTTTTTGGCTGTTCTTTTTTTTTTTTTTNGTTTTCTCTAGCCATATAACTCTTGGTTTTTGTTGAATTATGCCTCATCCTGGTTAAGTGAGTTAAAGTGCTTGATCTATTTGTCAAACCACTTAAACTATAACCTAAGAAAGAGTGGTTCAGTTCACGAGGCTCCAGCTTGGTGGGGTCTGAAGAGAATAGATGCACACAACCTTACTTTTGTAAGCAAAGAAACTGTTTTCAATATTTGAACCTGTGCCATCCATGTCAAAAGACAACAACTTTACCGTTACACCAACTTGTCCTCTAAACTATAAGCCAAGAAACTGTTTTAAAAAATAAGGAAATACCAGAAACCAAGGGGGGGGAAATAGTATTAAGCTTCTGGGGTCTAGGTTCATATCCAATTGCTATGAGAACAAAATGGTGTAATTGATGCTAACAATTAAGTATATTTAACTATGTATTAAAAAAAAAAAGTTAATAATGTATATTAGACTTACCCCAGTGTAGCCAATGCCGACAAGCTCAAGAATCCCAGGAATCAAAGGAAGCCTATCAATTGCCTGTTACAAGTTAAAGCCGTTGCTTAGGACAACTTTCATCAAATCAATTTTCAACAAAGAATTGATAATAATTAAGTGGGAAAATTTGATTAAATCAAAGAGTGATGAAAATTGCAATTAATAAATGACCTACTGAGATCAAACCAGCTGAGCCCCACAATACAATCACAGCAGCTATGACTAGTGAACTCACAGCATACTTGTCCTCAACTTTGTCCCACTATATATTTATATATATATATATATATATATATATATATATATATATGCAAAGCAAACATTAAGCCAAATTCAAGTCAGTAATAACACATAAAAACAACATCTTAACTACCATCTTAGATACATTACATAACAAGAATTAAACATTTCTTGGGAAAGCCTCTTAGTCGCAACAGTGTCCTAAAAGGGCAAATATTCTTACAGCTCCTTGAAGGGTCTTGACAAACTCTGGCAGCTCATCGGTACTGGCAACTTCGGCCGGCGCCTCTCCGGTGGCCATCGCCACGACATTGCGCGAAACCTTGCCACCTAAAAGCATCGAACTTCAAACATTACACAAATTCTCCCACACATAAACGTTAACCACTAGAAGTAATTAAAATGCATGATACATGAATCATGTTTCTCATGATTTTGTACCGGGGCGAACGTTCCTCTCAACCTACATTTTTATCCGAACAACAATAACAGAGTCTTATCCACTAACTGGGATGGACTACACAGATCACACGATATCGTACATCATAGTATTCTATCACAAATCATATCAATATTCAAAACATTAACATCTAGATTGCAGCCTAAACTTTTGTACACAGAAAAAATCGTATATATGTGCAATGGTCTTATTGTGATTGACTTACAATAAGCATTGATCTTCAATGAACGATTGTGAGACTGCAATGGTGGAAGAGTTGGAAGGCTAACACATTGTGGTGAAGTGGCTTGTCTTAGAGCCTTGCCCTCAAAAAGGGTGGATGAAGAGGATATAGTAAGAGTGGAAGAGGTTGATGCCATTGCCAATTTTGCCTAGTGAACCTTTTTCTTTCTTCTTAGGATTATAATTTCTACTATTTGTCCTAATAGATAAGAGACTTATGAGTCCAACAGGAAAAGAGTATTATTATGGATTGAAGTTATTCTAAAATTTTTCTTATTTGGCATATTAGTCTCAAATTTTTTGTGTTTGATAATTTTTGGCAAATGAAAATGTGGAGATGATGTTCCCAACAGTTTGAAGCTGAAGCATGACCACTCGTTTTTATTTCATTTGGATAGTGTGTGCTGACGTGGCTGGAGGATAGGGCTTTTATAGCATTTCATTGGATTGGAGTATATGATATACAATCTATTTGTGTTACAACCAAAAAAAAGGAAAAATATGATTATGATATACAATCTTGTAACCAAAAAAAATGATTTACAGTCAATTAATAAATATATTTGGTTTGTTAATATATATATATATATATATATATATATATATATATATATATGTTTGGTGGATTCATTTAAAAATATAAAATTCACCGAATGGGTTTTTTTTTGTGAATTAATCAAACAGTTTGAGGCTATGATATTTACTTGGGCCTATTTATAATCATTTAAGAAGCCCATCTATCTCATAAGAAAGCTTGATACTTCTCTTTTTGAGGTAAAAAAAAATAAAAAAGGCTTGATAACTTTAACGGGCTCATCGCTACTATGCCCATAAAATTGGTTAGCAAGAAGAGCATGACAAGTTTTTCAATTATTCTTGTCATCATGCTTCGGATTCATAGCACGTAAACAACTTCAATGTGATCGAAACACATCTTTAAGTCCAACATTGGTTGATATGGAGAATGGATCGTGTCAATTAGATTATCTAATTAACAAGACAAGATATGATTTTTTGTCATTAATTTCTTTATCGCATGTTATACATGAGTCTCGCCTTCTCAATTAATGGCAAGAAATTATTTTATATCTTATCAATTGAAAAATCCAATTGAACTAATTTTATCTTATCAATTGAAAAATTCAATTGAGATGATCAATTCTCTTTATATTTAAGCATATTACAAATTGATGATGACAAATAAATGTATCTTGAATAAAATTGATCTAACCTAACTTTTTTTTTTTTTGTGAATGTTCGTAAACAGTTTTATTATATGACTGGAAAGCAAACCATGAAAGAGTTGAAAGCCAATCAATTACTGAGGTGTTTGGCGGAAACACAGATAAATGAAGATGTTATATTGACCTATTAAAAACTGTTTAATCAAATTCTTTCGTATAAGGAGATGAAATCTTTTTTTTTTAAATAACTACTGTGACTTCTTTCATCAAAATAAGTCACACGGAATAAAGAAGTACACCCCAATTACAAAAATGCTACATGTACACTCAATTTTATACACTCATACATACACCATTAATAATGCACAAACTTTATTCTCATGAGTGCACAAACATTATAGGCATTAAAATACAAACTTTATGTATATAAGTATAGGGTATATGCATGGTGTATATTTTTTGGTGTACGTGTAGCAAGACTCCCCCAATTAATACCTACAACTCATTAAGACTCAACAATGTTCAGTTAATACAAGTTAAAGTTTAATCAAAACCTCTCCGGGAGAAACCATTTGTTAAGGTAATCATTTTTCATATCTAAATATAAAGTATTAAAATTATATCTACACAAAAATCTATCTTTGAATAAATAATTGAAATGGTTAAAAGTTGAGAACCATATATTATAATTTTACTCATGGGAATCTATAAAATATGAATAGGACCACTCTAACCCCCAGTTTGAAGTTTGTAGAGTCCCCACTGTACAAACAAATTTCTGTCGTGTGGTTTAACTTCATCTCAAATCAACACACGTCTTCATATGTTTCAGGCAAGGCATGATCTCTTACTAGATATTGATATGCAAAACAGAAAAACAGAACAAACCTAGATGGCATCTTAATCTTGCTTGTTCAAAAACTAGTCCTTCACCAACTGCACATGCATGACCTCATCCATCGCTCACACTTACCCTTTGATCCTTGCCACCACTCACGTTGTTCAGTTGACAACCCTTGGGTTCATCGCACACTTAAAAATAATTATATATTCTAGTTTTAACCATTCATGTAAGTTGAATGGTCAAAAATTACTTATTTCATTCAAGTCACTATGAACATGTGTGTAAATGCACTAATTAATTACAATGTTCTAGATTTATTAAGCAGAGTGATACAATTAGAAAATAGCATTCTCTCAAAGATTTTTATTTTGATTAAGGTTAAATTCTAATCTCAAATTCTTGCCCTTCATATAAAAATTATTGCATTAGCTCACTAGTGTTCATCACATCCACTTGATGCTTCATAAGAAAACATATAAATGTCCCTATTAATTATATATGAAATGTTAATCTCAATTCTACACATAACATTAAGTCATATAGTATTAAATTTGTACAAAATAGAATATGCTCGTAGAGAGTGGAAGGGTTAAATTAATCAACAGGGCAAGTACATGGATGAGGTTTGAATGATGCTTGGAAATATGGCACACACAAATAAAACATTTTGAGAGTGATCATAGCATCATAGGTTTCTGAAAACCATACAATACATAGCTTCTGAATACATTGTTGTCGCAGAGATGGAGAAGATCTCTCTGCCTCACACTCTGGTCAATGATCTGCACACCTCACCATTCGAATCTGTGACGTCTTTCTTCTTCTTCTTCAGCACCACGCACTCACATATCCATCAGTCTAACAAAGGCACTCACAGTCACAAACAATAAGGCACAAAAGAAAACAAAAAATCAAAGGACTAGAATAGTTCTGATCTGATCTCACATGTTTCATTTCTAACTACAAATTAATAATAATGGGTTGGAAAACAATGAAGATTAATTTATAGTCATTTTATTCAATCCTCAAATTAAATATTAATGATATATAGGCATTTTTCTTGGGCGATTTTAAGTAACTTATGTTATTGAAAATGTCTACATAGTCTAACTAATTAGTTTGAGAATCGGATAGAATTGGTATAAATATATACAAGTCTAGTCCATACATGTTACAAATAAATTATAGAATAAACTTTTAATTAGGTGATCTTTGACCGAGATATTATAACTTTTTATTGGCAAAAAAATTATAATTTATATACTCTCAATAACATTCAATATTTTATAAACTTATAACTTTCTATTTTAGTTTCTTTAACTAATGTCTTTAAGGCATAGGCATTTGGATTAGCGAAACCCTAAACAATTTTTAAATAATATAAATTAAAAATTATAATAAATAATGTTTCTAAGACAAAAATCATATATTAAATACTCCTAGGAGGCTAAGACATTGGGTTTCTCCATATGAGATTTTTAATGAGGTGTCATTTATGCTTGTCATGCTTGTTCACTACTAGAAAATAGCATATTATTGTTGGCTAATTATCGTTGGAACACCATCCGACGGTATTACTGTCAGAAAAAATAACAAATTCTGACAGTAAACGCAATCAAGGTGAACTGGGTTAATTTTGGTCACGATTACTGTTGGAAACAAGAAACTGACACTAACTTTGACGATACTAATTGGCGTCATTTGGTGCATTGTTAGACGAAAGGCTTACTGTCAGAAATATCTGACGATAATTGGGTCTGAATCTCAAGAGGTACCTTTCCCTATCCGTTGTCACATTGAACCAGTTACTGTTGGAAAAAAAATTAACTGTAACAAATTACCTTAAACCCTAAAATGAAGAGACACAGTTTCGTTGAAGCAATTACCGTTAGATATTTTCGACGGTAAATGTCTAAAATTACGAACGGGCACATGTGTTATCAATGCGTGTAGTATGAATTTATGAAAAGGTTCGCGTGCATCCCATGCACATAACATTCGAGTTGTTATTGTCGAAAAAATATGACGGTAAATGGCGTGGACAACGAAAGGACATACATTTTACAGTCGTCTCATTACCGTCGAAAAAATCTGACGGTAATAATTTTCTATATATTGCCCTTTCGCAAGTACGTTGCCACTTTTATCTTCTCCTCCTCACTTCGTCCTTCCTCCTCCGCTCTCCCACTCTCCTCTTCCACAACCATCACCGCCGCGAACCACAGGGGACCATAGCTGCCGCCACCTCCGTCGTCAATGCCATCACTGCCGCCACTAAGGTTGGTTTTAGTTTTTGTGTTTTGTATTTTTAATATATTTTGGTTTTTTATATATTTAGTTTTAATATGTTTTTTTTATATATTTAGTTTTTTTATATCTACTTTTAATTTGTATTTTTTATATATATTTAGTTTAGATGTATTCATATGTTATTCTTTGAATTGAGAAACAAAAGAAATAGACATAAAAACATACGTAGTTGACTTGTTCATGTGTTATCTAATGTCTACTAGGGTTAAGCATTAGAAGAAAGAATATTAGGCAAACATGAGGAAGAATATGCAGAGGATAGAATCATTAGAAGAAATTAAAGGAACTAGTGAGTTCTACAGATGATATGTAATGTACAGAAAAAATGGATCAATTTTTCACATTAGGGTTTAGGTGCTCTATTTTCTATAGTTGATTGTTGCCTGTGGTAATTTAATCTTTTGCTTTTTCTAAATATAATGTATACCAATGTGTGTTTGTACTATAATGCCCCTATTTATGCCCCTATTTACATAACTTATTACCAAAATATCACTGNAAAAAAAAATGGATCAATTTTCCATATTAGGGTTTAGGTGCTTTATTTTCTATACTTGATTGTTGCTTGTGGTAATTTAATCTTTTGGTTTTTCTAAATACAATGCATACCAATGTGTGTTTGTACTATAATGCCCCTATTTACAAAACTTATTACCAAAATACCACTGCTTTATATATGTTGATTTAGGGCTTTGTTAATATGTTCATAGTTTTATAAATATATATAGTTAGTTAGTTAGTTGATATATATATATAGTTTATATATTAAGTTTTATATATTTAGTTTATAATAGGATATAGTTAGTTTTATATATTTACTTGTTAATATTAGTTGTTATGTTAATATGTGTTATTACTTTTTTTAGTATAGAGAAGGGAAAGGAAAAATTGTCAGACTACGATTTCGCGTATAGGCGGGGTAGGGGGAAGGGCTGAGGCAGTCGCTCAGGCTCAACGTCGAGCAGCACGCCGACATTGTCGAGCCCAACCGTCAGGGACGATTTTATTTCGGCCCAGGTTACGTGCTGCCACCGTCAGTAAGAGATGATGCCCTCTATTCAGGCGATGTTCCGCCGCAGCTCAGCTTCATGCCTCGTTTGTCGTCAAGGGCGGCAAGGTTTGGGAGTTACGGCGCGCAACCAACTCCATCACCTCGTGCTTCCTCAGAGGCGAGACAGTCGCCGCAGCCACCACAGCCGGAGACTCCCATCGGCCCCCAGTCCTAGGGATCTACGTCACAGCGAGGGTGAATCCGGATCCGGCTGAACAAGAATAATAGTTGGTAAGTATTGTTAATTTTTTTTGTTATATTTTATATGCAATATATTTAGGGTTTATATTTTTTTTTAATATTACTAATACACAATATATATATATATATATATATATATATATATGTTTGTATATGTAGGTGGATTCCCCACGAGGCTCCTAGCCATGTCGTTACAGAGACGATAAAAAAATTCCACAACAAAGTCAACTCTAACTGGCAGGAGTAGACTAAGGAAGAGAAGGCATGCATGTTCAATCCATGGAAGGTAATTTTTTGATTTTTTATAATAAATATAAATTTTTAGTTGTTCAATTATTTATATTATTAATTACTAATTAATATTTTCATATTTATTTTTTTAGGATCATATAATTATGTATTTATTTCATATATAATTTTTAAGATTAAAAATAATTTAATTAATTTATTATTTAATTAAACAGTTATATTATTAAATATATATATATATATAATTACATTAAAAAATAGTATAATATTTGGAAGTATAATAACAATAAAATAACAAAAATATATATATTTTTATTTAATTTTCTTTATCATCGACTAATATCCGACGGAAATTTGGATTAAAAATTTAATATAATTACCGTCGGATACATCCGACGGTAATTTGTCATAAGCATGCGCAATATAATCAAATTTCTATCGGTTCTAGCCGATGATAATTCGAATTAAAATATTAATATAATTACCGTCAAAAAATGTTGACAGTAATTTGTCATAAATTGTGTGCAAATATTAATATAATTATTGTCGGTTATGTTTGATGGTAAATGGTTCAACCCGAACCGTTCTTGGGCTGCCATTGTTGTCGGTCTTCGCCGACGCTAACTATCGTCGGCTATCCGTATTTGACGGTAATAAGTTTCCATCGAGTCTATTACCATCGATACCATTTGTTACTCAAAGTCTGATGGAAAGTAAAAAAACCTGACGATAATCAGGAAAAATTCTGACGCTAACTCCGACGGTAATACACATTTTTCTTGTAGTGGTTTTCGATGGGTTGGGGGTGGGTGTGGAGTAGCTAGGGCCTGAGTCGTGTGGACTGGTGTTGGTGCTCTTTGTCATTTTGTTATGTTTCGTATATTGTCTTCAATTTTGGTTTTGTTAGATTAGCAATGAATTCTTACTAGCCTTTGAAAAAAAAATACTCCTATTAAAAATGAGTTCTGCTACACGTACACCAAAAACCATACACCAACACCTCGTACATATATACATAAAGTTTGTGTTTTAACTCATGTAATGTTTGTGCACTTAATTAAGTATAGTTGAGAGTATCATTTACAAGTTTGTAATGTTTGTGCATTCGTGAGAAGAAAATTTGTGCATTATTAATGGTGTATATATGAGTGTATGAAATTGGGTGTACATGTAGCATTTTTGATTAAAAATAGGGTGAGAGGTTTCTTTTGGGAATTTTAATCACCTAAGACAAGTAGGCGGTTGTGGGTGCGATCACTATTTACCCAAATTTCCAAATTTGCACCCATTCTTATAGCTTTGGAACTTATGAAGATTTTGGTAACTCTAGGGTTTTGGATCAATGCCTTCATGTCCTACCAAAATTAAAGGGCACGCCCTACCAAAACCAAAGCCACTAAACACATGATACGATTCAAGATTACAAAGACAACCTATGGACACATACTTTTTAATGTGAACCCAAATGTTAATGATTAGGATGATTAATATTGACACAATGTTTTAACAATTTCAATTAGTTGTTACTTTCTCTCATTGGATAATTATTATTAGAAGAATAAAACGGAATAACAAAAGTGTTGTGTATACTATTTTTGATTGCAACAATGTTGCATATATAATCATAATCTCAGTCAGAACGAGATAGGCCAAAAAATTTAGAATAATAGAGTAGGGGAAAAATAGGGTAGATCTACCCTACTATTATGTCACATAATTGTTAAATTGTTTGAGCATTGTCACATTTTTCATTTGATTAGCTTAGATTAATGAGTCAAAAAAAAATTGAGTAATTATTTTTCGGATTTCAATAGGTATTTTTACTAGTGGCGATCACATTCGAGACACGGTCAAATACTAAATGCAAACAACCTCTCACAAATTGAATTTAAATTGTGAATTGTCATAATGTGGAGGATTAAACCTTTTTGCTAGACCCAAATTCGATTTTAGCGGTAGATATGTAGATATGACGATCACTTAATTTAGTAAGTAATTGATAAGTATTTTTATAAGCATTTTAAGAGTCTGAGATATATATTGACTCTAATTAGATAATTGACATAGACTCCACCCAATTTTTTTAAAGAAAAATTGAGTATAATATTTAAAAGGGATTTCTCTGGTACCCTCGAGGATATTTACTCTCTCTTGCTATTTTTTTGTATTTTTGACAATTTTTAAAATTAAACTTATGTTTGTCATCATTTCGTTATCTAATATAATATACTGATGTATCATATAATTTAATGTGATATATTAACACTTTTCTATATAATATTTGTGAAGATATTTTATCATTAGTTAAATGATCTTTAAATATGTAAACGTGTACAAGTTAGCTTGAGTCAATCATTTGGC
This sequence comes from Nissolia schottii, assembly GCA_003254905.1. Taxonomy (NCBI): domain Eukaryota; kingdom Viridiplantae; phylum Streptophyta; class Magnoliopsida; order Fabales; family Fabaceae; genus Nissolia; species Nissolia schottii. The sequence continues at coordinate 20,268 of QANU01113619.1, read as the reverse complement.
AAGTGAAAAGTTTGTTTATATCATATGGAACATGAAATAGTGACAAAGTTTGATGAGTTTAGTTTTTAAAATTGTCAAAAATTATAAATAAATAAAAATTAATGGGTGTAGGTTTAATTTAGTTAGTATCACCCTTAGGATTCGATGGGCTTAACACCTTGGCTCATGGCGTAAGTAATTAATGTGGCCACTTATGCCAAATGCGATTTTGAGAAACTATAAGAAAATAAAGTTGTAATCTTGCCACCAGCTATAATTTTTGGCTTAGTGGTAAGCGATGAAGCGGTAGTCATGGGTTCAAATCCTTTGCCTCACTTTGGGGAGAGATTGTTGGTTTAATTTGGTTAGCATCACTCTTAATATTCGATTAGCTTAACATCTTGACTCATGACACCTCTAATGTTGTAACTCCTTATGCCAAATGCAATTATGAGAAAAATAAAGTTACACACTTACTACCAGCTATAATTTTTTGTCTAGTAGTAAGTGTTTGATCCATAAACATAGGGCTGTCAAACGGGTCAGCCCGGCCCGGCTAATCCGCGGACCGGTTTTTATATGTTTAGTTCATCTATTTATGTGAGTAAACGGGTTAGTCCGCAAGTTTTTCCTATATTAATACTAAACGGACCAATTTGGCCCGCAGATTTAAAGGGGTCGAGCCTAAATGAGCTGGCCCTAAATGGACTTTTGCTATTCGCAGATAAAATTTTATACGTTTAATTCGTTCATTTAACCGGGTAAATGAGCCGAGCTCATTTTGACAGTCCTACATAAACGAAAAAGGAAAAATACCCTCTTTAGACAGATCTTATTAGATGTCAACTCAATGTGTTAGTGTATCATCAATTTGGTGTTTTTAGAGAGGAGGAAAAGGGAATCTTATTTTATATGTGTTTATGTTAATGCAATGTCCCATCTCCATCACCTGTGAAGGACGTAGTCTTATAATTAACATGCATATTGTGCATAGTCACGTAACCATATGGACAAGCCAAGCAACACAACACAACACAACATCATATAAATAATAATAATAATAATAATAATGGAGTGAGTAGACCAATAATGCATATATAGAGATTCTCATTCTGATCTTATACTAGTGCGGTCCCCTAAGAGTGAAAGTAAAAACTCATGCCTTTTAATTTGGCTTCTGCTTTTGCTCCAAACCACATGATCAATATGTGTTGGCGTTTTCAATATTGGCAACCATGCATGGCTAGCATCGAGTTAATTTTTGAGCAATTTCATGCGTGCCACATCCTAATTAAGTAAACAATAATGAAATCCACGTTGCTTTATATAATGTAATCATTAGTGGTGATTCATTAAGATGCTAATTCTAATTCGAGGGTGGGAAGAGTTTTGAATTATGATAAAATATGAAAATATGAGACATTATAAAGAAAACATCTTAATAATAATAAATGATATATAACTTTGTTATTATTATGAGAAATCAAAGTTTATTAAATAAGTGGTGAGTATTGCATGAACAAAGAAAAAGGGTATCAATGTAATTTTATTGAATTTCGTAAGAGATCAGTGTAATTTATCTTTTTTCTTTTACCATTATTCCTTATTCGATGTATTTGCTTAGTAATTATTAGTAAGAACGCAAAGCATGTCTTTGCTCATCTTAAATTTTAAGGTTTAACTAACAAGTATTTTAAGAGTCTGTTAAGGAATTTACGTGAATATTTTGATATTTTTTAAATATTTTTAATAAATAAAAGACTTAAAAATTTATATTTTAATAAAAATTGACCATGTTTTGATTTCTTAACAACGGTCAAGACTCTGCTTGTTAACAAAAACCCTAAGGTAGTGCTTGGTTAAATGGAAAACATAAGGAAAGGAAGAAATTAACTTCCCTTGTTTGGATGTAAAAAAGGGTTTTTTTACCTTTCTGTGGCCTTGGAAAATAAAATTTTTTAAAATGTGGACAGTTCAAATTAATTACTGATGTATGGGATTTTGGGGTTGAAATCGGTCTAGGGGGTGCCGATTTCAGCCCCCGATTTTATTTATTTTTTTTTACAAAAAAAGGGGCTGAAATCGGATGAACAGTACCCGATTTCAGTCCCGGAAATTTTTTTTTAAAAAGGGGCTGAAATCGGATGAACAGTACCCGATTTCAGCCCCGAAATTTTTTTTTAAAAGGGGCTGAAATCGGGTACTGTTCACCCGATTTCAGCCCCGTCGACCATACATTCGTAATTTCTTACATTGTCCCATATATCCGGATTTTAACTCATTTAAAACCATATAAATGTATTTTTCCCGTAAAAAAGAGAGTGGAAGAAAAGAATGAATAGTATAAAAAGACATAAGATCTACCAATTTTTTTCTTCCCACAAGTGGGTGAAAAATGAAAGGAAATAAGAATTTTGTTACTAATTCCAATATTATTCCTATTAATTTGTGGTTGAAATAACTTTTTGTAATGACTCAAGAATAAAATTGTCATTTAACATCATTATTTTTTTTTTCTTTCCTCTTATTTTCCTTTCACCCAAACATACTTATAAAAAAAAATACAATTTCACCCATTTTTTCCCTCTCAATTAATTTCCTTTGCCAAACAAGGGAAAATCTAATAAGTGTCCTTAAAATATTGTTAAAAAGTTTAATGTAAAAATATTTTATTGAAAGTATAAATTTTCTAAGTTTTCAATACAGTAAATACATTAATAATGTACTCACTCTGTTCAATCTTACACGTTATTTTTTATCCAAAATTTTGCCTAAAATTAATTATCGTTTGAGTATATTAAAAAAATATTAATTATTATCTTTTTGATTATATTCCTATTTATAATGAATTTTTTATTATTATATTAATTACATTATAATTTTAACACTTATTAAAGTATAATTTAATTTAAATACTTAATATTTTTATTGAATATACGTAAATTAATTAATTTTTTTAATGTGTATTTATTAAAAATAACATGTAATATTGAAGGGAAAAAAAAAGAGTATAAATCTTTCTATTTTAAGCCCATGAAAGCTAGCAAAACCCTAACGTTAATGATAGACCGGAAATGCGAGACTAAAGCGGGAAGATCGAAGGGATGTCTCATCTTTGTTTAATTTCCAATAAAACAGTCACTTAGTCCAAGATATGTTCTGAGACCAATGTTCCTTTTTGGTTTCATTCATCTCAAGGTTTTGGTGCTGCCCGAGGACATTGGTTTCCTCCATGCAAAAGCTTATGGACTTTAAAATGCTTATAAAATGTAAATGCTCCAATCAATATTTTGAATACTAAGAATCAAATTGACGTTTTTATCATGAAGAAAAAAGACATAGAAGCAAAAAGCAAAGGTAGCAATCATGACTCATGAATATGAAGAAAATTGAAGAAAGTTGTGCGAGAGAATTATGACGCATATAAAACGGTATTTTAACTTTAAATATTAAATTGTTTTGAAAAGTGACGCTGAAATAACATTTTGTATTTGAGAATGTTATGTTGATAAACAGTTTTAAAACAATTCAACTCATGAAAATATAAAGTTCACATGAATTCTACTACGGTGACTCTACATTTTTTTTTATGAGTGATGTTGTCCTAATATTGTTCAAAATGTATTTTTAAAATAGCATTACTAATGATAACATATTCAGTATGAAGATATCTAGTCTAATGAATATTTGTCCACAAGAAGCGCATGATTAATTAATGATTTTGCTAACTAATATCTTAGGCCATTAATTAAAGAAGTTAAAAAAGAGAAAGTTTAAGTTTTTAAAAGTATCATTAAATATATAAAAATTTTACTTTTTTATATAAAATTATTATTTATATTTTTTAGTAAAATTTTCTAAAACACATTTTAATAAAATTTGTAATTAATTAATTAATAGATCTAAAATAGAGAAAAGAACTTGTATACATTGTAGACACAAGAAAAAGAAGAAAAAAGAGATGGGAATGGGAAAAGGGGGATTAAGCAGAAGCAGCTGCAACTATAGGGGACCAAAAATGAATAGGGACTAAAGCTTTTTGGGGTTGTGGACTGAAAAGGATGAGGGAAGGAGGGAGGGGTGCATGGTTTTGTCCTTCTGACACACTCGCACATGGGGATGGCTGCTTCTTTTGTTCCATTCTCTCTCTATCTCTACCCTCCACATGTGTGTGAGAGAGAGACAAAAACATTATTTAGTGAAAAACTTATATTATATATGAACTCTTCTTGAAGGAAGAAAACTTTGTTTTCTTTTGAGTAAGAAAAATTTTGTTTGTACTCGATTATTTTATTTTGTTTCTAAGGATAGCATACTTTTATCTTTCAATGTAATGCAATAGCGACTCAAATCATTTTTTTTAGAATTTAAATTTCATTTTTTAAAATTTTTTTTTGCTAATAAAGCACTCTGTACACAATTTTTAAGAAGTAAAAAAAAAGCATTATTAAAAGAATAATTTTAAAAAAATTTAATTAATGTGTGCATTTAGAAATAATTTATTTTTTTACTTTTAATACTTTATTGAATTTTCTTAAGACTCTAATTTGTTGATGTTCTAAACCATTTAATTATTGAATTATTAAACAGCTAAATGATGCAGAGAAAAAAGAGAGAGAGAGAGAGAGAGAGAGAGAGAGAAGAACTTTTGTTTACCATGAAAAAATACCTAAAATTCTGAGGCTATATATGGAGTTTTGTTGTGGGGGCAACATGAGATTGGGGATTGCCCTTTCATCATTATTTTGACTTCCCCCCAAATTAATAATTTCCACTTTATACAGAGAGCTTCTTGTCAAACACCTTTCACTATGGAATTTTCCACCATGTCACTCTTTTTAATTTCCCTTTTCCTCATATTGGGGTTGGAGTGATGGCGATGGCCTAAAAGATGCACGAATGCATGGTATGGGTGCAAAATAAAATTAATAATAATAGTAATAAATAATAATAATAAATATTATCATTATTATAATATTGTGGATTCATTGAACTTGTTTTAGTTAGGTCTTGAATTCTAGTCGTCGTGTGTGTGAGAAAAAGTAGCCTAAGAAATCTTAGAGTAAGTAGATCTAGTTGAAGTCAAATTAAGCAAAAATTAATGAACTTCAGATATGGTGAATTCTGATAATAATAATAATAATAATAATGATAATAATAATAATAATAATAATCCTTTTTCAAAGTTGGCAGTGGAATCAAGAAGGGTTTCATTCTGTGCCTCACCTGATATGGCATGCAGCTGTTACTTCAAATAATCTCAACTCTCTTGGATTATTTTTATGAACTCAAATAGGAGAAGGAAATACAAAAGGTAAATTGTATTGCTGTGAAAGTGAAATATGGTCCAGGTGTGACAAGAATCCATTTTTCCCACTTCAAAACAAAAGTAAAAGAAAAATTGAAATGAACAAGGAGAAGCGTGATTGACACATGGTAATGGAAAGTGTTTAATTGTGTACCTACCGTGTAATTTTTTCTTTTTACATTATCATTCAATTAAAATTTTTATATGTAAAATTTTTTAAATATTAAAAAAGAAAATTATAAATTTATCATGATTTGACAAAATTATATTAAATAACTATTGATGTATGATAATTAAACTATCATGAAAAATAACGCATGAATTGTGCTACGATAGTATTTTGTCAACTATTACAAAATGGAACGAGGGTATCATAACTTTCTTCTTTGGTTACAAAAACAAGAGAATAAAGTTTGAATTTGAGAAAATAAAGATTATGAATATTAAGAGATGGAATGTTTTAAGCTTCGGCTGTAGGTAAATAGATTTGAGGGTATGTGTCATTATCATTGATGCCTTAATCATAGGTAGGATAAATATGATATTATTTCAAAAAAACTGATGGTGTGCATTCTGTCTATTCAAGGAGAATTATGAGGTAGCATTCACATTACACTTACAAAAATTATCAAATCAAGTATATAAAAAATTAATTTCTATGTAGAAGATGGGATATAATTTCTAAATTTTACTACTCACGGATTCGTTAATTCCACATTACACTTACAAAAATTATCAAAGCAAATATATAAAAAATTAATTTCTATGTGGAAGATTGGATATAATTTTTCTATGTGGAAGATTGGATATAATTTTTAAATTCTACTATTCACGGATTCGCCAATCCCACATTAAACTTACAAAAATTATCAAAGCAAATATATAAAAAATTAATTTCTTTTGAATTCACCATCTTGATTGACAGTTTTAGCCAGCATTAGTGGCAAATTCCAGAAGGATTCGCCTGCCTTGTTGGCGAAATTGGCCAACATTCGCGACCCCCTTGGCAAATTTGCACTAAATTCGCTAGTCTCATTGACGAATCTGACGTGGCTCGCTACGCAGTACGAGAATGCCAACTCAGCCAAAACCGTGGTAGTTGTGTAAAATATTTGAAAACATGAGTATTTTGGTAATTACTTCGTGCTACAGGAGTAAAAGAGTAAAATTATCTAAAAAGAGTCTATATTAATTACATCATCGATATTTTTGATATAGAAGTACCTCAATATGACTAATTCTACATGTAACTTGTTTTGGAATACCCGTCAAAAAAAAAAAAAAAAAACTTGTTTTGGCATAACAAAGGATTTGATTAATTGGTCCAATATATGTAATTTTGAGTAATATCTTTAGTTGCAATCTGGTTAATATCCTTAAGGACCTTCATTGCTTTATTTGCAATTTCCCCTTTATTTTGTTTAATTTCAGCAAATTTAATTACGGTGCCGCGAACTCCAAAGCCAAAAAGAAGCAAGCAGAAACTGTGCATACAAATGTAATCATGACACTATGTTTTTATTTTTTATTTTTATAGCATAGGGACATCACTAAAAGGTCAACATAAAAAGAGAAACATCATTCCCCTTCCTTGCAATGATGAGTATTCCAAAATTTTCAAACTAGGTCTCTCTATTCTTCCCTTTTTCTCTTGTTTATAGAACATCTTGGGCCCTACCCTACCCTCCACCATGTCACAACCCATCCCCACAAATTCACCAAGAAAACAACAAATTATAGAAAGATAAAGATAATTAAAAATAGTGCATCTCAGGAATAAATTGTGCATAGTAAAATTATGTACACATAAAAATGTGTAAATAATCTTATTATGTGCAATGTACATAGGAGAAAATGTAATCCCAAATTAGTTATATCCACTTCATCCTAAAATCAAATAACATACAAAGTCTTATCCTATATAAAAAGAGTCTATTTTTAATAACTTAATTAATCATCTCTAAGTCACGAGAAAAAAATCTTATTGTCACACTGAAATTTATCATCCAATTTTTAAGTTACTTTATCTATCCATTCACTTATACATAGCTATTCTGTCTAACCTGAAATATCTTTTGATAATTTTAACATATATCAACTCAATCCAAAGTCACTTACATAAGTAAACATAAGGAGTACTATGGACTAAAATATCATTTTATTCCTTAAAATTAACAATTTCGATCAATTTTGTTTTCAATATTTTAAAATTACCAAAATTGTCCTTAGAGCTACTAAATGTCAATCAAGTTACTCTCACACAAACTTAACTTCAAAGACTAACTTGATGAACATTTAAGAACTTCAACAATAATTTAATCAATTTCAAAAAGTTTTACTCTTTTTTTCTTTTCAAACATGTCCTTAATTTATAAATTGAGTGAATCAAATTAAAAAACAAAAAAAAAAAAAACCTCGATACAAGTTAACTAAATTATAATATGCAACGCATTTCATACAAAATTAACACACACCACAAACCCCTATGTTGAAAGCAGATATATAATTATATATCATCATATGCCCTATCATCCTCTTGTTAGAGCACCCTCCTCAATCTCTGAGCTACCTAATAAACCTGATTGCTTCTTCTCTCTCAGTCACAAGTTGATACCATGAGTGTGCCATGTGTTCCCCGTTTCCCAGCCATTCTGCCATATGTTTTCGTCCTTTTTAATATTCCTCTCTCCCTAATGAAGGGTGAATTAGAAAAGAAAAAAAAAAAAAAAGCTCTGTTTGGTCATTGGCTTAACCATGAATGAAGTTGAATATGTGATGAACTGCTTCTGCAATGTCATTTGCTGAGCTTAGCTTACTCCCTTCTTCAATCTGCCATCACCACAACCCAACAAGCCAATTCCATTATTTATCACAACAACAATTTATTCGATTTTTGTTTCTATTTATAGTATTTATTAGTGTTTTGAAGATTTTACAAGAAAAAAAAAGATAGTAAAAACAGGAAACAAAAATTACAAGAAATGAAATCTAGAACCGTGCAACCCCCGGACCTTCTCTCATTAGATGCTATCATGTACTACATAAATATTAGACAATTTTACATTAAAGGTGCGTTTGACAGAGGTAATCGCGAAAGTTGACAAATAAAATTACTTATAAATCTATAAATTACATTTTGGATTTAAATATTTTAAAGTGAGAAAAATAGTATCACATAATGAGTGATGTTTAGAAGTCTTAATCTTAAGCTTGATAATTCTCTTAGTCAACATTTCAAACAAAAAATAAATAAAATTTTGATAAGTGTATAGTTAAAAATAATTAAAATAATTAATAGACCTAAAGTTAAAATCCCTCCAAAAACATTTAGCACACACGTTTAGAAGGGGGAAAAAATGAATATACTAACGTTTATTTATTAAAAATAAAATAAGTTCTCTCTATAATGATAAAAACAACGTTGGAAATAGGGAAAGAGAGGCTTTTGCTTAGATTGCAAGTCAGAGGAGAGAAAATAGTACACTGACTTGATTCCACTTTCATGTTCCTGAGTTGACCACATAATAAAGAACCAAAAACAAAAACAGAAAAAGAAAAAAGGAGAAAATTAGAAGTGAAAAGACAATGTAATACCTTGAGATTGAGAGAGTATAGGACAGAACCCTCAGAGGATGAAGTGATGTTAAGGTGCAAAATAGATAGCCTAAGATCCTCCAAGGCAACAATAACCTTAACCAATTGCCCTGGCCTCCTTTGACATTGAACCTTCAAGTTCACATGGGTTTGAATAAGTGTCACCTCTATCTCTGCTGAGCCTGAATTCTTCTCTGCCTTCACCTCATCAACAACACAGTTCATTGCTGCTTCTTCATTGGATTGTGGTGGTGATGATGATGAAGGCCTCATTGCATAACCATTAACCAATGATGGTGATGGTGAAGATGAAGAACCAAAACCAATTTCTTCGACATTGTTCTTTCTCACCCTTTTCTGTGCTTCAAGGGAATGAAGCAATTGCTCCAACTCCTTCACAAAATCAATTGCACCCCCAATGATTGAAGCTTGGTCACCCTATACCCCACAAAAAGAAAAACAAACACATACACTTCGCTCATCAATATTTAAGTACTAAAAAAACAAGCAAAAAAAATTGATTGGACTTTTTTTAACATGAAGCAAAGCAAAAAAGCAAAGTATTCTAAAAAGATTGGACTTTTAACATGAAGCAAGGCAAAAGAAAGGATTTTGAAGAAATGGGGTTGGCTACCATGTCGCAAAAATTGACTACACACTTGCCTCAAATTAGAATTCAATAGATTTTACATAGTGACTTAGAAAGAAAAAAAAAAAAGAATTTATTACACACTTAACTCAAACCAAATTAACCAAATTAGGCAGAGAGTTTAGTGGACTTCAATATTAATTTAGGCCCCACAAGAACAAAGTTGACTACACACTCCACCCAAAAGAGGGAAGAAGCGATTAATTCTACAATCTACATACATACCCTTTGAATGTAGGAAGGGGGCATGAGGGACCTAAGAACACTGAGATGGTCATTCATCTGGCGCCTCCTGTTCCTCTCAACAGCAATGTGTGTCATCCTCTGGTTCTCCACATCCTCCTTGTTCTTTGCTGGCCTGGTTCTCTTCCTCTTCCTCTGAGATATAACACACCCTTTTGTGCTGCTCTTATTGTTACCATCAAAGCTTTCATCTTTTTGCGTTGCTGCTGCTTGTGATTCCTTGTTGCACTCATACCTCAACCCCTCAACACATGAAGCTGAAGCTTGGTGGTGGTGTTGCTGCTGAAGCTCATAGCTCTCAGATTTCACTGGTGAATGCGGTTCCATTGATGATTGAACAACAACATGGTGATTGTGATTGTGGTTCTTCGTGTGCTGAAGCCTGAGGAGGGTTTGGAAGCTTGGCTCCACACTCTGAAGCATTTGGAGGAATGGCATGTTGTCCTCTAACAAGCTTGATAGTAGGATTTGCTCTTCCTCTTCAAGTCTCAGGCTTTCTTCATCAAAAACCAAACCTTGCTGCTGCTCCAAACAATTTGCTTCCCAATGTTCACCAAAGAACTGCAACAACAAAAATTGAAGTTAGCTCAAAAAGGTTTAAACTTTTGTGTCCATAACAACTAAAAAATGTCATTTTTATTTTCAATTTGACACCAAACCTTCAAAAGGAGCAAAAAGATGTGTGGTTGGGTTTTTTTTTTTTTTTTTTGGGGGGGGGGGGGGGGGGGGTTCAAAATGGAGGGTCTATGCAGAAAATAAAGGAGGTTATAGAATGTCAACAAAAGGAGGAACCTTTTTCCCATGAAAAAGTAGTAAATGGAAAATGCATTAAATGAAAAAAAAAAAAAAAAAGGTTTTCTGAGTAGCAAAATATTGCCAAAAGAAAGCAACTTTTCTTCTTTTCTTGGCTCTAGAAAATGGGGATTGGAGAATAAGGTAAAAAATGAAGAGAAAAAGTAGCATTAGAAGTAGAAACACAGCAGCAACACATACACATGAATTGAGGGGTCCTTGAAGCCTCTCCATTCAAAAAGCTATGACTTGAATTGAGCAGTGTGATACTGATATTCTTCTTCCTTCCAAGCAGTAATGTTATAAATATCTTAAATGCTCTTTTCGCTGTGTGTGTGAGAAGAGTGAGTAGTGACCAATATTCCTTAATTTATAGTAGTAGTGACTAGTGATATGGTAGATATATATATACTATGAAAAGAATGGTAATAAATGTAATCCCCAAAGAAGAAGCAGAGAACTAGACCCCATTTTTTTGAGTGAGTATCAACTCCCGCAATATATTCCTCTTATATATAGTTAGAAGAATATGCAATAAATGCCGTGCTTGGAGGAACTATCTCAAATCACAATTGAGAAAGGGTCTAATACTTTGAACAGTGGGGGTAGATCAAAGACTCAAGAAATAGGCTAAGCCAAACGGTAGAGAGAGGAAGGAATGTAGTAAGCAATGAAAGGTGGAAAATTTTTCTCAAATGGGGTTTTAAGGTTTTTAGAAGAGATAAAACAAGTTAAATACTTTCACAGAGCAAGAAAAAGAAAAAATTAGTTATGCACTCTAAGGTAAAAAAAGGTTTTATACATTTATGTAACTATATATTTTTTTTACGTGAAGGGTTAATCACACAAATGTTATTTTGGAAGTCTCACTTATAAAATGATAGTATAAAACTCGTGTTTTTTTTAATGGTATCATAATTCCATTATTAATAAATTTATTAATTTAATTTTAGATATTATTGTTACTATACAACTTATTAAGCTTGAGACCCTTCAAAAAAATGGATAAATTTGTCTACTATACATTTTTATGTTGATAAAACTTTCTTACCAAAACGAATATTATGAATTATTAGAGATTTTTATTTAGTTAGTGATCTCAAAGAGGTTACTATTATCCATCACTTTTCTTATATTTTTAATGTAATTATTTATGTACTAAATAATGAATGATAATTAGCCAAATGAATTGTTTCATGACCATTTTCTATTTACCTACTTAAATGAGTCCTAAAACACATGCTTAAACTTAAAATGAATCCAATTATTTTCCCTCAATCTAAACTTTTTACTAACAATAGAGTAACAGAAGCATTTGAAATTGTGAGATTTTCATAACAGAGAGAGTGTGTGTGTGAAGGGATTCTCTGCTTTAGAAGGGGGTCCCAAATAACATTATTGGGGTTTGGAGGCAGAGAGGGTTTTTTTGTCCTGCAGCGGGGACATACAGTTGTGGGACTCTTTTCTTTCCCCTCAATCTCTCTCTCTCTCTCATTCGTATAAAAGAAAAGAGGAGAAGAGAAGAGAAGAGTACGGCAAGGCCAGGGAGAGAGAAGAAGAGAAAAAAGTAAGAGGTTATTGGAAAGGCTTTCCATGGATTGTAGCATGGTTATAGACCTTTGGATCAATAACTTAGTGTTTAACATATTGTTAATCGAGATTATCAGATAAGATTATCAATAAACTTGGTTACTATAGATGACGACTATGGTGGTGGAGGTGGCAATAGTAGTGATAGTTGCAGGAAAAGGGAAGGATTTGAGAGGTTAAGAGACAGAGAGGTTGCTTGTTTTGGGATGGTTATGGATGTTTGTTTTTTATTAAAAAAAAATTAAAAATTAAAGAGCTGAATAAGAGTTGGTTATTTAAATAGAGATCTTCGTAATTCGTATTGTCACTTTGAAAACAATATCTTAACTCAAAACTATCAGCAATTTTCAGTAGAGCTATCAAAATAGGCTTGTGCTATCCTACTTTGGACTTGATTGGGTTATGTTTTGTATTGAGCAATCCCTTAAGTTATATTTTGTATTAGAGATATCATAAGATGACAAAAATATTGAAATACAAAAAATAAAGTTTTGTTCTTTAAAGTCCCAATTTAATGTCTCTTCAAACAAAACATTTTTATTCACTTTTATCTCAATTTTAATGAAATACAAAATATATATATATATATATATATATATATATAAAAGAATTATTTTTCAATACACCTGTATCCCCTCTGTCATTTTCTTAGCATCAAACACAAACTCTCTCAAAGTTCAATTTTATCCCAATGGCATTCATATATTTACCCTCCAGTCCCACTTGTCAATTTATACTGCACATGGGGTGTAACCATGCAGATACAAAGCTAAGCCACGTGTGGTGTACACCCTGATAACATTTCTACTATTTAATCAAATCAAATATAATCTTCATTCATAATAAATAATTCAAGCCATAGGTAAATTTAACTCAAAAGAGTTTAGAGACGGTATAATGATAGACATTAAGTCACTAAAAAATGGTATATAAAAGGGTACCTAGTTAGGAAAAAAAAATAACATAACTTTCCCTACTTCATTTTTCTTCTTTTTGAAGTAGTATTATCATCATAACAATGTTAGGCACATATTTATATACGTTACTTCACATTTATATACCTCTACTTAATCAATTTATGCTACACAAATTAAGGCATACATGTTTCTATCAAGAATTTCAGCATTGCGCACAATAAAAGTTCTCTAGAGCATGTAGACTAAGGAGTTGGATAAAATCTATACATTTCACACAATTCACATATATACAACCCATTAATCCTACCGTCCTTGTTTGTCTGATTTATACCATGTCCATGTGTCAGGAATTGCAGCCGTGGAATTTTTTGCTGAATATAATTGATTAAATTTTGGACTTTGGCTTCATGCCATTAGCTAGGGCTCCAAGTTTTGCATTTATTGTGTCTCTGGATGCATGTTTTTTGTCTCAATGGAATCCTATTACCCTTACGTGGCACGACTACAACAAGCTAATTAGCCCCATTCACAATTCATCTAATATTCAATTCCAGTGTCATTCTAAGTGATAGTTAAGATTATATATAAGCCTGTAACCAACTAATCGAACAAGAAGGCTACAGCTTACATGTATAACAACTTTTAGATAATATTTGGACAACTCTCTCACAAAATCATGAGTCTCATCATGGAGTTCAGTGAGACTCCTACTTTTATGAGAGGGTTGTCCACATGTTATAGTTTGACTCAATTGTCATAACTTGAGTTTAATTCTTGGTTATTTGGTTCAAGCTCAACTCATCTCGTATACACCTCTAATTTCATTATCGTTTGATTGAAGCCACGCGTATCTTTTTATTAGAGGTAATCTTACTCAACTTAGATAAGACTATTAAAGCGCGGCCAAAACTCTCTATTTTAATCTTTAATGCAAATCTATTTATAATATATAATTTTTTTTTACCAATCACCTACATCCTACCACATCATCTAATTTTTTGAGTTGTCACACTTACAACCGTCCTCCTCTAATAACTCTATGCTCTTATTAATCCAATTCAAAGGGTTTTAAAATGACCCAAAATGCAGCAACCCACTTACCATTCTCACAAAATCAAACATTAAAAAAAAAAGATGCCAAATGACATAGCTATAACATGTACAAGAAGAGGGTAAGTTGCTTTAGGACTAGTGTTTGTGTGCCAAGGACGACGGGGTGAGACCGACGTCTTTTGGTGGATGGCAAGCAGGGATGCAGGTTAATCGTCCTCCGTCGCACGTGCTTCCTCTATTTTGCCTTAACAACTTGCACGATTTCACTAATTATATAAATTTATAGAATCTATTAATTATTCTAAGTAATATCAATTTGGGGAAGAATTTTATAATCTACATTTTGCATGTGAACTTTTTGGTTTAGTTATCTATGCAATTTCACCAAAATAAAGCACAACATTTTCAAAAAATATCTTGCTTTGATTAAGAGACTTTGTTACGAGTTAAATGAACTTATTGACCTGAATGTTGATTTAGAAATATACGAGAGGTCTACATGAAGCATGGAGTTTCAAAACCCAATGATACTTGCTTAGACAGTTTTCTCATTTTTATTGATAAAATGTATTTTATGTATCTTTAAATATTGTAGATTGCATAAGAAAAAAAAGTTCTGAAGTTGAATTTGTTTTTCCAATATTTAATCTTTTGTAATTTTTTCTTCTAATTGTTCCCTACAGGTGTTTTGGTTTTACTCATTATATATGCTTAGCGTAATATTAAGCACCATCTTATAATCTTCTCTTTTCAATTTTCTTTTTCCCTGTCTTTATCATCATGTTGATGCACTAGGTTGCCCTTTGTCATGTCCATCATAAGCTCTATTAACTTATCAAAATGTTATGAATTTGATGATCTATTTGTTCCTCAACCGCTGGAAAGATTGGTAAAGCAAATTGATAAGGTTTAATTAAGCAAAAAAATTAAATACATTTATCTGTAAGGAAAATTAATATTATTCAAGTAGCAAGTCTTTCATTAATTGTTAGGCTATGATCTATCAGTTACTACTGAAAATATAACATGATGTAGTATGTCATCGTGAATCAACTGTCTTCATCATAGAGTACCTTGATAAATAAAATCAGATTGTAGTGTTATAGTTGTCAAAGAAAATTTGGAGCGTAAAGTTGTTGTGTTATGCAAATAGAACTTTATGCATGTTGTCTAATGGTCGATCCCTATTGTCTAAAGAATGTGAATTGCAAGCTATAGATTATGTATCTTTGAACTCATCAACAAAGAAAATATGTAGTGTTTGATGTTCATATTTTTATATGTCATCGCTAAGCAACAATTTGGAGTTGTTGGTTTCGGTAATTTTGTGAAGATGTATAACTCCTTTTTTATACAAAGTAAAAGTAACATTGACTTCCCTTTTACAGTTAGTCTCAAGTAATGTAAATTCATAATTTTTTCTTGAGATTCGGAGTTTCAATTTCATCTTACTCTTTATCACTGGAGTTGTATTTATGTGCTACATATACTATATAGTTATGTTATTCTAAGTTTCAATATTATCTCACACCCTATTTCTTCAGGACGTGTAAAAAGTATTAATGTACCATTGTAATGGTCATAGATCAATACAAAGAACAAATGCATATAAATTAGCTAATTTGAACAATTGATATGATGAAGAAGTAAGAAAAGCGAAATAATTAATCAAATTAGGAAATAGAGGAGAAAAAACGAGAAGCCAATTAAGGTGGAGAGAAATCCAATACATATAAATTCAAATGCATCACTATAACTTGAATTTAATTTTTGGTTGTTTGATCCAAGCTCAACCCATGTCATATAAAATTCTAACTGCACCTTCTTTTTTCTATTTCTTTACAAAAAAAAAAAGAGTCAAAATAACATGTATTCTTCTATTTAGAGAAATTCTGCTCATGTTTGATAAAACTTAGAAACAGCTAAAATTCTTGGAAACAGCTAAAATTCCTCATTCCAAGTGTTAACATAGTTTCACAGTCAGAATTCGAATTTAAAATATCTAATTAAGCTAGAATTGCCTCCGTTAGCTGACACGTGCTCTTTGATTCTAATTTCAGTATTTTGTCATTGGTGAACATATACAAATTAAAACTAACTTATCATCAAATTATGATGAAAATGCACGCCAAAAACCAACAAGTTGGATTTCACATGATTAATTTCAACATTAAGACTTGACATTCTTGATAAGTCAGGAGAAAATGTGGACGGTAGCTGCTTTAATTAGCTATCTTAGTATAGAATTTGGATAAACGAAGAATTATAACCACGTATCTATCTATCTATCTATATATGCAAGAGTGAAGAAAAAATGGCACACCAATCGTTGGCCTCAAAAGCTACCAACATTATCCACACGCTCTTTATTTGAGGCACAATCATGATCTTGTACAAAATCTCCAACTCAATTTACAGTCTCAATTTGTTCAGAGGTCTAATAGAGACAACCTTGTGCTTGGACCAATCTAATATATGTTTTGTTTTTATCCTTGGATTACAATCAACCCACTGCCAATTATATTCTGTCGTATAAGGCCATTTTCCCCCAACATTTCCCTTTCTCTCGGTAAAATAGATTTAAATCCTCTAAAATAAGATCCTTATTTTTTAAAAAAAAGTGTCTTGATGGTTCTTAAACTTTTCATTAGTACTCATATTAGTTCCTAAAAAAAAAACCCCAATTGGTCCCTAACATTTCAAGCGTTACCTTCGTTAGTCCTGCCATCTAAAGTGTTCAGAAAGTAATGAAGGCAATGTTTGAAATATTCCGGGACCAACTAGGGGTGCTCAAGGATCAATTGATTTTTTTTTTATTATTTGTAAAGAGAACAATGTGGACACCAATAAAAAAAATTTCAAAAACCAATTAAGATATTTATCCAAAAGTGAAGGATCAAATCCTTAGATCAATAAAGTGAAAACAATATACAATACACTTTCACTTTCGAGAAAGGTAAAAGATCTTACTTTACTTTAGAGGATTCAAGTCCATATTTTTATTATCAGTAGCAAAACCTATCTCCTTTCTACATGGTCTATAGAGGAAGCAACTGAATAGAACATTTCTCTGTTCATTTTCCTTCAAATATAGTTTTTCATTCTCAGCAGAGCTTTGATTATTCAACTAATGAGCCGAGAAGCTTGTGTGTACATAACTTTACAAAGAAGGAAGAGATTTAGAACACATTTAAATGATGACAGACTATATCAATAAATAAACTCCAACATTCTACCCAAATATTAAATAGGCTGAAGAGAAGTGGGTTGATTGTGTGGTTGAGAAATTCACATACTTCTAAAACAAAAACAAGAAAAAAGTCTTGCTCTATTTCATTTACTATTTAACACTTCATTCATTTCATTAAAAATGTAACAAAAATAAGAAGAAACCATGATAACTCGCAATACTAAGATGTCAAACTGTGAATAGAATAGAATAAGAGTTTTCGCTTGGTCGGTGACTAGTTGTTCCAGCTGGTATGCAGTGTAGAACTGTAGATGCCTTCCCCAAGAGGGCAGGTGCAGTTTGGGATTGTACCTTTTGTCTGTACTACTAAGTTAACACTGACCACTACATATTAATAACAACAACTTGGTTACACCAAAATCATTTGAACTCTTGATAATCTTGTCTGCTGGCTTAGAAATATGGCTTCACACTTAAGTGTAATAATTTGTCTTAGGGGTAATGCTGCAACTATAGATGCCTTCTCTCTTGGGGTAGGGTGCAGGTTGGCATGTTTTTTCTTTGTACATCACTACCTATGACTACTCTTGTTAGCATTTTTCATGATGCTATGAAAACTGTCCTTACCGTTCGATAAAAGAAACAAAAACTTAGGAAAACCCAAAAATCACTTGAATACCTTACACTGTTGACCTTAGAATTGTGGCAATTTGTACCTCTTCAATCACAATGAGAAGCATTTTTTTCCCTTTTCTAGGACCCTGCAAAACTTGGGAATTTGTCTCTAGTGTTCAAGACATGGTTTAATTTGTGAATTTTAGGCAGCACCTGTGAATTTACATCAACCCTTACCTCGTTAGACATTGACTACAGAATCTTTGTTACTTTACCAAGGCATCACGGGTAGGGGACAATAGGGGCAGGTTATAACTTAGTGATATCATACACCAAAGTTAACAGTGTCAAAGAGAGTTTTACCTTCTAACAGAAACTAACAAATTGGATTTGGATTAAGCATTGAACGGTAAGGTTTTCTCTGAGGTTTTCTCTGATGTCTATGAATCCTCCGCTACCTCCCCCTCCTCCCGATGGAGGAGATAGCAAGGCTGTGATTGATTCCTTTAAGGATAAGCTACTTGGTACTGCCTCTCGGAAAGCAAATCCTAAAGGAAGTAGGGGGAATCTCTTTAATTTGAAGCTTGCAAAGGCAGAGTTAATAGATGGAAACAGGCTGCTACCAAAGATTACCTTAGCCCCATCAATAAGAGAAGAAATCAGTATGCCATGGAGGGATGCGCTAGTAATCAAACTTATTGGGAAGAATGTAGGATTCATCACTATACGTGATCGTCTTAACAGATTGTGGCGCGCCGCTGGAGGCTTCGATATCATGGATATTGGTTTTGGTTATTACGTGGTGAAATTTGCATCA
>QANU01113591.1:279101-416112 GCA_003254905.1 Nissolia schottii | reverse complement strand
TGGGCTCGCGCGCATGAGTCCAAGCCGGTTGGGCCATTCGAAGGCCAAACCGATGGATTCCCCCCCGCGCGCACGATAAAGAGCGTCCTGGCCTTCTTGCAGGATTATTTTTTGAATTTTTGTAACTTACCCGAGAACCCATGATTTTCACAAATATTGAATTCCCCGTCCACTATATGCTAACATAACACATATATGAATATTTGCCTATATTTAAATTAAACTAATTTTTTTAAAAAAAATTTCTTTTGTCCCAAATTCGCCAAACGTGTTAGCGAATCCTGCCACGTCAACAGAAAGGGGGGTAGTCCTGTATTATGTTTTAAAACGGGGGCATTTTGGTAATAAGTTCTTGTAGCAGGGGCAGGAGAGTAAAAAAACTCCTATTTGTTTGTTGGAAAATGTTACTTGAACAATAAAATTAGATACCATATAAAATTACAATAACATGTGAGTGCACATAGGTCTCATATAATTATTGTGCTTTACATATGCATTCATATGTTATTATATTTTGGGTTAATTAAGTTTTTAGTCCCTGTAAAATTAAAAAGTTTGATTTTAGTCCCTTAGTAAAAGTTTTAGTCCCTGTAAAATTTGAAAGTTTGATTTTGGTCCCTATGGATGTTTAGTTGACGGTGATGACGTGTAGTTAAAGTCGTTAACGTGCCGTCCCACGTGGCATAACTCGATTTTTTTGTTTGACCCATGACCCGATCTAACGCGACCCGGTGTTTGAAATTTTTTTTTGTTTGACCAATTTAAATTGGGGATTTAGGTTTTTTTAAATTGGCTTTTTTATTTTAAAAAAAATAAATCGGGTCGGGTCAGACCGGGTCATGGGTCAAACAAAAAACATCGGGTTATGCCACATGGCGAGTTCACGTGAGATGCCACGTCAGCGACATTAACTGACATGTCATCACCATCAACCCCAAATATCCACAAGGACCAAAATCAAACTTCTCAATTTTACAGGGACTAAAACTTTTATTGAGGGACTAAAATCAAACTTTTTAATTTTACAGGCACTAAAAACTTAATTAACCCTTATATTTTTATACGTTGTCTAATTTTATATTCTCCTTATTTGAGTGGAGTTGTTTGCATTTTTTTTTCCTTATACTACTACTAATTGCATGCGTATAAGGTGTTATAGACGGGGCCATTCCAGAAACCTAAACCCGAAGGTCCGCGTATTAAGCCGACTCAAGTTATCACCCCACTCACGATCAGAGAGATTCTCGGCCCGTGATATCCTCTCTCTGGCGAGCAATGCTCCGCGATCCTCAGAGGACAACTCAATGGAAAGATCCTTGGGAAAACGGAATTCAAGGCCACCACTCAGGTATTTAAACCTAAGTAGTACAGCAAGTATGCCTAGAACCCATTCTCCCTGGATTCCCATATTGTTTCGAAGCTTCACTGACTTGAGCGTCGGAGTCCTTGCAGGTACCCGTACCGGCAACCCTGAACCCGCAGAGAACCTCCAAGATCCGATTTGCACCGAGGAGCAACCTACCTCGGTACATTGGCGCCATCTGTAAGGACTTTTTACGGCATCCCACACCTTTTTTTGGACCCTGAAGAATCTCTGCCACCATGCCACCCAAACATACTAGAAAAACGTACCGTGTCGCAACATCCAGGGAGACCCGTGGATCAATATCTGTAGGAACCCATGCTCCACCTTCTCCCGAACCAATAGCTCCCCCATCTCTCCCTAAACAAATTCCACCCCCACTACCCAGCCAACCGCAAGACCCAGCTATCGGTAGTGATCTGCCCCCTCCCCTAGACCTTGCTAATGTGGTCAGGACCCAAGTAGAGAAGATCGTACGACTGGAAGTGGCTCTACTACAACTAGCACAAGAAGAAGAGGAGAGGAAGAAGTAAAGAGAAATTCGCGCTGCGGTTGAGAAAGCCAAGAAGGACGCGGAGCGGAAACAAAAGCAGATCATACAAGAGGCTTGCGAAAGAGAGTGCCATATCGGCGGTCTTAACCACGGTGATGGCCAAAGTCAATCATTGACAAACGAAGAGGCACAAGAATCCGTGTACAAGGTGTCTGCAAAAATAAACACCCACAATGCTGAAAAAGCACGCACCAGGGTGAGAAAGGCGAAAGGGAAGGAGAACCATGCTTTTGCAGATGAAATTCTCAACACGATCCCCGCACACGGTTTCCGTCCTCCCACATACATGAAACCGTATGATGGGACCACAGACCCTCAACATCACTTAGATGCTTTTGGTCACAGGATGGTGTTGGATGAAGCCTCAAACGCCATCCAACGTAAATCGTTCCCGATAACTTTGAGGAAAGGAGCTTTAGTGCGGCCTAATGCACTCCCACCCAAATGCATCCAATCCTTTGACGATTTGGCGAAGCGTTTTCTAGCTAACTTTATCATACGGAGAACAAAACCTAAGACGGTAGTAAGCCTCTTACGAAAAATACGGAGAGGAGACGAGTGGCTCCGCCAATACCTGGACCGCTTCTACCAAGAATGCGGCCAGGTAGAAGATTTGCAACCACAAGCAGTACTAATGGGCCTCACGAATGGGCTCAAAAAGGGTAGCCCATTTGCAAGGAATTTGTCTAAAAGACCTCCGTGGAGTTTAATAGAGATACAAGAGCAGGCCGAGGAGTACTTATACCAAGAAGAAGGTATGCAGGCCATAAGAAGTGAACATTCCCGAGATGGAGCCCAAGATGGGGGAGAAGGTCCGAGGAATATCTTGTGAGTTTCTCTATGGAAATAGCTACCCCATATGGTATGAAATAATAAATACAGGATTTCCAATACTTTTCATGGTCAAGCATTAGAAAAAAATTGCTGAAAAAGCAGTAAAGAAATAATTCCCTCGAACTGATCACTCGGGCGTCAACAACAATCCGCGGAAAGAAAAATTACTTTAGCCCGGTAACTAAAACCAAAAGCAATAAAATAACCAAGTCATAAGTCCGGTACCAAACCGAGAGCAAAAAAAATCATAAAACGCATAAGCTTCCACGGAACAAATTCATATTATCATGCGTCTCTAACACCGCAGAACTCCAAAAGGGAAAATCCCTTAACCGCCACAACTTCTTGAGGATACCTCTTCCACAGAACAAATTCGTGATGACACACACGTATCTAACTCGGACCGTGGAGCTTCACTCCGTACTCCGAGCTAAGGGCTCCTGTTATAGACTGGGCCATTAAGGCCCATTCAAGAACCTAAACCTGAAGGCCCGTAGATCAATCTGACCCGAGTTATCACCCCGCCCACGATCAGAGAGATTCTCGGCCTGTGATTTCCTCCCTTCAGTGAGCAACGCTCCGCGATCCTCGGAGGACAACTCAATAGAAAGATCCCCGGGATAGCGGAATTCACAGCCACCACTCAAGTATTTAAACCTAAGCAGCACACAAAGTATGCCTGGAACCCATTCTCCCTGGATTCCCATATTGTTTCGAGGCTTCAATAACTTGAGCGTCGGAGTCCTTGTAGGTACCCGTACCGGCAACCTCGAACTAGCAGAGAAGCTCTAGGATTCGATTTGAACTGAGGAGCAACCTACCTCGGTACATAAGGCATCCTTAAAAGGCACTTTATATGTAAGCATAATCAAAGCATTAGGAAATGCAAATGTTCTTGAAAGACGCTTACATCATAGGCGTCTTTCACCAGATTTCAAAATGTGGCAAGAGGTACACAAGTCATGTGATTTCACTTTTCAGTGTCATGAAAAATTAACGCTATCCTTTATTGTTATTGATATTTGTTTAGTAAAAGTCCAATTTGGTGTCGATTAAATTATTGATATTTGTTTATAACAAAAGGAAAAGTTCAATTTCGTCCCCAACATTTTTAGAAGTGAGTCAAGTTAGTCCATCTATGCCTAGTCATACTTCGTAATAAATATGCTTAAATGCATTTTAAAAGTGTAGTTAAGGACAATGAACACTTCTAAAATTGCATTTAATAGCATTTATGTAGTGTGGCTAAACATAGAAAGATCAACTTTGCCTACTTCTAAAAATGATAGGGATGAAATTGAACATTTTCTTTTGTTAGAAACCAATATCAATAATTTGATAAGACTTTTACTAAAGAAATCATCTCGTGACGTTGAAAGGTTCGTGTATCTCCTGCGATGTGTTAAAATCTGGCAAAAGACGCCTATGACGTAGTCATCTTTTAAGTACTTTTGCGTTTTCATATACTTTAATCGAAGTCACCTACATATGAGCGCCTTCCAAAGATGCCTTGTAGGCAAGTCAGCATCAGTATAAGAAAAATAAAATAAAAAATACAAGCAAACAAATAGTTTGAAAATAACCCTATTTAAGCAATTAAGTACACCAGTTTGGCCAGAAAAAAAAAACTGGGAAAGTTGATAAATATTTAACGTGATAGTCTGCAGAGGCTCAAGTCCACATTTAAGTATAGTGTTTATAGAGTAACGACTGAAGGAAAAATTAGTACTATGGATCGCTAGGAAAGGTTAATTAACCAAAAGGGCCAATTAGATTTAAATTATTAAGAAAAACCTAATACATTTTTTTATGACCCGTACGTTTAGTGACCTTAAATTGTAGGATAAAGTGCCTAACGTAACCTGTAGGAAGCCCGTGTAATAAAAAAAAAAGGTTGACTTTTGAGCCTTACCAACAGTGCTATAGCGCCAGACTCCACCAACACTAGCGTAGTTGCACTCAAATAACACAATGGCGTTGGTACCCAACCCGTTTGCGCTAGGTCAGTGCAATGGCGCTCTGCGTTGACCTTGGAAGTTCCACATTGCCAGTTTCAATAGATGGGGGTGCTAGTCTTCTCCTATAAATTGAGTCTTACCTCATGAGTCTTAGTATACACTGAAAAATAATTATTTTTATTATTTTTTCACAAGTATAAGTGAGGGTCCCTCCTAGTGTGGACTTTTGTGAAGTTTAAGTCTTATCTTTGGGAAGCACGAAGAGGTCAAAGAAGATCATTCAAGTTTTCTTCATGAGTGGTAAGTCCCCTAATCATCTATCTTTTTTTCTTTTCCATCGTCGTTTAGGGTAGCTGGCAGCAGCGCCAATGCAATGACGCTGCGCCTGCTAGTGCCCACTATTACAAAATCGTCAAATAGAGAACGGCAAATTGGTCACTAATAGCCCGAAATCAGTCGCTAAATACAATAGCGACCGATTTTGTAACTGAAATGGTGAGTTGCTTATTGGATGGTTGCTAAGTAGTTAGCGACCGAAAATGCGGATGCTAGTTTTAGTGACCGATTTTGCAACTAACCTTGAGACCAATTTTCATTTGCAATTAGTTGACTTTTAGCTACTGAAAATGCGGTCGCTACTTTTCGCGACTGATTTTATGACTAACCTTGGGACTGTTTTCCATTTGCACTTTGTTGACTTTTAGTGACTGACTTTGCTGTCACTACTTGTTGTGATCGATATTCAGTCACTATTTTAGTGATGGAATCTTTTATGCACCAATCTCTGTTTCAGTCGCTATTTTGTGACTGGATTTTAATTACTAATGCTGCCTTTAACTAGTCACTAAAGCAGTCACAGGTTTTGTTATTAGATTACTTTCTACTCCTTGTTTCACAATTTCTATATCTTATTCTTAAACACATGATATATGTATCAAATTGATAATATAATTAATTTTTTTTTTTAAATATTACATTCAAACACAATCTTATATGCATTAATTAATTCAAAAGATCATATAACTACCAAATGTTTAGTTCAAATAACTAATTAATATTCCATCTAAATTAAGTTTTAAAAAAATACTAAGTGGTAGTTTAAAGCATCAAAATACTAAGTAATAGTTCAAAACACTAAATCAGTTCATTCCTCATCTTCCACATCATCATCGTCCTCATCCTCATTCTCATGGTCAACTGTGTTTCTTGAGGTTGGTGGCATCAAATCACTAGCATTAAAAATTCATCATTCTCATCATCTCTTGAATTAGTTGGTTGTTGATTTAAAGTTGTGTCTCATTCGCTTCCAACCTGGCAACAAGAGACAGAACTGAATGATCATAAGCAGCAGTACATTAGTAATCAATTCCTACCATGTGCATAATAGAAAAGGAAATTAGAGCAATTATAATTCTGCAACCCCAAAAAAAAAATACCGTTAACTGGAATAGCAAAATAACCCTAATCCAGCCATCAAGCACTAACAAATTTACCCTCAACTGTTGATGTTCATTGCTGAAGTTTGATATCTTTAAGATACATTTAGTCTTTAGTTTTGTGGGGGATATTATATGTAGACACACACTGACACACATGAACATACACACAAGACACAACATAGCCGCAATGAACACACATAATCATCTGCACTGTGAAGTTCGAGTGTTTGTCATTATTTTTTATTTCATAATCCCAAAGACAGGAAACAATAGACTTTAACGGTAGGGTTGACTCCTTATTGCAAATAAAGAGTAATAAATACCACACACTCTAAGTTAAGAACAAAGTTATGCATTAAAAGTACTGCAAAGATAAATAAGATGCCTTAAAATCGATGTCGAATGAGAGGAGAAAATAATAGGATAGGGAGGGTAAATCAAGATGAAAGAAATTGCACTGCAAAAAGTAAGTCCAAAAATGTGATAAAGAATCCTATATAAGCAAATGACCAACATCATTAGATGAATTAAGTGATCAGAAGACTGATGTGATAAGAGAACTATGGCTGAAATAGTTCTGAATACAGGCCTAGATAGGGAAGAGGAACCCACTCCCGGTCACTTGAGTCGACAAAGGGACAGAAGAAATGCTTTTATCCCACAACCATGTTACAACAACTAAGATTGTGCAACCAAAAATCAACGAGTGTTAAAAAATTACTGAAACACTGAACAAGTATATGAATACAATCTCTTTCCTCACAAGTATAGACTACAGATGTCTATACTTTCAAATCCGTAAGAGATAGAGACTTGTTTGTTAATTGTTATTCATAAATGTTTGGATTGATCTTGTGCGATATTCTTACAAATAATTAATTCTCACGTGATAAATTTCATAATAACTTCGAAAGTAATATCGTAAAAACCACAATTTTTTTTGCATACGCAAGAGCTATGATTTCTGAAGCCACCTTACATAAGCACTTTCAAAGCAAGCAAGAAGAAACTTGTAAAATTCACTTTTACTCTTTATGGTATATAACCAAAATAGAACATTCTCTTACCTGTCAGTATTTAATGTTTTGAATAGCACACAACGTACACCTTTAGGGGATGTCTAATGACTTCATAACTTCAGCTGCAGAAAAAGTAGACGTTAAGAGGGATAAGTTAGCAGGAGTTCAAAATGAAACCGTCCACCCAACTTCATGCTTAAGAGCAGCCTGCTAAGATCAATTATAATTTCCTAACATATCTGTATTTTATTGTGTTGATAAATTCAGCATTCAAATGCCTGAAATTTTTTTAGTAATTTATAGTAAAACAACATAATCAAACCAAGTGAAAAAGAATATCAAGTCCACTCAATATACACGTTATGCAACATTTCAAAGCAAAATGGTTCAAATAACAGCACCAATCATAATTATACATAACAGTAATGTTTTTATCCCATGGAACATCAATTAACAGTGCAAGGCCTACAAGCAGACACAAATAAATAAATAAATAAATAGTAGGCACATACATGTATCACAGTTCAAATGGCCAAATTTTCAGTAGACACGGTATCACATCATAATTTCTCAAGCAATTATGAGCGAAGAAAAGTTCTACAAGTGGAGGAGTTCATTTTTAGTCTTATGCAAATCCAATAGGTTTTGAAGACTAATGCAGTAACGAAGCAAACGTACCCATGGGTCTCACCAGTGGGCTCCTCCACGAGCTCCT
Source organism: Nissolia schottii (assembly GCA_003254905.1). Lineage (NCBI taxonomy): Eukaryota > Viridiplantae > Streptophyta > Magnoliopsida > Fabales > Fabaceae > Nissolia > Nissolia schottii. The sequence continues at coordinate 408,231 of QANU01113591.1, read as the reverse complement.
CAAGAAGTTTAGCCGCTCCGCGAGCTCCTCAGTGGGCTCCTTCGAAGGATCTGGTGCGAGCTCTTTCCGCGTGCTCAGTGCGATGCTGCATCGGCAAAGGATGGCGTCATGTGAAGGGCGGCCATAGTGGAGGGAAAGTGTGAGGAAGAGAGGTGTTGAGTGAGGAACTTCGCATGCTGTGCTATGCTATGCTGAGAAGAGGGGTGTTCATGACCTGGTCCGACCCGATTTTAATTAGACTCAATTTTAAAAAACTCTAAAAAAACCTGATTTTATTTTATACCAGATTTGGGTTTAGCCTCTAGTCACCTGGCCCGGCCCGATGCTTTACTATTATGCATTTTTTAATTTTTTGTCATTCCTATCCCATTATGAGAAATCACAAGAATGAAAGAAATTGAATTCTTACAAACACATTTCTAAATAATTTTTAGTTTTCACTCTCACTCAACCCAATTTAATGAGCCCAATTTCAATTACTCATTACCCAATTTGTCAGTTCTGTCACGTGCTCTCTCTCTCTCAGCCCATTGCCCAATTTCACTCTCCCCATTCCCCAATTTCACTCTCAGACCTTAGTTCTCTCTTTCTCGGTGCTCACTCACTGCTCTCACTTCTCAGCCCTAGCCACCCAATTTCACTCTCAATTCTCTCTCGGTGCTCTCTCTCTCAAGTCCAAGCAAGCCGCTTAGGGCAGCTCCATCCGCCCCCGTCTACACCTTCGCCACTGTCGAAGAGTTCTGGAGGTCAAGCTCAAATCTTTTCCCCTTTCCCTCTTTTTTGGGCACTTTCAAAATCGATCGTTTTGTTACATTCCTATTTGTTGGCGCTTTGCGGTTACGTTCTTGATGCGATCTTTGTGCTGTTTTGTTTCTTTCTTCATTGTTCTATAAATTTGCTATAATTTAGGGTGCAGAATGATTATTGACACCTCATTTTATTGATTTCGGTCTAATATTCTAGCTGTGTGTGTTTTTTTTACTAGATGTATGGCATTACTAGAGTCATAGCTGTGATTGATTGTTGTTTCTGGTTTTTGTGTTTTTTGTGATTTCAGCATTTACAATAACATACATAATCCGAGCAAGTTGGTTGTGGGAGCAGACTTCCATTGTTTCATGCACAAGATTGAGCCAAAGTGGGAGGACCCCATTTGCGCCTCTCAGCTCTCTCTCTCTCTCTGTTCTTCTCATCTCACGGACTCATCTCTCCCACGGACTCGTCGTCGCCGCGCCAGACTTTGCTGAGCTTGCCGTTGCCTCGTCTGCTCTATCACTGCACCCTCGTCGTTGCCCTGCACTCGTCGTTGCTGCAGTCGCCGTCCCTTGGTAAGCCGACGTCTTCCCCTGTTGCCTGTTCTGTAGCTGCACTGCAAAATCAACTCAAAATTATGTTATATAAGTAATGTGCTATGTTTAATATGTGGAACAAGGAAGTGATGGAGTGGGGTTGTGCTTGCATGGAAAGCTGAACTTTTTTGCTAATGAAGCAAATGATGTGGGGTTTCTTATATAAATGGCCCAATATACTTTGTATAATAGGATCGTGGCCTGTTTTCAACAATATCCATGAGTTGAGTTGGTTTTGAGTTGATTCGTTATAATTTTGAGTTGATTTTGAGTTTTATAATTTTGAGTTGATTTGTTATAATACTCACTTGTTATAATATTCATGAGTTGAGTTGATTCCATGAGTTTATTACTTTTTAGGTATATTTAAAAACAAATGGGAGAGGAAGTGTCATCTGGTTTAGGCAATTATTTTTAACTTTATTTTTTAATGGATGCTATTTTTTTTTTTGAAGTTTGAGATAGTTTTGGCCCGGTCCAAACCCAGGTTTTAATTCGGCCCGAAGATGATCGGGCCTATCAAGTTTAGGGTCATGTCCTGGTCTTCAAAATTGGCCCGATCTAAATATAGGGCTGAGTTCGAGTAAAGACTAACCTGGCCCACGAGCATCCCTAGCTGTGAGTGAGGAAGAGAAATGGTAAATTTAGGTTATATAATTAAATTGGGAATAAAAATTAAAAAAATAAAGATAAATATTTTATAACTGAAAATCAGTCACAAAAACAGTCGCTAATATGTTGACTTAGTAACCGATTTATCGACTGAAGATTTAAGGTTCAAGGAATCGTCGTGGACTGTAAAGCCAATCACAAAATCAGTCAAAAAGTTGGCATTAGTGACTGAATTAGTGACTAAAAATTTTAGCAAATAAAATTTATTTCTTATTATCAAGATGGTCACAAATTCGGTCACTAGTTGAAATCTAGTGACAAATTTAGCGACCAATAACTTATTTAGCATTAATTAGCTCATTCCAGTCGCTAAAACAGTCGCTATTTGTGACTAACAAGTATAAGTCGCTAATTCAGTCACTATTTGTGACTGAAAAATAGTTGGTCACTAAGTCGGTGGCTATTTAGCGAATTTCAAATAGTGGCAATTGCAATTCAAGGACGCAATGACGCTGGTGCCAACATAGTTTTTTTGCAGCTTCAGTGTCACAATGTTATCAGGGCGTTGTAGTATTGACGATCAGTGCCCAGTTGCACTATTTCGTCTTCAATTATGTTGTTTTACTAATTTAAGATTGTCTTTTAATTCTTATGTCAGTTAGCAACGTCATTAGGATTTCGTCAAGGTTCGTCGGTAACGACGTAAGGTCTTCCACGACTCCAGGTGAGTAACATTCTTCATAACCTATTTTCAGGCTATGTATTTGTGTTCAAAATTATGCATTGTTTATGAAATCCTCGGAGGCAAGACTTATTGTTTTATGAAATATATTATGAAAACCATTTGTGAACTAATTTAGAAACCCATGAAATATATTTTGGAACTACATGTGACCACTTTTTCTTTATGCATAAATTATCATATTGCACGTGTATTGAAACACCCTAGCTAGTTGGTCTACGCTTAAGTCGCAAACTTGCTTGCTAAGCTGTTATCTGCTTTGGTGGAATTACCATTAGCCTTATTTATAAGTTGAAAATATCGCTTAGTCTAAAAATATGGACTTTTTTGAAATCTTATTACTTGTAAGTAAGTAGATAAAATATGAGCCATAACCGGTAACTGAATATGGAGTACAGGGTGGAGATATCTAAAGTAATAATAAAGGAGATCGGATGCATAATAGACAAGTCAAACAAGTGGTTTGTCCACATATTCATTCATATTTCATAATTTACATGATAATATAATACATGTATAAATATTTACACTTATCGCTAACAAGTACAACTAGGGCTACAGACTGATGGAAGCTACTCCATTGAGTCCATCTATACATGTCTACTACCACAAAACGGACATCTTTCCCTTCCACTACCTACTAGTTCCTGGCCTTCAGCTGAGTCCGTGTTGGCATCATCCTGATCCAGGGAGTCGGTGTTGGCGTCGTCCTGTTCTTAGGGGTCTTCCACCTCAGGGTCATCCTCCATGGGGTCATCTTCGGACTCCTCCTCTTCGGACTCTTCTTCCACGGGGTAAGAGGACTCGGTGAATGAAGCGGACTCAGGGGACTCTGAGAGGTCTCCGCTGCACTTCTCGAGGGTCCAGCATCGTGGTCATTGGCGCGAGCTGCTAACTGAAAAGGATGGAGACGAGGGACTCTCTTCTTGGTGATTCGTAGTGCCCTTGGCACAGTGATGACCGAGTTAGGGTCCACTTCTATGTCTTTCTCAAAGGGCATCGACTCGTTGTTGTCGTCTGGATCCGAGACGGGCTGAGGGGCAGGGTTCTCTGTGCTCGGGGGTGCCCCCATTCGTGGCTCTGAGGTAGAACTATGCGGTGGTCCAAAGTCCAATTCACATTCCAGTCGATAAATTCCTGATATAGTGGTGGTTGGTGTCACTTCCGTCTCGAGCACATTGCTGGTACTAGTGTCCACCAGCATAGTAATCTGTGTCAGTGTATCTGGCTCTGACACGGGGTGATCCGTTGCTATGATCCTGGAACCATAAAGGAGCGGGTATGAGAACACAATGTTCTCAGTGGGAAACCTAAACCGTCGTAACTCATTTCATACTCGGCTATGACTCCGCCGCTCAGGGGTCTCTAGGTGTAACAGTTATACTATAGTCCTACCAATTATTAATATCCATACTAAGCCTGAGTAGCCTTATCTAGATTACTAGGTGATCGGGGAACCTATTCTTCATTATCCACGTCATCTGTCTGCTAGTCTCATTCCTAACTCATATAATGTCATGCAATGCACATAGCTATACTAACTCATATACCGTCATACAATTCACATAGCTACACTACTGCAAGAATCTCATTTTTTGAAAACTGGTATAAACTTCAGTTGGCATCCACTTATGCTCTACAAGGCTGGCCTTATAAGCATATTCGCTCTCGTCCCTTGTAGCTGCGGCCACACTTACAGCTCGCTTCGTGGCAGGCAGGTCGCGCTAAACCTGAAGGGTCTCACCTGAAGGGTCTTGACCCCGTAATTCTCACCAACCATGACTGAGGTGACCATCCTATGATGGCAGTGGGGTCAGACCTACGACTCGACCGGGACTTAGACCTTCCCAAAAGCTAAGCCCTCGGCCCTTCTAGAGGGGGTTTTCTCTCATCATCATCATGTGCACAGTTCGATCTTTGATGCAACAGTTCATACATAATAAACACATTTCATCATTATCTTAAAGCAATCATATTCATTCATATCTTAAAGCAACAAATATAACTTTATAGCTTAGGTCATCATCTTCATTGTACATCACATCATATAACATATAACTTCACATAACTCATAACATCAATCATATACTATCACTAACTTCATATATAAAGAACATAATCTCATGTCTTAAACATAACAAGAGTAAACCTAGCAACCAGCAAAACAGACGTCTGGTTTCTGTCAGAAAATAGCGATTGTAAACCGGAGAAGTCCAAGAGTTTATCCCAAGGTTTTTGATAGTCCTAAGATCATTTTCTATGTCTAAAATTAAAATTTCAGATTCTGACCTCAGCCATACGAAATTACAATTTTACCCATTTTCCCAAAAGTACCGTTTCGCCCCCGTAAATGCACTGTTTTCTTTGGAATTTTTGTTCTCAAAAACCCGATGGACTCAAGATTTGCCCTAGGGTTTTTGATAGTTCTAAACCCATATTTTCTGAAAATCAACCCGGTTTTTCAGACTAAGACACAAAATTCCCGTTTTGTCCTTATTTCCTTAAAACACCGTTTTCTGCCTGTTTACTGAGAAATTCATCGAGGACTCCAAAAATCATAAAACTTGACATCCCCACTCAATTTTTCGTGTATAATCCAAAAATAACATTAGTTTTTCATGATAAAAATCCCAGCATACAATTCCCTTCAAAATCATGTCATATGTCTATTTTCGTCTTAGGCGTTCCTAAATTCTGACATAATCACAGACAGTACCAACAGATTCAGACAGTCATCAACAACATTTATATACATCAAAGTCACATAAAGGCATCCTAACCGCATATATATCTAATCATGAAATCACATATCTAATCATGAAATCACATAGACAGTGGATAAGTCGGTTTACCCACTTGGAGACTAGATTTGTTACAAGCTTGCAAAAAACTCCGAGAGTTTGATAACTTGTGCTCCTTGCTACCGAAAGAATTATTTAAGGTTATGGATGAAGGGTTTTACTTAAGAGAGTATGGGATGATTTCTAGAGAAGAGATTATGGAGAGTTTAGGGTTTAGATTAATAGAAAACTATTTTATCTGTAGTTCGGCGGAGTGTGCAAACCGGCAGAGTTTCCTTATGCTTTCTCATGTCTTCAAATTAAATGAATACCAAGGGCTATTTATAGCCTCCTTGGCCGGCCCTCCATGCTCCATTTTGTCCCCAAATTTAATTCCAAATTATGTTAATTATGAGGTCATGGATGACTTAAGCATACCTAGTCATGTGCTTAGTCATTACACGAGTCACTAAACCTCATAATTACTTTGGACTCTTTGACTTGCAATTTGGCCACAATTTGGCCGTGTCTTTATTGCTTCCTGGCCGGCCTCACTTCTTCAAAATTTATAAGACCAAACTCTGATCAATTTTGATCGTGTTTGGTCGTTAACTGTCTTGGTACTTCACGTACAGTTATCCGAAAAATATTCTGATCACATCCTTGTGATTTACTAATTTTTATAAGGAAAAATTGAGGCATATCTAAGATATTTGTGATATTTTCTTCCGTGACCGTATCTTTTACAGATACTTTGCTCAGACGACAACACAGATAATAGTTTGTGGGTATGTTGTATTTTTTACTTTTCAATAGTTTGTGACTTCTAGGGCTATGGTGAGGTTGAAGAAAATTTTTCAAGATCTTAAGGTTCTGCGTCCCTTGTTGTATTGGTGTATTGGTGGATAGACCCAGAGGGATTCCTCCTTTAAAAATCAAAGGGTTTGTCCTATTCAGTTTTTTCTTAGGAGTTTTTTAAATGAGAATATGCTTATTTTTGCCAAGCATTGTTAAATTTTAGTGGAGTGGAGGATCCTTAGTGTACCTTATTTGGGCTTGATAATAACAAGAAGTCACTCTACATATATAAAAAAAGGAAAATTAAATAGTTTATTTGAATTTGTATCATAAAAGAAAAATTGACAAGCACTCCCTCTATTTTTTCAGTTGTTCACTTTGTGTTGTGCATGGATATTAAGGAAATGATTGAAAAATAAGAAAGTAAGGAAAATTTGATAGTACTTTACACAATTGTCCTTATTTAATATAGATATAACGTAGGTAGTTGAAGTTATTGGTACTGTATAAACTTGAGAGAGTGTGTTTATTTAATAGGGGTATAGTAAGAAATAGGACAAGTATGTGTAGAAAAGCTAAAATAAAAAGGTGGAAAAGAAACTTTCAAGTGTTGATGATAAGTATGAGTGTGTGACGATTGCTTTTGTAACCACTGAAATAAATGCCATAATGTGGAGCCTTTATTATCTTAGAAAAAAAAAGAAATGGATATGTCACAACCCTATTAATTTTTCCAGTTCATAATAATTGTCCCTTGTATAAATTTGTACATTCTTAAATCAATTAGTTAGATACATTAATTTAATAATGTACCAGTTTTGTTCATGAATAAGAGAGAGTATATATAATAGACGGTTTGGCCATTGCTAGCCCATCAACCTAAGGCATGGATTTTTCAAAGGCTAATTGGTTGCAATGTGTTGTGTGTTTCTTGTTCCTTTCTCTTGGAGTCGGGGATCGAAGTCTCAACAGAGGATTAGTCACTAATTCGGTGCCTGTTGTGGGACACACTTCTGTTTCCTATGGATATGATTATGTGAAATCTTTCAATCAAGGGATCAAGAGACGTGTCCCAACTGGTCCAAATCCAGCAGAATCACCTGATCCACCACCAGCTGCGGATGATTCTTTTGTTGTTCTACCCAAGGGATTTGGTGTCAAGAACCATGATGAGATCAAGAGGCGTGTACCTACAGGTCCAAATCCTGCTGAGTCACCCGATCCACCTCCTTCTTCTGTTATTGTATAGCCTCAAAGGTTCTTATAATATAATAAAAGAGCCTAGTTCATAATTTGGCTGTAAATTGTGATGATCTCTTTCAAATAAGCAATAAAATACGCTTTTATCTATAATAAAGTATTTGCTTAAGGAAAATACTTGCTAGCCGGTAAAATTTCCCGGAACGACTTACGTGCTTTACAAATAACGGTTATGATGAAAAAAATTAGTGGGCTCGCTGCAGAATGAATGATGTTTGTTCCATCAACATGTACACAAGATTCTGCACCGTAACAACACTCTTTGTTTAATAAATTTTTTACTTACTCTTGTATAAATGAAATGAAAATGGCTTTCTTTCTTTCTTCGTTTTATTTTTTATGCGGAAAGGAAGAGTTTTTTTTTCCAAAATGAAGCAATAACCGTGATGTAAAAGTTTTAGCCACTTTAGACTTATCCACATAAAAATGAAAATAAAAAAAAAGGGTTAAATATGATTTTTATCTCTCATAAATTTTGAATTTTATGTTTTATTTTTCATAAAAAAATTTGTTAAAAATCATGCCGCATAAATTTTTGTTGCAAAATTTTAATTTCTACTGTCATATTATATTAAGTCGTTAACTATTAATATTCCAGTTAACTTGGTCACGTAACAAAGGAGATAGGGAGGAGGAGGAGAGAATCAAATGAAAGACCTATAATGTAGCATTTATTGTGACTATAATATGCGGAAGCACTTTGCTTGAGTCCTTATATTTCTCCTTGATTCGTTTTGGATTGAGTACTCTACATTAAAAGAAAAATAAAAGACAAACTATTCGGTAGTATTATTCCAGACGGGGAGTTACACCCAATATAAAAAGCTCCAGTAGTGAAAAAATAAAATAAAAAATAAAAGGCTCTAGTATCTAGGAATAGGATTGTGAATAAAATGAATAAAAAAAACGGATTATAAGAAAACTGTTGAGATGCGACAAGCGTAACTGTTGTTAAGTGAATAATAATAATAAAAAAAAAGGTACATCTGTTGTTAACAAAAAGTTAAGGAGTGAAAGGCTTTAGGGAAAATCCGGCTTGATTATAATTGAATGAGATGACGTATGGGGTTGTTTGTCTCGTTGGCTTAAAGTCAAATGGGTTTATATAAGTGTCTTTAATGGAGTCAAGTCAAAAACTTTAGGGCATTTATTCATTTCATTTTTAGTAATGGATATACTTAGAGCTATTTAAAATGGGCTGAAGACGGGCCCAAACAGTCCAAAAAATATGCTAGCTGGACTCGAGTTATGATGTTAACTTACAAAGTATATAACCCCTTTGGTTGTATGGAAAGGAATGGGAATGAAATTGACAATGATGATCAATGGTGAATCGGTGATTGATAGAGTTGGTAATGAGTAGACTTGTATATTTAAAAATGCACCTTCAATTTTTATTGTCGATGTAAAGATCATTTTAATTTTAATAGGTGATCACATTTAAATTTAAAAGAAAAATGACAAAAATATGTGTGATCTATCATCTCATGCTGATATAAATTAAATAGTGTTTAAATATTTTTAAAATAAGATTTTTTTTTAAAAAAGGAAAATTTATGCGCTATGTTTTTTGGTAGATAAATTTCATAGAATTTGATTGCTCTAATCAAATTTAATAGGATTTAATTAATTAATGAGTCTGGTTATATGTACATCCCAAATATTGTCACATTTTGAATAGTTGTGCACAAACATTTTTAACTGATTTGCACAAAATTTTTCAACTGTTGCGCATAAACATTTTGAACTATTGTACATAAACATTTTGAATTATTGTGCACAAACTTTTTCAATTGTTGTACACAAATATTTTTAACTATTGTGTATAAACTTTTTCAACTGTTGTGCACAAACATTTTAAACTGTTTACAATGTTTGTGCACGATAAAGTGCATAACAGTTTAAAATGTTTGTGTACAATAATTAAAAATGTTTGTGAACCATAATAAAACGTTTGTGCATGTTAATTAAAATTATATATATATATATAAAATGAAAGTAAAGAGCTTTAATTCTAGTGAATTGAGGACACACAAGAATGGGCAGGACGCATTAGCCATCAAATTCAATCAACATATATATCTGCATTGGGACACATTTGCTATTTCAAATTAATTTGGGGTTCAACCAAAAGGTGAAAAAAAGATGACTATAGCAGAAAAAAAAATTGAGGGATCTACAGTGGGCTCGAATATTCAGTCCCAGGTTAAATTGTAATACCCCTACTTTCAGCCTACGTTATAGTTGCAACACTAATTATAGGGTTGTTATCTGCATTGATTGGGTTACTTCTAGCCTCTGCTTTTAAGTTTGCAAATATTTCTTACGCGAAAATATGGACCATTTTGAAAATCGTTCGTTTGCTTTATCAATTTGTAAATTAGGAGACATGCATATATATACAAACGCTAGCGTATCTGGCAGTTAAGGTGATAATAGAACAGGAAGAGTATAAATATATATACATAGTTACAAGTACAAGGTTCAACAGGTAATTACACCCCTACTTACTAATAAATGTTACACAAAATTCATACAAGTCATAAATCTTATTCATCACACAAAACATTGATCGCCCTAACGCGAGAATAGTAACCTTGTTGCGGTTCTGGAATTTTCCTACTGTGGCCATTTGTCGTCTACCACGTATCAGCCTCGTCGATCCATTCGCTTTGCACGCCTAGAACCATAAAGGAGTGGGGGTGAAAACGTTGCATTCTTAGTGGGCGTCCTCGGGGTACAATTAGTCGTTTACACTTCAGTTATGATTCCACCGCTCAAGGATCTCTAGATGGCATAATTATACTAAATCCCTACTTATTATTATCTATCTTAGTCCTGAGCAGCTTTATCTAATTTACTAGGTGATTGAATCTAATATTGCTTTACTTACTCCTAGGTTCTCGCGCTTTCTATTCCTGACAATTTACTGATTCCTGACCGTCACACACCTACTTAACGTAACCATAGATACCGGTACATGCGTACACACATACTCAACCATTCATCACATATACTATGCATGAGATCATTACACGTCTCGTCGGGTTTCCCTCCATCAGCACTCTTGACTTGGTCTAACCCATTCCAACTGTCCACACCTCCTCGTACACCTCAGGACCGTCATCCCCATGGTGATGTACGGCCTACCTTCACTGTCTATTCCTCGAGGGCACAAGACTCCATCCCCTACCCAGGTGGTGAGGGGCCGCCCTGGTGGCATAGCCGGAAGCGGACCGTATACCCGTTACACTATCTATCACCACTTTTTTGTACCATCTCTCTAGACTCATAAACATTTGCTTCTTAGACCCTACACTTGTTCCCTATGTTCAATTATGATCTTTTCAGACCTTAGATGATAGCTTCTAGTGATCTACAGTCGTCCTAAGTCGTACGACGACTGAGTCCTCACGATGCATGCTTTCATAAATACAATAAATCCACAATTATTTTCATATACAATTTTCGAAGATTCTAGGCTTGTTGGAACATGTAGGAAAGTTAAAATATCAAGTTCTTCTGTGGTTATTCGAATGACATGGCTTAGTCATTCGAATGACATGGCTTAGTCATTCGAATGACATGAAAATTTAATTCTCTGTTTGTAAAAATGATGAGTCATTTGAATCTCGAAAAAGAGCATATTTTGGGATTTGCCGTATTGGAAAGATAATTTGGTTCGTCATTGTCTTGATGTTACGCATATTGAAAAGAATGTTTTTGATAATATAATGCATACTATCATGAACACTGATCAAACCAAGGACAACGACAAGGAAAGACTGGACTTGAAAGATGTTTGGAGACACCGTTAGTTGAATTTACAGGAGATTTCCAGTGACCGTGTCATCAAGCCGAAGGCTTGCTACACCCTCAACAAGCAATAAGTTCAACGTGTACTTCATTGGTTGCAAACTCTGAGATTACCCGACGGTTATGCATCTAACTTAGGCCAATGTGTTAATATCACCCAAGGAAAGTTGGTTGGAATGAAAACTGATGATTGTCACGTATTTATGCAATGCTAGCTGCCAATTGCATTTAGAGAACTACCGAAGAATGTGTTGAAGCCTCTAAGTGACCTAAGTCACTTCTTCAAGTCATTGTGCTCATCCACAGTTAAGATTGAAGACCTCCTAATCCTCGAACGCAACAATCTGATCATCCTATGTCAGCTTGAAAGATTGTTTCCTCTTTTTTTTTATGTAATGGAACATTTGCCTGTACACCTACCCTATGAGGCTCGCATGTGTGATCCAGTTCAGTATAGGTGGATGTATCCATTTGAAATATGTATAGGAGTCTTCAAGAGAACCGTCAAGAACAGAGCTCAAGTTGAGGGGTCGATGTGCGAGGCATTCTTGACAAAAGAAACATCCTTATTCTGTTCGTACTACTTTGCTACTAATTTAAATTGCAGTAGAACCACGGTCGGACGAAACGATGATGGTGGAGTAATGCCTAGTCATTCGACACTCCCTATATTCAATCAATATGGTCATCTGGCAGGAAAGAGACTAGATTACTAGTTGAACGCGCAAGAAAATGAAGCAGCCCACTTATGTGTTTTGCTCAACTGTGAAGAAGTACTCCCCTACTATGAGTAAGTTTGTTCCATCTGTTCTTAATATACTTCCATTGGTTAACATACACGTTAACCGTAAGTATCTTACCATTGATGCATGTTTTCAGGATGTTTTGACGAGAATTTGGTTATCAGTGCACCAATCAAATGTTTCCTTCATGGTTTGCAAACTACGTATGTGTTCGTAATTTTATATATATATACTTTAACCGACCAAAACAATTCCCTATCATAAGCATTTTAATAACTTACTTAACGCATGAATTTTTTTAGGTGCAAAATAACTCTAGTAACGATTGTAATTTGATGAGTTTGTCATGGGGACCAATGAACAAAGCGATTAGCTGGCCTATTTATTTTGTTAATGGATAAAAGTTCTATACACATAAATGGGCAGCTAATCAAAAGACAGAAAATAGTGGTGTTTATGTCAAGGGGGAATATTCTAATACTGATGAAGCAAGTCCTGATTTCTACGGAGTGCTTCAAAAAATACTTGTATTAGAATATAAGCACAATGGCCTATCCAATCACGTTGTTCTTTTCTTCTGTCATTGGTACGATCCTTCACCAAATGGAATATGGGCTCATCCAGATTACTCTATTACTGAGATTAATCATGCAAGGCATTACAATGGGTATGATCCATTTGTGTCTGCTAAAAGAGCAAAGCAAGTATACTATGCTAGGTATCCAGGAGCAACTCAATCAAGTTGGAAAACTGTGATCAAGGGCAAACTGAATCGCCGAATTGAGTTAGATGGCATGCAATCAACTAAACAATCATCAAATGATCAACCCTATCAAGTGCCAGACACAATCCCCGCAACAAGTGTCGTTCAGACAACAGATACAATGACATTGGTAGCAGCAAACGACAAACCAGAGATACTTCAACTTTCTAACATCTATCAACAATCAACTGTTAACATTGATGGTGATGGGGAAGAAGAAGAAGAAGAAAAAAAAGAAAAAGAAGAAGAGGAATGAAATTTTGACTCAGACCTAAATTCTTAAAATGTGTATGATGGTGCATGTCAATTATTCATCATCAAACTAGCAATGATTTGTATTTATTTAAACATTTTAAATATTATACTTATTTTCTTTAACTCTTTGGTCTTTGGTATTAATTGTCTTATTTCATAATTATTTATTCAATATAAATTTATATATGTTAATAAACAAAAAAAATTAATTAAAATTATCCATTCCAAAATTTATATGATTTATTAAATTTAAAATTATATCAATTTTTCGTGCTAATTAAATTAAATATAAATTTCTATATATTTATAAATAATAAAATTATTTAATAATATAATTAATTATTAAAATAATGCTAAAATATATAATAATTATTTAAAACAATTAAATAATTAATTTTATTATTTTGAAAAATAATTAATTTTATTCTCTACCATCGGATAATGCCGACGGTAAAGTAACGATGTATGTTCTGGCGGTTAATAATCACATATTTTCCGTCGTATACTTCTACTGACGGTAAAGATGTATAGTTAGCGTCGGTTACCGCAAACGGTAATTAGTCGATAAAATATTGGTTTAACGACCGTCGGCACAAGCTACCGACGATAATACTTACAAAGTTTGCGTCGGTTACTACCAACGGTAATGAGTTAATAAAATATTAATATAATTACCGTCGGTATGGGCGAACGGTAATCGGTTCAAATTTGTCTATATGTGAACCGTTTACCGGCGGTTCTTGCCAACGGTAATAACCGTCAGTCTGTCATCTCCGACGCTAATCTCATTACCATCAACCGCTTAACCGTTGGCACGATCGCCGACGGAAATGCCCAAATTTCTGACAGTAACGTCAACGGAAATAGTCTGTTTTCTTGTAGTGGGTTACCCACTTCCTAAGCCAACTTCGAGTTGATCAGGTTGATGTAGATAATTTTCGAGAAACGTGAGTGTGATCCTTTGATTTTTCTGAATCTAGCAGTGTAACCGCAGAGTGCACAACTGGAACCGAAATTTGCAAAGTGAGAGACGAAATAAATGTGTGAAGTGAGCTTAGTGGCCTTGGCTATTTATAGCCAATCCCACCGCCTCACTGTTCCAAATCTTTTTACTTATTTTATTATTATATTATTATTATTTATTATATTATCACTTTATATAATATTTATATATATGACTTATATAATTTACGCCCATAGTGTATATAAGAATTTTTCCATCAAAAAACAAATGGCTTCTGTTACAATTTGACACCGTTGTCATCCATTCTGTACCAGCTCTAAACCAATTTCAAAATGCACGACATGTAAATTTTAGTTTTCCTTCATCCATCAAGTTTTGGTCAAGGCATGCAAGATTACAACTGCTTGGGCAACATTTCCTTGCTGTGTGTGTATATTACATACATACATATACATATTATTATTAAAACAAATTGATTAGACGACTATGTAAATATCTTAATAGTCCATCAAAATTAAACTCTTAACTAATATATATACATCTTATTATTACGTCAGAAACTCACATGATAAATTAACATATACACAAGATGGCTATAGCTGAATTAAGCATGGTGTAATTAAAAGTCCCACGCAAGTTCATCCATATAGTTGATATCGTCATGAGACATAAATTCAGAGTTAAGTACACTCTCCAACAAACCAAAGTCAAAGTTAGAGCTCTCCAATTCAACATTCTCATTATAATTATTAGCTTCTCTGATTTCTTCATCATCAATTGCAATTCCCTTCCCACAAGCCTTGCCGTTCTCTTGATGCACCTCTGCTTGTGTTCCTTCTGCTTCTTCCAATGTTTGAACTCTAGAATCCTTATCACCAACTCTTGAACCCCCCCAGATACAGTTCTCAATTGATGGCGGTTCACACGGCAAATCCGAGAATCTATGATGATATTCAGTAGTGGAAGCAATGGTAGAGGAGGGAGTTTGACCAGCTTCGATAATGGGAGCAATGATATTTGGCATCTGCGATGAGCTAAGATGAATAATGAATGGGGAATTGGGATTTTGATGGATATTGTTATTAGCTGAGGAGGTAGTAATTCTTCTCTTATGAGAAGAGAGGAGATTGTGTGTTTGTGGATCTAAGCCTTGAGAGATGAGCTTCTTTTTAATGCAAGAGTTCCAGAAATTCTTCACCTCGTTGTCTGTTCTTCCAGGGAGGTGCTTTGCTATTTGGGCCCATCTGCACCCAACACCACCACCACCGCACAAAATAATAATAATAATAATAATAATAATAATGCATATTGGATGAAATATTTATAGTTTTGCAATTCCCTTTTCCTTTCTACCACTCTCTTCGTCAAACCACGGAAGTCATTCTCGAATTTTAGATACCCTTAAATTTATATGTCCGAAACAGAATTGGATTTACATACATTAATTTAAGCATGTGACTAAAAATCAGAAGTGACATATATGTAAGTGTCTCATTTTCTGTGCAGGTAACTATATATATGTACCCTCTAATTACCTGTTTCCCAGAATTCTATGAACGTCAATTATGATCTGCTCTTCTTCCGCAGTGAACGAACCTCTCTTCAGATCTGGCCTCAGATAATTTATCCATCTCAATCTGCAACTCTTTCCACATCTCTGCAACCCTGCGTGCCACATCACAAACCACAACATCATCATCTTTTGTTTGTTGCATAGAGTTCTATTTCACACACACATACACTGAAAGTTACAGAAAAATATTGTTAAATGTACATAATATACTGGACAGTCAAAGCCACTTGTGGTGACCACAGTCAAACAAATGTGTTCAGTTATGTAAATATTAAACATGGTGTTAAGATTGATTTACACTGTTTGTTGGTGAAGGCAAATTGAATGTCAATTTTAAACTTAGATAACTGAAATCTAAACTTATTTAAATTGCGACCATTACATATGTCAATCATGTATAGATGAATAATGAAAATTAATGTGAAGTGAATATATATAGGGAAGAGAGAAGTGCCTGCCTGCAAACTTTGGGACAGAACTCCAACTTTTATGGCCATGAGTGGTGATATATCTCATAAGCTTCTCATCTTCTTCAGGAGACCACAGTCCTCTTTTGATCTTCTGCTTGCTGCAGCAACGATGGCCCATTACTCTCTCAGTCACTCCTCTCCAACCACCCTCTTAGAGACAAATTGAGAGCATTTGAATTTATTTGGAGCAATGCCATTTATATATAAATGGAGACCTTGAGTGACATAATACAAATAAATGGGTCCTACATTAGTATTGTTCATGAAGAAATTCTTGTGTAAGTAGCGGAGCGCATGTTGGATATGCTCTAGAGATTATTTATAGAATGACATTTTAACATTTATCATAGTAATAGGACCCACCACTTAATTAAAGATGTAATTTTATTTATTATGTAATAACTAAAATATATTTAGTATGATCCTCTGACACCACCTGAGAGTAATTTCTTCTTGTTCACGTGGTACTCTACTGTGATGGGTAAGGTTACTGGAGTGAGTGACAAGTTTATGGATTCTCCCTATCATTTGTCCACTTGGAACAAGTAAGTGCAAGTGTTGAGACTTTTTTGAATGATTAGGACCAACTTTTTTTTTTTCTTAGGAACAGCTGTGGTGAGGTCATAAGGGTACTTCCCACCCTTTTATCTTTGTTCAAGGATTTTTATCAAAGAGATGGGATCCCTTGTTTAAAATAAGATTAAAAAGGGTTTTTGTCCGGCGAATTTTGTTTCGTTTTATAAAGTTGACATGTCTCCTTAATTATAAAGTATAATGCTAAGTTGAATTTTTTTAAATATTTTGAGATTGCATTTTATGATTTTTTGTTTTAGATTTTCAGATGTTACACATGAATATTGAGTAGAAGTGACTTTTCATTCATGTAAAAGTTCTTCGGGATGTCAATGTTTTTTTTCTTCCATTTATGGTCGAGTAAATGTGAAATAAAACAAACTCTAAATATGTAATATTGAATTTTTTAGCCTATGATGTGAAAAGGATCAGCGTAGTTTCTTCACAAATATTTTTAAAATGATTAAGTGAATTACAAGTTTGTTTAGCGATATTAATTTTGATACAAGGTAAATATACAAATTTTATGTTGTCACTCAATCTTATGATATTATTCGTGTAATTTTTTAGCTAATAATTAGAATTTAATTTTTTGTGCATTGTCCGTATAAAAGTTTTTTTTTATATAATCGTCCAACTATTTATTGAAATATCAACAAAGATATTTAACTTTCACGTTCATTAGTTCAAAAATCTCACATATAATAGTATACAATTGAATGTTAATATAAATTTTTTTATACTTTCAATGTATTAAAAATATGAAATTAATTTCTATGCATTGACAAGGTAAAAAATTTACACTGTATCATGTGTTTTGATATGAGAGACTGTTGATGTAATAAGGTAAAATTCAACTACTTTTTTTATTCATCACCCCTAAAGTATATCTAGTAATTACAAAGGTAATATATTTTTCACTAATGTAACAATATTATAGAAGAGTTTAATTGTTATATACAGACAAAATTTGATTAAATAACAAAATAAACTAAAAAAAAACGTTATACTATCATTGTAATCAATTAAACTCATTGTTTTTAAATAACTTTTATGTGCATCAAAATTAAATACTTTTTTTATTGTCTTCTGTCAATTAATTGTCCGTAGAACAATGTTTCGTGCACATTAATTGAGAAAGGGTAAAACTTTTTTTGGTACCGGCTAAAATAAATTTTAGGGTTAAATATCTTTTTTTTTTAAAAATTATAAATTTTGTATTTTATCCTTAAAAAACATTTTGTTAGAAAATAGTTTAGATCGTTAAATATTGACGTGATAATTAACTTGGTCACGTGACAGTTAACTACCATGTTCACATGTGACATTGCACGTAACTTGCCACGTGATCAAGTTAACTGCCACGTTGCTAAGTTAACTGTCGCGCCAATTAACAGCTAGGATGGTTTTCTGACAAAAAAATTTTTAAAGGTAACACACAAAATTTATAATTTTTTATTAACTAAACCCATATTTAACTCTAAACTTTATATTTATATATATATATATATATATATATATATATAAATGTGATACGTATTATTTATTTATTTATTTATTTGCTGAAACCGTGTAGAATACTATTCTTGTTCTTATATTTTTGTTCGTCCCATAACTAGTCAACTGTGACAATTGACATGCCTATTCAAGAAACAGACAATCAATCAATAAATTAAGGAAAGGGAAAAGAGGAAAGAATGATCAAACCACCCCATTGGTTAAGGAGGCAAATCATATTTTGAGAAATGAGCTGGACTTGAATCTTCAGATTCACTCATGAAATTGGTGTGTCCCTCAAAGGTCTAATTAATTGAGTGTCTTTGTAGCCAAGTCATTAACGAATGCTAATTGGAATTCGTTATCAACTTTCCTATGCAATTGATTGCACCCCGACAGTGCCCAAAATACTTTCTCAACCCACATGAATCTCAAAACAGAAAAAATCTTAAGAGTCACAGTACATACATAAGACTACTTCTACAGCAGGGAAACTCATGAGAATGAGTAAGCTAATGGGTAAATTACACATCTACTCCATAAAGTGAAATTACACTCACTCATATTTTTACTAAGAAAAAAAAAGTGCTAAACATAGACAGATTAATAGACAGATATTTGATTATTACAAATAAATCTTAAATTTTACAAACAAATCAATTATATTTACAGATGGATTGGTTTCGTCTGTTATTGGCGCATTCGAGAATTTTGGCCAAATTTTACAGATGAATTTATTTTTGTTTATAAA
This sequence comes from Nissolia schottii, assembly GCA_003254905.1. Lineage (NCBI taxonomy): Eukaryota > Viridiplantae > Streptophyta > Magnoliopsida > Fabales > Fabaceae > Nissolia > Nissolia schottii. The sequence goes on along the minus strand of QANU01113591.1, from coordinate 389,285 downwards.
TACAGACAGATTTAATTAATATTATCCATTTGTAATATTATTTAAAATCTGTATATAAATATCGACATAAATTATTAATTTAATTCGTCTGTAATATTAGTCATTTCCATTTATATTATAATGAAATATCATCATGTTTAATTATACTACAAACATAATTTATTAGTAAATCTGTCTATACTATTTCAAATTATTGTTTTATGTTTTTTGGTTGTTTTTATTTTATTTAATTAATTTTTTATTTACAATCTATAATTAATATTAATGTGCTAAACTTTTTAGGCATTTAAAATGTTAAACTTGCAAAAATAATAACAATAAGAAGCTTTAAATTAGAATTTATGCACGTTCAAATTAAGACTAAAATAACATAAATAGTCAATACGAACTAAAATAACATTACTGTTTAAACACAAAACAAAACATCAAATCAAGAATCAAACTAAAAGAAGTTAACATAGCCAATGTATCATACAAACAGTTAAAAACATACGTCAATCTATAAAATCATCATCATAATTATCGTTTGAGATGCCAACATTATCATTCCCTTGTCGATCATCCATTGACGACACTTGAGACATTGGCTGCTTAGACGGTTGATCACTAAAACTGCTGACATGGAGTTGTGTAATGTATGACCTCATAGCATTCATCATCCTTTGCTCCATGCCTCACACCTCCTCTTGGTACTTACGCATCTCCTTCTGGTATTTGCACATCTCCTCTCGGCGTCGACTTTCCTGCTCCTCAAGTCTTCTCTCAAGGGTTTCCACAATACTAGAATCGTCACTTTCGAACGAAGCCCCATGACTAGTCGACACTCCATTAGTCATTGAAGCAGAGGACTGGTGAGTGTATTGTATCCCCATACCGTGCAAGTATCCATGGGAAACACTGCTAACTATCTCCTTCCATATCTCCATCTCATTAATAGGTAGGAGGTTAGTGACAGGGATACCTTGCTCCTCAGCCTCCTTGATCTGCCGCTCCTTGGCTTCTTAATGACACTCCACAAAATCCCTCTACAATAGAATGTGACCAATTAGAGTTGCACAATTAATAATATATACTCGTTCATTATTAATAATTAGAACAAATATCTAAGTTTAAAATTTCTTACATGCGCGTTATCTGATCGAGGGTCAACCCACAATGACTTGTCGTTTTTCCTTGTGTGAGTCTCTTGGAATAGTTCACTATGAGTGGGGGGTTGTCAAGCTCTTTTGTCTACATTTCAAATTAATGTCAAAAGATAAATATATTATTCTACACATAATTAAAGGAAGATTTTCGATTGAGCAAATTTGCATAAAAAATAACTTCAATTGAGTTTCTTTTACCATCCAAAGCTGAGTGGTCTCGATAGTGATGGAGATTTGTTTTACTCTCTATCGTTAGTAGGATTACGTTAACTGCTAACGTAACTAATGAAATGTCACATCAATAATGTCATATGAACAAGATAAATGCACTGACCCATAATCTAGTATTTGACCCAAATTTCTAAATCATGATCTACTTATCACTCAAAATCGGGTCAAATAGCGAGTTATGGATTGAGTTTAAACCTAAACCCTAAACAAATCTTAAAAAACTGTCATGTACCCAAAACATATATATTTAAGCCTACTTATTATTACTTTTTCCATAATTTTATAATTAACAAGAGGAAACTCAACTCTCACGGAAGCAGCAGCTGAAGTACAGGTCAGGGAACACAATACAAAAGAAATCAACGATATTATCATTATACTTATTATTTAACTGCATGCATACATCCTTGGATGTTTTCTTGTCTGGGTGGATATTTTTTTCTTGCGGCAATATCCTTGTCAAAGATGTTAAGTAATTCGCTTTTTTTTTTTTATAATCCATTAATTAATTGTTGTACTATTTAACGCAATTTCTTCTGCTATAAAATACGTTTTGGAGTCTTAATTGATGTAACATTTCAGAAGGTGAAAATATAAAGCATGATATGTACTACAATAATATTCAACGGAATTGATGAACAAGTTATCTAGTATTATTATCAAAGCAGTTGAAAGCTTCACATATACTAAATTAGTGTGTGGGTATAGATCAGAAAGCATACAGGACATAATTAACAGTTATTCAAATCTTTGAAAAAAGTAGAAAGGCTACGGATAAAGCTATGCTCATGGTGAAGTGCCCTAGTGAACAATCAGTCTTGCACTTCAAAATCAGTGATGTATATAATTAAATATACGATAACCTCTCTTCTCAAACTTGACTTTAACAATAACTCTAACTAACCCCTTTGTATATTCCTCATGTCACGAGCTATGAACTTCATGAATGTTTTATGTTCTCATATCTCCCTCTCTGTTATGATATGAAATCTTAAATTGCATCAACCCAACACTTTAATGTTATGGGAGATACAGTTATTGACATAGTACCAAAGTATATGGTTTTTAGTTTCACTATCGACAATAAATAATCGATAAGTCCACATTGTTTCAGGATCTCAATTCGGAAAATTGAAACAGTTTCTCTTGTGGAGTCTCAGAAATGTATTTGAAGTGCCTGAGAAATATATGTTCATCCCTTGTATTATTGCTTTGTTCTCAAAAAAATGCACTAGAGTTGTCAATTTACGATTTTTGTAAATTAGTTTTAAGTTTTAGTTCCAGAGTAGTATATGTAAAAACAATTGTATAGAAACTTGAATTATGGAGTAATATATAGAATTACTCAACAGTTTTCACTATAAATGCCAATGTGTGGTTTTTTATTGTCAATTAATTATTTTATCCAAGTTCTAGTTGCAAAGTGAGGATTATCAGAGAAATTGTTAACAACTTGACAATTGAGCGATGTATTTATTTTTCTTGTTTGTTTAAGTTTCAGTTCTAAAGTTATGGCTACAAATACAATTGTCTATAGAAACTTAATTGCAAAAATTATGTCTTAAAGATGCTCTCAAAGTCACAAATTGTACAGAAATCCTAAGGAAAAGGAAAAGAAAAGTTGTTAAACTAGACTAGTCTAAAAGAGAAAACAAAAGTGTGAAGTTCAGGATGTGTCCTTAGATTTTCTCATGCTCTAAAATGTCATTGGAGGCATGAGCAAGCATGTGAGAATGTTGCAAGTATGTGATCCTAGGAACTTGAGAAAATATGTGTATAATGAGTTCTATTTAAGAGAAAACTAAGGTTTGACAGTTATGTAACCATTTTCTAACGCCCTCGTCGCTGTAAACTTGAATTTGAAATTTAGGTGGAAATTTATGCTTCATGACGCGAAACCTTCAAAATGCACAATATCACTTGTCTACATGTCTTCAATCCAACGAACTACTGGTCAGGATACTAGCCTTCTAATCTCTTAGTAATTGTCGCAAGCTTCATAATTGCCAACCTTGTCATCAAGAGAATAATTATCATGAACCTCTGTGTCATCATGCCACATGTCATGTTCAGGACCCTTGGATGGAAAGTAACTAATACCAACCTCCATGTCATCATGCCACTTGTCAAGCCAAGGATTCTTGGATTGAAAATAACTATCATGAGCATTGGTGTCGTCATGCCACGTGTCATGTTGATGGCCCTAAGATTGACAGTAACCGTCATCTGCCTTGACTGAGTCGTCATGTGCCCCATATGTCATGATTCTAGTCAAACACTTAGAATTTCCTTAGTCCATCATATTATTAGGGCGTTGTGGACCTTATGATCCTTAGTCCCTCAAATTTAGGGCCAATGCCCATAACCAATATATGACCCAAATTGTCATCCTCCAACTACCATGAAAAAGTAAAAAAAAAATTAGGACAACATGATGCCCCCTAATTTGTTATTTCAACGACACTTAAGTGAGGCTCATGTCATTTGTCTTAGCAAAATTGGATAGAGGTTGGTTGAGCGGGAGTCTTTAAAGTGTGTCTCTTCTTATACTCCGCCTCCCTCTCTAACATAGATATCTAATATTGAATGGAAAAGGGCTAATACAAATTAAGTACAATACTTTCATAAAATTCAGAGCTACAATAGAATTAGAATGAGGAAAGCAATACAGAGGGAGGGGGGAGATGCAGGAGAGAATAAGATATTAGAACTGTCACAATATTTTCTCCCCGGCACACTCCCCATTATTTCTCTCTTATGTTATTGTTCCCTTTTTGTTTGGGCTGACCCATTAGCTGTTGTAGTTGCTGGCCCAAGTCAATATTGGATTCATATCACATTTTCTTATTATTTGCAGCAGCATTTGTTTCCAAATCACTACTTAATCTGCGTGTTAATATAATTTGTGTTCATTCAAATAAGACACACCAATTTAATTTTTTTTCTTGATAAAATTGTATGTAATTGTTATAAAAGCATCTAAAATTCACAGATTTACAGAGATCATATTAATAGATATAATTATTGCTTAATTAGTTAATTTTATATATTTAAATCTATTCTTGGTATAATTTAAAAAAGAGTTTAACTAATATCTACTATCATCCAATCAAATTATCATGACTTTTCAAATAATGAGTGAAATAGCTAATTGTTCTTATGTGTATAACAAAAGATTTAATTGGATGATAGGATAAAAAAAACTTTATACTATCAACAAATAACAATTAAACTCTATAAATAAACGTGTAAGGTGAATGTTATAGTGCCTCCCAAAAAATGAAGAAATATGTTACCTCTTTTTATTTTTTTCAATCAATCAAATTAAGAAAAAAAAATCAAACTCTACTATTTTGTCGCATAAGTATTATTATAAAGTTTATATTTAGATTCACTTATTTTTTATTTACCTTAATTTTACCTCAAATCTTATTATTAAAATTTTTTAAAAATTTATTCTCAAAAATAACTTTTAATATGCAAATGCAAATTCTTTATTTAAATTGGAAACTAGTTAGGTTTAAAAATAGAATAATATTATTTGGCGACCTAATAGGTAGAGTCACCATATAACCCCTCAATAAAACGACAAAATAGATGTATAAGAGGCGGAGTCCATAAGGAATTAAAATAATTAAAAATAAGAAAAAAACAAGAAAACTATCATTATCATTCTCTCTCTTAACGTACTTTCTAAAACTCTTTGCTCTTTTCTAAAAAAATAAAAACCAACATTTTTAATAACAATAATCAACATTTTTAACACACACAACCAACATTTTTAAAGAAGAAACATAAATTGAGAAAAGAAAAAAATCATCATTGTCATTCTCTCTCTTAAAGTATTTTTTTTTTTACAGTTTTTCTATCTCTCTCTTTCACGTATTTTCTCTTTCTTCTAACAAAAACAAAAATCAATATTTTAACGCACAATAACCAACATTTTTAATACACAACAACCTGCTCTTTAAAAATGTTTAAAAAATAAATTTTTTAAACAAAAAACTCCTAATGTAGATACCAATTTTTTTAAATAACAAAAAAGAAATTAAAACATTTTTAAAAGTTAGTTTGTGTGTTAAAAATGTTGGTTGTTCTTTGTTAGAAAACTTGGTTTATTTTGTTTTGAGATGAGAGAGAAAATAAGTAGAAAGAGAGTGAGAGTAAAAATTATATAAATTAATGTAAGAGCAAGAGAATATAGTAATATTTTTGTCTTTATGTGGGTGGCTACACAAAAGAGGTAGTCAAATAAAATTAATCTTAAAAATAATGATATTTATGATCAAATTATACAAAAAAATAAATAAGTTTAAATATAATACTTAGTGGGAAAAAAAAACTAATTTTTATTGATTAAGAAAAAAAGAGGTATCATATTTCTCTTTCTTTAGAGGCACCATAGCCTTCCCCCAACTTACAAACCACATGTCAAAATAGTTTCCGCAATTATAAATACCAACATAGTGTCCAAAATTAAATTTTTTAATCAAGTGTATAAATTATGATTAAAATATATATATATATATATATATATATATATATATATTTCATATGATACATTTAGGTAATTAACCAGTACTTTCTACATATAGGATACCATGCCACAACCGCTAGCTGTTGGTCATTATCTACCATCACTTTTTGTCTTTAAAGGAAAGTATCCTAATGAGCACTAAGGGGATATATATGCGTTCAAAACAACTTCAGGTGAAAATGGTCCAACTTGCCGGCGTGACATGATATAAGACACAAAAAGAAGCAAGCTTGATATATAGAGCTTATCATAAAACAGTTCCCAGCACCGATCTGTACGTTGCAACCTCTAGTAAGTGTCTCTGCCACCAGAAACCCCCACATGAAAGTTACTAAAATGGAGAAAGAGATTCTGACCCCATTTTGTCTTTTTGTGCACAAACTAATATGCATGGTAGCACACACCGAGCCAACTTTTGGGAATCTGATTCTTCCAATCGTACTTCAAAATAAATATGTTATAACAATAATGCCAACCACCGCTAAATATTACACCACAGTCTTGTGTATCCTGCTGCTGCCTCTCACACCCCTTTATTTTGCTTTCATGCAATTTGCTCTCTCGCTTTATCATCCCAACAACTAAGATCGTGTGAAAGGTTGCATGGCTTTAGGGACCATTTAACAAACTCCTCATGATCTCTCCATCTCTTTCTGCGTACATGGAAATTTAAGGAAAAATTCTCAATTTCATCTTTGCTATTTTTTAATTCAGATAATTTCATTCTTTTTAAATTTTTTTAGTTAATTTGGTTCATGCTATTTTTAAAATTAATCAATTTCATCCCTCTTAAATTTTTTTTGGGCCATTTTAGCCCTTGTTACTTTTTTAAATTAAGAGCAAAAATTTGTTTACTTTGCCATGTAAATTCAAACACCCTCATTTTCATCTTTTGCAAATATACCCTATCAATATATGTCAGTTTTTATCGTGGACGCACACGTTTTGTGAACATGGAATGTGAAAAGACGTTGTTTTGCATAAAATGGATACATTATTAATTGTGTAAAATGACATCGTTTTTTACGTGGAGAATGTGGCATGGACCTTTGATGTGTCACGTCCCTCCATTATGCTCAGTCAGTCGTCTCAATATATGAAAAAAAAAACTAACTTGTCTAATTTTTGTAATTTGCAGGGAGTAAATTGGACAAAAAAATTTAAAAGCGATGAAATTGATCGATTTAAAAAATAACAGGAACTAAATTGGTTGATATGAAAAATGATAGGGACTAACTTGGCCAGAAAAATTTAAAAATGATGAAATTATCCAAGTTAAAATACAACAGAGACTAAATTGGGAGTTTATTCAAAATTTAATAAATAAAAAGAGCAATGCTATAGTAACAACCATGTGGGACAACTTTAAAGGCAATCCCACTCACAAAAGTGTGGGGGTTCACCATCAATCCCATCATGATAGACCTCGAACATTTGTGAGTGTGGTTGTCCCAAAATTGTCTCGTTACCATCATATCATTTGTCTAACAATAAGGTTATAAGCAACTAGAAAGATGTAACCAATACTCCATTCATCCACAAATAAAAGTGGTTTAAAGGCTTGAAACATATTAAGAAAGCAATAAAATTATGTCTTTGACAACAATACTCTTATGAATAATCATGCATAATAGCCTTGGAATACTCCTCATAAATATTTGGTTATTAATGAGTGTGTAAAATAAAATAATGTACCGATAAACTTTAAAAAAAAATTAATTCTTACTACATTAAAATTTTAAAGTGATAGTTATTTCTGAAAAAAAATTGCTAAAAAAACTTTTATTTGTAGATGGAGTTAGTAGTTCTAACAATGTCAAATCCATATGGGAGCTAGAGAGCTCAAAAGGGTGAAAAGGTTGAAATAACTGACAAAAAAATTGAGAAAAATTTTTACTAAATGATGAAGGGTGGTGTAGGAAATGTGATTTGAATCTTAAATAAACTCATGAGAGTAATCAACTAGTAACTAATTTCTAATTATTTAACTAATACCAATTATATCTCTAATAGATACATGGTGTTAGTTGGATTAAATATAGCGGTAGCTAGAACCTAGTTTACTTGTCTCTAAAGGTTATTATTATCAATGCTACGTTGTTCTGAAACTTAATTTCTAGCATAAATTGTGACTGTTAATAGAAACCCATGTGAGTGAGTGAGTGAGTGAGAACTAAATGTGGTAAAGTTATGTGTACATTAACTAGGTGAGAATCTTTTATGATGGTTGTGCTAGAACTAAGTAGCTAGGTTTGCTCTTTATTTAGGAGCGTATGTAAATTACTATTTCATTGGGGCTAATTGGTAAGTTTGGAATCTCTTTATGCAAATCAAAAGCTATCCCTCGATAAATTCTTATTAAGGAAATTGTTCTAAGGGGAGACTGGAAAATTGAATGAAGGACGGATTTCTAAGACTTGTAGAAAAGTTCTTTCGGCAAAAGATCCTAAACCCTTTCCTCTCTTACTCTCTCAATGAAAATTGGTTTTATCCAACCCAATCCACGTCACATTTGAAGTGTTAAAACTAAAAAGCTACTTAGGCAAAGATTCAAACAAATAAAAAGGTGATATAATTAAGCTATAACAGTTTGGAATAGCCGTTTTACTTGAATGTTGGCATAACTTCTCAGACAAAAATATGGGGCAAAAGCATTTGACCTTCTTTTAATTTTGCCACCATTTATAACTCCTAGCAATTTCTTTTTTCCTTTTGGGCAGGACAAATGACTTGGCTGCTAGTTTCTTAATTTATATCATAGCATAAGTAGTGTTTAATTCTGGCTTTGAGCCAGAAAAGACAGAACATGTGGGATGGTAAAACATATTTCTTGTTTCTCTCTTCTTAATTTAAAGATTAAAAAAAAATTAGCTTATAAATCATCACAGCATGTCTTATGTGTGTTTCTAATCTTTTTTGGACGCATAAAAATAAACTTAAATTTAACCTGAGAATCAGACAACTATGCCTCATGTCCCTGATATCTATTTCTTCCGTGCCGTGACAACAAGAATAAACCCTAGACACAAACAATATGCAACTCCTATTGCAAACCCAATTAATGCTCACAGAAATTGACTCAGCATTACCAAAACAAAAGTTAACTCCAAGTGCTTAGTACAGTGTTGTCAGTGCACTAGCTATAGGTGTGGGTTGGTGTGTGTGAGAGAGAGGGGCAGTCAAAGATTTTGTGTAGTAATCATTAAAGTGGTTAGAGTGTCTTTACCCATATGAAAATGATATTTTAAGGAAAGAGGCAATAAAACAAGGAGGAACAAAGGAACACAGTAAAGAAAAAGTAGTAAGGAAAATAAAAAAAAAGAGAATTAAAAAGAAAAGAGACAGAGTGACAGTGTGCCAGGTAGATTATTTGTTCTCAGATGCTCAATGGGGGTCCCTTCTTCAAGTTAACTGATGCATGATAAAAGGGTTCTTTTCCACCCCCTTGGCATTGGGGCTAAAATTTAAAGGGGCTAGAATTATCTCGTGGACCCACATGCATGTGTGGACCCCACCAAACTCATCTGCATTGTACTTGAATGAATCATCCACTTGACTCAACAACACCAGAGAACATATGAATCAACTTTGTTTGGGAAATATTTTCACAAAATGGCATAGCGCTCTGTTCTCCCAGCGTGAAAGTGACATAAATTTTAGTCCGAACCATGATCTTAACATATATTTGATTAGCACTCACCTCGATCGGATACCACTCACAAAAGGATTAACAGTAAATAACTATAATTAATATATATATATATATATATATAATTTAAATTACCAATATAAAAGTATCTCAAAGTTAGGCTTTTGTTATGAACAATTTTGTGGTAAATTAACTAATATTATTCCGAAAATTAAAAACTATTGAAAGATCTTTCTTATTTCATACGTACGAAATGAGTTACATTTATAAAATTACAAACATATTTTAGGACCTTCACTAAAACACTTGTCTTTCTCTAATTAGCTATTAAAAATATTCTTACAAATATTTTTTCTTATGACACATAACATTTTTACCTAATACTTTAAAATATAGGCTAATGTGTCTAATATCCTCTCATAACAGCTTTCATATGTATAAAATTTGCGGTCGAGTTCTTGTTCATGGTTTTTTTTTCCTTGGAAGTCAAGTTCTTGTTTGAACAAAACAAATGTAGTATATGTTTGGTTTTTAGGTGAAACTTGTAGTCAAATCTAAGCTCTTAACAGGAGTGAAAATTTCTTACTTTTAGATCTCTAGAATTAATTTTGAACCACCACAACGGAAATTTAAACACATTATTAAAATCACTCCAACTAGCAAGCAAGTGTCAGTAGCAAATATTGGCGGGATAATTTCTTTTTTGTCTTTAGCCACCAGTATCTGGTAGATCTTAGGCCTACTAACTATATCCAACTTGAAGAAATGAAGGACCTATTAATTTAAAAGGGACAATCTCTCCCAATACACATTGTTCCATACCTGGTAGGCGTGTAAGTAAGTTAGGCTGATCTTTGGGTTGGCTCGTTTAAGGCCTAATTTGGCCTAACCCATTTAATAAATAAGTGAATTTAAAAAAAACATAGTTAAATAGGTCAGGTCATAAATAATGAAAAAAAATCTATTATTTATTACCGTACTAATTTTGTTATGAATCTAGTCCAACTTGACCCATTTCCACCCCTCCTTCTTGGCCTAGACTCAAATATTGTAAGGTTTTTTTTTAATGCTAAACTAGATATATGTCATTTGTAATTATTTTTCATTATCGTCAATCTTAAGTTAACTCTTAAATAAAAATAAATTTTATTAGTTTCATTTATTGATCATTTTAGTAATCTTTCAAAGAAGAGTTTAACAACAAAAATGAGATATCCGAAACTCATTTTAATTTCATATATATACATTCCTGGAAGGTTAAGTTAATTGATTTATTAAAGTGGAATAATATGTCATATACGCCTCCTTTTAATTATAACTTTAATACATAATTCTTAACTCTATTTTTAAAACACACATTTTCTCCCGATATAATTTATTAGTAAAAAATTATATGAAAATTTACTAATTTATCCATTATAGAAAGGGAATTATTAAGTAGTTTCTATATTTTATTTAAATTGTTTATTATTATTCTAGCTATTCATTATTAACATTATCAAAATTATTTAATCTTTGTAATCCTTGAAAATTTATATGCTAATATGAGTGACACTATATGTATTGAGATTATTCATCTTTATTTAATGATTTTAAAAAGATAAAATTTAATAATATATAATAAAATTTTATTATCATTTTAATGAATTAATATCAAAATATTTTATTAACGTTCATCTTTTTTACATTAATTATCACATATTATAGCTTAACAATGTTTTAAAAAAATTGAAACATGCACAATTCTCACTTTTTAAAAAATAATTATGATAATTAATTTTTATTCCTAATAATTTATTCTCCCAATATAACTTAAAAATAAAAATAGAAAACATATACACACATAACATAGGGTATTTCCATTCTTCATATAAAGTGAAAAATTAACTATTATAATTTTACATTCAATAGACATGCATAATTTTATGAGTCTTATTTTTTTTTAATACTATCATCCAACTAAATCATTTCATATGCATAACTTTGTAAGTAGTGTGTAAAAGTGCCAACTATTTTTATTTATTTGGTAAAATTTGATTAGATGATAATGCAAACAAGTTGTATATTGTCCTTACATGCCAATTAAACTCTAATTGTACTAACATGTGACTGTTAATATCCACCATGTTTTTTTCTTCTTAAAATATGATGAAACGCAAGATTGCTTTTGTACGCACTAATAAAGCTAAAACAAGATTTAGTTGTAATCATTTTTATATTTCAAATCTGTTTTGGGTAAGAATTTTCTTGAGGCTAGAGCCTAGTCATTGTTTCAAATCTCGTTGGTTAATTGCTGTCTTGCTCTTTCTTGTTTATGCTGCTAAGTGATCTTGATTAATTAGTTTGATTAGACGCCATGATGACTAGTCTTCTAGACTAAATATACATGATTATAGATCAAACCATAGCATATGAATCCCTTTTGTCCAACATCCAATTAGATTAAAGACACCGCGTATACCACCGCGTTGTATATAAAGCAAAGGCAAAATATATTGTGCAGTATCGTATATTATACTAAAAGCATGTAGGCCTTGTTAAAATAAGTGAACGTTCAGGAAAGAATATTGCAATAATCAGCTTTGGAAATAAATTATTAGCAATGTTTGCAGCATGTCACTTCTTGTAACATGCTTAAGACACTTTACTCTGCGGCTTTAATTGTCTGTGCATGGTCTTAATTTAATTCATATGCTTCACTTATACACATGACGATTTAGAGACAGTTAATCTAGGTAGAATATAATTGTTATACATTATTATTGTAAAAAATATTTTACACTACCATTCAATCACATATTGGCACATTATCCAAAATGGTATTTTACACTACCATTCAATCACATATTGGCACATTATCCAAAATGGTTAAGTCTTATTTTCACTTTCTAAAAGTTGTCGCAAACAACATGATAAGATTGAATACAATATAAAAAATATTTTATGCTCTCATTACATATACAGCAATTAAACAATCTCTATTCTTATAAGGTCATTATAATATTTGATCATATCTAGAATTCTCACTCAAATTCATGCTAAACACTCGCCCTAAGTACTCACCACATGCAAAGAAGAAATTAAAGCAATGATTTTTTAATTTTTAAATAGAGTTACGCTTCTTTCGTAATTTTTCATCTATGAGAGGTAACAATCTCTTGTTTATCATTGAAATGGGACAACTTTTCCTCGTCAAATAAAAAAAAACAAAAATAAAATTGAATGGACAACTTTGCATTGCTCTAGTTCAAGTGATCACCCAATTGAACTTTGATTGCGCCATTCGTATGTATTATACACATGTGAGATGAAAAATACTTGTGTGATTATTTCAGCTTTAAGTAGTGCACCTCCTAAATTAAAATCGTTAGTTTACTTTGAAACCATTGGCTAAGTGCAATTATTGGCACTTTTAACTTTCGCTTAGTTTAGGTTCAAAAACGAACTTTTACCGCCCTCCGTACGTAATATTGCCACTTCCCATTCTACTAAGTAAAAAAGAAAGTAAAGGTTAATCACTGGATCGAGCCACAGGCACAATTAGGTCTAGTCAATTTTCGGTTTTACTGTTCATTGTTTACTTTTAACTAGTGAGTTCTAAAATTTCACATTTCTTGGTGTATAAGAGGAATTAGCAGTTTGGAGGTCAAGATCCAAGTAATGTGTTTAATTATGGTTACTAAGGGTTCCACGACTATGACAAAAGATTACATGTTTCCAAAAGAATGACCCTATTCCCTATTGATTGAAGAAACACATTTTTTTTTTTAATGTGCACGAAGTGTTAATTTTTGACAAAAGTAACTAATTTTGTTTGTTTCATTTTTTTGTCTTAAATTATTATAATCGATTCAGACATGTTAAAAAGGAAGTATTTTTTTATTTTTTTAACTAATTAAAATTGATTTTGACATCCTCCTACTAAGAATCTAAACACGCGTTTCCTTTAATGCTTTAAAGTTATTGAAGTGCATATCTCCCTCCACCTAATTAACAATGAGAGAAGAAATTAACATTTTATTAGTTGATTACCAATCCAATTTAGAAATTTAGCTCAATGTACCAACCAAACATATACATTTTTCATGATCCAAGAAATTCAAAACCAACAGCCTCGCTCCCATATCAGAAAACACAAAACTACTAGGTGCAGCCTATTCAATGAACTAGGGCAGCAAACTCTTGTAGGTAGGTACGTAGTCTGAATATTTATACAACAAGATTGCATTTATTTTTCTTTTCTTTTCCTTTTTCTTTCACATGATTGTGTTATATATAAAAGAAAACCGAGGAGCAACTTTGGTACGATAACTTACCTTGCACATGATGTTACAATACGTATAATAAGATTCTATACCTTGTTCTGCTTTGCATGGAACGCTAAAGAATCTAATTATGACATATATCTTGAAAACATGACATCACATAACACATGCATGCTTATACAATTTGTTAATTAATATATCTCCTTCCATCGACAAGGCAGTACGTACAATCAAATAAAATATACACTATCTCTGGAATACGTAACAGTATAATGATGATATATAGATGCCATACGTTACGCGATTAATAAAATATTGTGGCAGTGAATATTTAATCTATAAAACTAGGCCTAGTATTGCGTGTTGTAGGGTATGGACGGCTTGGAAGGTGGGCCCACGCAGCCTTTTGAAGGGGTCCTTTGTTTTTTGTTAGTTTGCGAGCAGACAAAAGCAGAGAAGCTTCTTATCCTCTCCCTCTAGGTTTTCACACAACACCATAAACATGGAATCTCTCTCTCTCTCTCTCTCTCTTCCTAAGAAAAGCATTAGCCCCTCAATTCCATCCACAATTACTCAATTGCCACCTTCATTCCTTTTGTGCTTCCCACACAAAATCAACATTAAATATTATAATTGAATTTGAGGGGCAAATTAGTAACACTGGTTGATCTCAACAGTGGGCTATTTAGTTCAATGTCGTACGAGCCGGTTTAGTTCATCATATCATATCCAGTGTCACCCCCATTTCCCCCTCTCTCTCTCTCTCTCTTTCTCTTCTCCAATGGCCCCAATGACTCTCCCACCTGGGTTTAGGTTCCACCCCACAGATGAAGAGCTTGTTGCTTACTACTTGGAAAGGAAAATAACCGGGCGCTCCATAGAGCTTGACATCATAGCAGAAGTTGATCTATACAAATGCGAACCATGGGATTTGCCAGGTACATACATTACATACATGATCATTGATTACCCAGGCCACTTTTCATTGTTAGATACACTCTTTCAATATCGGTCAGATACATTGATTTAAAGATCTAGTTGAAAATTAAAAGTGGGCTGTAGGAGTACTGTGGACAGGGGAAGTGTATGATATGATTTATACAATGAATAATATTAATTACCAATTAAGTTGATCATGCATCTTATGGTTCATGATGGTTCAACAAATTAACAGATAAGTCGTTCCTGCCGAGCAAAGACATGGAGTGGTATTTTTACAGCCCAAGGGATAGGAAGTACCCGAACGGGTCGAGGACGAACAGGGCGACGAGAGCCGGGTACTGGAAAGCGACGGGGAAAGACAGGGCGGTGCAGTCTCAGAAGAGACCGGTTGGGATGAAGAAGACGTTGGTGTATTACAAAGGCAGGGCGCCGCATGGGATCAGAACCAACTGGGTTATGCATGAGTACCGCCTCATTGAATCTGCGCCTCCTCCTACTGCTCACTCTTCTTTCAAGGTAACCTACACGTGTACCTTAACTGTGTATTCTACCCGACGCGGGATTAGATTGATAATTTTTGAGGTTTTATGAATATATATAAATGTATTTTCATAAATGGGCATAACTAGGGTTTTGAAGAATAATAAGAAAATAAATGGAAGGGAACAGATGGTCTCACTGTTTAGTTTTTTTTTTTTTTGTCTGGTTCATTATTTGTATACAATAATAATAGGGAAATGAATGTTTTCTTTGTTTCGTCAAAAGTCTAGCTGATAGTAATTGAATATGGGATATACATAATTATACATACATATATATATATACAAGAAACCCTAAAAAGCCACAAAAGTTGATCCAAGAGACCAATGACCAAAATCCATGCTTAAGTGCTTCGCTTTAATTAAGTCTTCTTTTATTTCCATGTTGGGATGGATCTATCAGTGATGTAGGGTTTTTCCTAGGTATACTTTCTAATTTTTAAGATCTATTAGCATATATATATGGTCATTATGTGGTCACAGAGTCAAGGTCACTAGACCAGACCCATTTTTCCATCTCCAGCTTGAATATATAGAGGTACACTAGGAAAACACACATCAATTAATGTTTTGAAACGTGTTACACAAGGATGCACATGCCTGTAAATATTCCATCATTTCCTTTTTCTTTTTATATGGTTTTGCAAGCTTTAATTTTTTATTTTTTTCTCCATCACAAAAGAGCAGCTTATGATCGAAAACATAATGATGAAAAAGAATTCAGATCCATGTACATACTATTCCATCGGACCCTTTTCTTTTTTCCCAACTCTTTTCTAATTTTGCTTTTAAATAATGGAACCAATTAACTTTGATCAAGTAATACATATACACACTATGTGACAAATTTTGCATCACATCACGTATCACTGCAGGATTCCTATTCATTGTGTCGTATTTTCAAGAAGACAATTCAAATTCCAACCAAATCTAAAGAATTAGACGAAGAACAAGGCGGGAATGAAGAGAAGAAGGACATGATGATGATGATGTGGGTCTCAGAGGAACAACAAGCATTATTAGGGGATCAAGACTCAAGTGGCAATATCGAAATTTCAAGAGAAATTGAAAACGTGGATATTGATGAAAAAGTTGTCAATAATCATGAACATGCTAATAAATTTCCAAATTGTGACGCTTCTTCTTCTGATGTCACTCAAGGAACGTGTACACCCACCGATACCAACATAGTTGATGATTTTCATGCACAATTCGCTAATTGTGATGAAGCAAACAGTGCAATTGATTCCTACTCAATGGGACTAGCCTACCCCTCAAATCTATTTCAGGTAATTAATATTTCAAAATTAATTTCACCACATTGATGATTGTTTGAATTTTGTGTGTTAGTTAGTAGCACTAGTCACGTAGATGTGGCATGAATATGAAGATTTATGGGGAGACATGTAAAAAAGCAAGATGGACCATAGCATGATCATTATTATATTTTGAAAAAAACATTGATCTGCCAAGTATTTTAACTTTTCCTTTTTCTTTTCTCCCTTGTCCATGGCATTTATGTTCATGATTGCTCCCTTTGCCATGCCTGCATTTCCAGCCATATTCTGCTTTATATCGCTGCTTTACAATTAAATTCAAGTCTTCATTACCACACCTCATGAAAATACTCCATAAATAAATGTATGAAATTAATTACTATATATACTGCCTGTGTTGTTATTGCTTCATACGTGTATATATATATGCATCAACATGGCTAAACAATTTTACTCTTGATTTAATTTGTTGTGGCCCCACATGGCATATCTTTGAGTCTCTTTTGATCTTAATAAAGTGACGAAAGTTGGAGGTATGATGAGGTATCCTATCTTTTCATAAAGCTCTCAGTTTCTAAAAATCACTTGGACTGACTCCGCACAATTTTAACTTTTCTTTCTTCTTCTTAATTCACAATCCCCCACAACTTCTTTTGACTGACTACACTCATCAAAACGTTCTCCAAAGTAGACACATCTTTCTTCCCCCCAATTTTCCTAATGGCTTGATTATACACTCTAACAAAAAACTAAAGCACGCCACACACATCCAACATCTTTATCTTTAATCACACAATCCTTTTATCAGTTATGTGTCTGAGTCATGTCATTTCCTATTTCAGCAAAAGTTAGTTATGTGAGAAGCGACTTCTCTCTGTGTCCCTCCACTAGGCACTAATTCAACTAGCTTTTTACAATGTTCATCATCATGCCAGCAATCTTTGCGCATTTGATTGGGGACTTGATCCAAATTCAATTTGCCTCATTTAAATCAATTCAAATACGCCTTTTATCCTTTTTTTTTCCCCTTCCTTTTATACTAAAATCCTCCACCCTCCCTTGCCACTTGCACTATTCCCAAGTGGCGCTTTACTACCAATTAAGCATGAGCTATGTAGATGACTTCATATTTATAGATAAATACATGCTCATCAAGTACATTTAATACTTTATACTTTGTCATCCACTTAATTAATTGTCAGGTGTAAATTTTTCTTTTTTTTATTTTACTTTGTCATCCACTTAAATCTTGTCACATCAATAAAAATGTTAAAATAAAAAACCGTTGTGCATAGCAATGAACTCATTTATTTATCTCTCAACTTTATTACATTGGCAATACATATATATATATATGGCAATTAACACCAAATTTATCTATGTGGTGCAGGATATAGAGATGCCCATGTATGCAAGCATGCATAATTACCAACTCCCGCACACACCATTGGTGCTGGAAGATTTCCCACAAATAAATTTAGCTGACACAAAGTTAATGAAGCCTCAATCAATGAATGAAGAGTGCAGCTTGTTATATGACAAATACAGGGACTGCATGAATGGGACATTGGAAGAGATCATCTCCTTGTGTTCCTCTCAAGATAACCCTGTCGCTTTGCCCATGCTTGAATGAAATGATTACTTTATACTAACACCAAAGTGACAACCTCACAAAAACTATATAGCATTGTCAGAATATTCATTTGACACAGAGAAACAACTTGTGTTGGCCAAAATAACCACACAAATTAATGGGGCGTGTTTTTTTCCAGCCAGAAAAAAGAGGGCTATATATAATGTACTAAATACATATATTTATATATATAGTAGAATGCTGAGCCAGGGAGGCTATAGCATAGTACATTTGGTTTTTTTTCCCTTTCCATTTTGTATTTTTTCTTTTAACTTCTTTTTTGGTGTTCTTCCTTTCTGAAGGGGGGTCATTTCTATTTATTATATAATCTTTTATGTGTGTTCAAATCTCTTTTCTACTTTGGGAATGCAAATGGATGAGGCAAATTTGCAAAGTTGCAATTACCATCTTCGATGTGCTTCAATTATATCTCGCTTGTGCTTTAGTTAATTAAATGTTACATCTTCGCTAGTCTAGCTATGATACCGTCTGTGTACATGTATATCTGTACATTTTATAGGCTTTTATAACAGTTTTATTTTCTTCACTTTAGATATTATATTCAATAAAATTTAAATTTAGAACCTCATGGATACTATCTAAACCCTTCATCTATAGATTAATTCTAGTGGCTTTAGATGCTTTTATAACAGTTAAGTACAAGTTTAAGTTTATCAAATAAAAAAAACTATTCAATCGATGTGTTATTTTAATTTTTTATTTTTGTTCGAACGATGTGTGTTATTTGAATAAAATAAATGTTTTTTGTTTTTGGTCATGAATGTTGCTTCAAATAACGTGAAAAAGTGTTATGAGTCTAATATTGACTTGGGCAAGCAACTACAACAGCTCATGGATATTAGGAACCCAAAACAAAAGGGAACCAAAATGTTGAGTGAAAGTAATGAGGCCCAAAAGCAACTCCCAGCCCAATACTGAAGACCCAGAGACCCAAATCTGAGGAAAGTACCTGCAGAATAATGCTATTGCCTTCTTGGTCACCCCGTTTACATCATTTTATTACTTTCTGTTTTGCATTAGCTGAATTGTTTGTTGTCCACAACCTCACTCCAAAACAATTCCAGAAGCTTCTAGCTCTTCTTCAGAACTCGATTTATAGGCCTCTGAACCCACTTCCGCCATCATCCACAAACTATAGCTTCCTAAACGTAACTACCTGTAAAATCGTTATCGACATGTAAGAGATTAGTTCTTTTATAAAAGTCTCTTAAGAACGCTTTTCATAAAATATGCATTTAAAACATAACTGAAACTTCCTCTTTTAAATAAACATCTAAATTAGGGTTATCAAAATGAGCTTGGTCCGTGAGCCCAGCCCGTTTAGCCCGTCCAGCCCGTGAAATTATTTATTTTTTTAAAATTTTTATTTTTTTTAAAAAACCAAAAACCAAATTGTTATTTTTAAAAATTAAATTAATAAAACTACATGATAATTGATATCTTACAAATTGAAGTTTTAGATCTTCATCTTGAAGCCCAAATTGCAAACTAAATTGCTAAGTTGTTTTAGTTATAATTAAAACATTTTTTAGATATTTTAAAACTTATTGATCATCGCAGACTCAAGGTGTTAATTAAATACATTCTCTTGTTATCCCTTTTTTTTTCTATCAAAGCTTTGCAAATAGCTTCTTAATTGAAAAATGCTACTATTTGTATACCTATCGAAAATTAAAGATTTCATAACCACAATAAAGAGATAAAGATGAAAAAATCACAAAACCTTAATTTTTCTCTATTTATTACCATCAGAAATGGATCCTCAAATTTTACATAAATTATTTCTTTCTGATTAATTAATAGATAGACGATAAAAAATAGTTAAAAATAATCGCACATACTTATTCATAACTTTGTATTTAAATCATAAAAAATAGACCAAAATTTTAATTTTTTTAAAAAATAAACGGCTGGCGGGCTGGCCCATTTAGGTCCGCGAACTGACCATAAACGAGCCAGATCCCAAAAATAAGCACAATTTTGGCCCGGCCCATTTAGGTCCGCGGGCCCAAACGGGTCAGGCCAGTCCATTTGACACCCCTAATCTAAATAAACTCCTTACAATTTTTCTTGAAAATATAAAGTATACACTATACATGATAAAATATGCGACATGGTCTGAAGATTCTGTGTACAATTAGAACACTCTATAATTAGATATAGGAAATAAAGCAAAATAATCTAGCACGGTCCTATTGATAACTTCACCTTAAGGTAAGTGCTTACTCAAGAAACTAACATTGCTACAATTACTTGAACAACCTAAAATGTGAGATGAGGAGTGAGTCTTTGAGGAAATACTCAGTGAGCAAGTGATCACGCACAGCACCCACAGGGCGCTTGAAACATGAATATATATAATGCAATGCATAATAACTTTAGTAGTTTTATTTATGAAAGGATAAGTTAGTTTATGGAATTGTTTATAAATGTTTTCTTTAATTGAATATGAAAAATATGCGACGCTAGAGGCCTCTATAGGAGAATCAATCCCTTGCGTACTAGGGACATTTCTGAGGTGTCACAATACACAAATGACCTCACACTTCAAGGCTCCTCACATTTTTGCCCCCTTCTCATACCCCAACCAACTTTTCTTACAAGTATTTATAAGGCAATAATAACTTACAAGACAATCAATTAATTACAATTTCAATCCTAATAATTAATAATTTCTTATTTTTACCCAATAAAATCTCTCTCATATTCTTCTATCATATCAATGAAAATAATCTCAAATATTTTGATGACAATTACAATTAAAATATAAATCTCTTAATAAATAGGAATATCAAGTACTATCTTCCCATAGGAATTTGGGTCAAAGCCAACAATCTCTACCTTTAGCCAAATTCCATACCAATCTTCACAATCTGCAATTGTCAAACAAGTCTTCAACTCAACGCATCACGCTTGTACCTTTGCCGTCAGAAACACCAGAAGCATATAAGAACCCCACTTTGATATCAATTGTTGGGAAAAATCTTCTAAACCACACAAATCAAAGCAAAAGAACACAAGATAATTCACGTGGTTTGCCCTCAACTGCCTACATCCTCGGATGAGATGAGAAGGTACCAAATCCATTAAATTTGGAAGCAAAATTACAAACATCAATAGACAACTTTTGCAGAGAAAGTTGCAAACCCTTTATCACTACAACTTTTGAAAACAAAGTTACAAACCCTCTACCACAACTCTTGTATTGCTGCTACTCGCGGAACACGCCACCTAACGTCCACATTGCCATGAAAACTTTCGACATGATGGACCTCACAGACTCCTCACATTTTTGCTCTTTTTTCATACCCCAACCAACTCTCCTTACAAGTATTTAAAAGCCACAATAACTTACAAGATAATCAACTAATTACAATCTTAATCCTAATACTTGATAATTTCTTATTTTTACCCAATCAAATATCTCTCATATTCTTTTATCATATCAATCAAAATATTCTCAAATATTTTGATGATAGTTACAATTATAACATAAAGTTCTAAAAAATTGACAATATTTTCATAAGAATTTGAGTCAAAACCAAGGTGTGTTCCCTTTTTCTCTAGCCTCAGCTTAAGCAAGCGATGCTATCATCAGAAAGGGATAGTAGC
Source organism: Nissolia schottii (assembly GCA_003254905.1). Taxonomy (NCBI): domain Eukaryota; kingdom Viridiplantae; phylum Streptophyta; class Magnoliopsida; order Fabales; family Fabaceae; genus Nissolia; species Nissolia schottii. Next base: position 367,434 of record QANU01113591.1, on the reverse strand, counting down.
ACCTGAAATATCGAACTAATGGTCTACTTGACGATGCAGGCAACCAGAGAAGTATGTATAGTAACAAAAGCATGAGAATGAGAGCAACGCTCATTACCAAAGCAGTAGTGGCAAGGGAAAGAGAATTCCCTAATCAGATGAGGGAAAGCCTAGAAACGGAAAGGAGATTTGGCACCGTCAATTTTTATATCTTATTTAAAAGTATGACCTACTATTTATAGTAACTTGACATCATCATTTAGACTAATTGAATTATTGGATCTATAACTATTTAAACTCATTTACTTTGCATTACTTATTTTTTGTACGTACTTTTTTTTTTCTTGTTGAAGTCCACTTGGATTGAACAAAAGAAAATAATTCAAGTAAATAGTTGTAGGCTTTAGAAAATCCTTATTGACTTGAGTGAAGTTTTAGAGTCTACGGCAAATATTTTGACTATAACGTTGCTTGTTAAGATTTTAATGGTGAATGGCTTAGGTGAGATTTCAATGAAACCTACACCTTATTAGAATCTCATTTAATGGCAAAGGTCTAATGAATCGATACAATACCTATTGAATACAAATAACATTTCCCATGCGAAAAATTTCGGCCAACACTGTCAAGTAACTTTCTGGGATCTAGACAGTATTGTTCATTTAGCAATTCCTTAACTACTTGAACATGGCCACCATAAGGAGCTAAGTGAAGTGGGAAAAAGCCATATTTGTCCCTTTCATTGGCACAGGAACAACATTTGTTAAGTAGATACCGAACGCCAACGAGATAACCTATAGATGCCGCATAATGAAGAGGAGTCCTCTCTTCTATATCCCTTAAATGGATCCATGCTGGACGCTTTGTTAGTATGAGATCTAAAATTCCTGGCATATACAATGTTTGAGAACGATCCACAATGTCAATCCAAAAATCGAAACAAAAAGACCCACAATGGTTTGAGAATTGAATTAAAAAAATAACGAACTTGATCCTAAAGTTTTTTTTCTAACGTAGTTTAGTTCTAAAAAATAAAAATGTTATAACTAAAGGGAATGCTATTGTTCACAATTTCATGTAGAGGTTAAAAATGTCTATATTTTATTTTAGAAAAAATAAATCATTTTTTTGGAAGTATTAAAGGCACATCAATATTTTTTATGGAAATAATTATGATTTTTTTTTTTATTTTACGTAAAAATAAAAATCCATCTCCCTGATTTTTGATTTACAAAGTTGACCGAAAATATGAAGAAAAAATCAACACAAATTACATAAACTTCGAACGTTAAAGCTACGAACATAAATTCTAACATGCCTTAAAGTTGCAGACCAAGTTTCGTTTACATTTTGCGAGTAAGTATTACTAGTATTGGGGGGGGTGGTAAAACAATTTGATTTTTTTTTTTAGTGCTAAGAATTATCTTTTTAATCAAATATAATTATCACTAACAAAAATATTGATGTGTTTTTAAGGTAATCTTTTGAGATTAACAGGGGAGAGAAAAAGTTAAAAATTATAATAAATGTAGATAAAATAAAATTACATAATTATCCAAATCTACAAGTTCATTCATGAAAGGGGGAGTGTGTTTTTTTTTGTGCAAAATAAAATGTAAAAAATTGCTAATTCCATGTGAAGTTGTGGAGGTAAGCATTGCTCAGTAACTAATTAGTTATTTACCTAAAAACATGTAGATAATGAGATGAAATTTAGAGTTACCTTGATCCTGTTTCATGAGTGCCGCTATAAATGGTGACTTTCCTTGTTTTTNGGGGGGGTAAAACAATTTGATTTTTTCTTTTAGTGCATAAGAATTATCTTTTTAATCAAATATAATTATCACTAACAAAAATATTGACGTGTTTTTAAGGTAATCTTTTGAGATTAATAGGGGAGAGAAAAAGTTAAAAATTATAATAAATGTAGATAAAATAAAATTACATAATTATCCAAATCTACAAGTTCATTCATGAAAGCGGGAGTGTGGTTTTTTTTGTGCAAAATAAAATGTAAAAAAATTGCTAATTCCATGTGAAGTTGTGGAGGTAAGCATTGCTCAGTAACTAATTAGTTATTTACCTAAAAACATGTAGATAATGAGATGAAATTTAGAGTTACCTTGATCCTGTTTCATGAGTGCCGCTATAAATGGTGACTTTCCTTGTTTTTTATGGCTAGGATTTAGTCCAGAGCCTTTTGGATTTCAGGATTGTTAAGATGAGCGGTCAATAACTTCTGAAGAATAGGGATATGCCCAGCTCTTGCGGCAACATGAAGTGCCATGTCACCATTGGAATTTTCGGCAGTTAAAAGTTCAAAGGGCATTTTGAAGTAACACACTCACCCAATCATCTTTTCCATATATGTAGAAGCTATGTGTAGCAACGTGTTGCCTAGAGGGGTCTTTTGCTTCAAAGTTGTGCGGTCGTCATAACCGTCCAACGAAAGTTGCGGTGGGATGTTTTCTACTGATTCATATGCAATTTTTAGCAAACCTAAATTATTATTATCTTCGTTGTGTGCTTTAACTCTCGCATTGTGTTCTGAGGCATTATCTATTAATCAAGAATTAAAAATAAACTTTAAAATTTTACAGGGGTTAAAAATTTAATTAAACCTTTAAAAAAAATACTGGTTATATGAAATTAAAAATTGGACAAAACCCAAGCCAGAAAGCAAGGGGCTTAAAAGAAAAATGGCATAAGCCCAAATTTTGCACAAACGAAAGAGTGTGGCCTAACAAAATTTCTAGGGGCCTAAGTGGTAATAAAAAAAAAGAAAGGTTTAGGGGTACTACCACCCCCTAAGGAGCGATGAGGCTCGGCCCTGACTTTAGTGAATCAAGAACAACTTTGAACCATCAAATTTTGTCGAAAAGAAACATATTTTTGGTATATCAATCAGTTACAATCACTATTTACATCTAAAATTTCTTGTCAAACATCAAAATAAAATATGGTTGTTTCTTAGTTACCTTATGAAATAAATATCCTATGATATTTAATTTAACTATTTTTAATAATTTTACAACTAATTCACTGATTTTTGTTAATATGTCATGTTTCATATGATTGTAATAAACTTTTCATTATGTAAATCATTATAATAGCCAACTTATCAGAGGTTTAGAGATTTGAAGACCATTTAAACTTACGATGCACCTTTTTATAAATATTATATTAAAAAGTATTAATTTATCATATTAGATCATATAATTCATCAATATATTATTAAATCATGAAATAATACCAAAAGATAATAAATTTAATTATAAAAATTATTAAAAATGATTAAATTAGATATTATAAGGTATTTACCCCCATAGGGTAGCTAAGAAATCTCCATAAAATATTTGCAACCAACCACCTATCGGATGTTGAAATTGATGAATACATACAACACCAGCTTCAATGAAGTCCTGAAACTGCAGGTCTCGCAAAGATTCGACAGTGATTTCTGGCTCCAATAACATTCTGAAGACAGAGATTTCTCAATCAGATTTTAAGCCTAATCGACCATATGGCAAATACAATGTTACCATTTATCATAGAAACGACAGCATCAGCATTGATAATATTCCACCAGAAAAACATCTCAACATCAGTGCTATGTTACATTAGCAACTCTTATTTTTAAACAACAAACATTTTCATTTCGCTACGATGTAACAAAATGAGTGATAAAATTATTCGACTGCGATATTACATCAAGCTACCAACTTAAAATATTGCATGAGAATGTTTCTTGCTTTTACATCAAGAGCTTTGAAGTTTATTTATATTACAATCCCTTCATAAACAAACTATTCTTTGGTGTCCTTCTCCACTATGTTTCTTGATTCAGATGTGATTTGATCCAAGAAATCAAGAGATTTGAAGCTGAGATTTGTAGATGTCATGACCGGAAGCAGCCGGAGTTACCGGACACAGCCTCATAGAGAACGAGTATGGCACGGCAGGAACCAAATACTGGTTGTGAACGCTTGGGGACCAACTATCATCTCCACCCAAACCCATGTGCTTGTGGTCAAAATGAATCTGTAATACCCAAAACAAAACAAAAAAAAAAAAAAAGAATTAACAAATTGATAAACAAACACGCCAGAAAGAATTACTGATGGGGAAATTAAGTAGCACTGGTAGTGGTAGCAGTAGCAACATTCAAATCACCTAATTATTCGTACATTTGTAAGAAAACAACGTCATAAAGCACAGACAAGATAAATTTGTGCATGCTCTAGGAGTACATATAATGCATGCTACATGAACATTAACAACTATTGATTTTTTTGTTTCTTAAATATTTTTTAAACACTACAACTTAAAATCAATGGTTGATAATGTGCCACAGGAGCATGCAAAAACTGCTCATCGCGTTAGGACAACATATAAGACGATCAAGTGAATGAAGACGTGCCATTGAAAGTAATTAACACGTTACTACATTCAACTGCCTTTTTATACTATTCAAATAGCATTCATTTGCATTCATAAAATGTTGACTCCGATGGCCAATTCAGATAGACTGGACAGTAATCCCCATAATCTTGATGGATCATTGATGTGCAATTTTTTGAAAAAAATGGAGGAAACTACAATTCAAGGATCATGCCAGTTGCAGCACAATTTCCCCAATTATTTCACCAGTCATGGAAATAACATATGAATAAATATCAATGCAATTCATTTAAATACCTCAATGCTATCTCCTCCAATGAGCTCTTCATTGTGTGCAGCTCTGTCAAGCTCTGAAGTGCTGTAGTAGCTTGCGTTCATTTGCATGGGCGGAGAGCTACCATACCTAGAGGCATATATTCCAAAACCATTTTTGTCTCTGAATGTCGCCCATCTAACATCTGCCCTGCCTGAGCTTTCCATAGGAACAATATAAGGAACGTGCAAGTCGTTGACATTCAGCTCGTAGAGTGCAACCTGGGCGGCAGCCTTTCGATCTGGATAACACTCAAACGGTCCTCTTCCATACCAAATTACTTGATCAAACGATTTTTCCACGTTGAACACAACTCCGACACGTGGCAAAGGAGGAAGATCAGGGTTTGGCTTAACATTGCATTCCACAATGACATCACCAGAAGCATAAACTGTATAGGTCATGTCTGTTGTGAATAAAATCTCATCCTCCTCGCCCTTGGTTACACCAAGAAAAACTACCGATATTTGAACCATGTTCTCCGTTATATTATGCACAGAACAGGTTTCAGTAATAAAGTGAAGGCTGTCAACTCCGGCTGCTTTCCACCTAGCCAAATAACTAGCTGGCCCTCCCCCTTTATCGTTATCGGTAGGAGCTCGCCAGAAACATGGAAGTATACCCTTGCTCATAACGTGTACTCCTTTGACCTAGCATGTATCAATATAATATTAGTATGAATGTTTAGTCGAGAGAAAAAGATAACAATGAAATCAAAAAATTTGGAAGTATGAGACATCACAAAAATTCTATAGAGGAAAGAAAAGAAAATAATCCAAGAATTATGACATTTTAAGGCTTCATGCTCCTTTCATGGAAATATTTGCATGCTTCTATGGCAAGGTACTATTAAAGAAAATGGAACAAAACAAAGTACACCAGGGTTGAGTGATGACTGATGACAACTTTATAACCTCGATAATTTTCATCAGCTTTGAAAGAGAATTTTCAATTTCATCAAACTTGCAATGTACAATAATACACCATAATTAGAGATGTACCTTCCAGCTTTCAATTGAACCCGTTTTAGTGCTCAATGTTATCTCCCAAACATCTTTCTGGCTAACTTTGATTTTATCCCCCAGAGTTTCAGCTACCAGAGTGCCACCACTAGTATTGATAGCCTGGAAACAATAACCATTCATGACACATAATCTCAAATTCAGTAAATTCGGCCTACAACATAAATCACTAAACCTCATTACTCATCCTAAAACAAAGATAGGCTTCACTTATAACATATATCATGTGTAAAAAGGATTACATGAGGAACAAAGTCTCTTCTGGCAGGCAGTTGGACTTGTGAAGATGAAATGATATGACCTGCTTCAACCCAGCGTGTAGCATTCAAAAGCTTAGCAGTTATAGTGAGGAATACTTCTTCGGACGATGATGAAGCATATAAGGAATACCATGGACCAGATTGCCACTCAATAGTGTAACTGCCCTGCGGCTTTATTGGAGCTAGACTCAAAATCCCAGATCCAAGGTCATGCCCGTCTGCAGAAACATACCATCTAAACTCCAGTCCCTCTGTTGTTTGAAAAAAATGACCATTTTTTATCTGCGAAATGAAACTAAAATAAGTAATCAAGAACAGATCTCATCAAGGGAACACAAAATCAAGACGTAAAATGAGATTACCTCCACTTTCCCTTCGTGTAAAGCCACCTTGATTGGTTGGTATAGGTACTTGACTTCTGAAACAAGAAGCAAACCCATGACTTTGTAAACATCTGAAGGATGCATTGAACTCCAAGAAGATGGAGTGTACAAAAATAATACTATCTGCCAGTTTACCATGTAAAACAGGATGAGCGCTTCTGTCAGGAAATGTGAGGCCATTCAAACAAAAATTCAAGTCATTAGGAACATCCCCGAATTCACCTCCATATGCCCATTGCTGTCTACCACTGTCATCAATCTTTGTCAAGGCCTAAATGCAAGGTACAAAATCATTTAATCAAAAGGCATAGTGGCAGTCTAATCTAGCGATACTCTAAGGAAGTCAAGAAGACTTGCTTATGCTGATATTGACCAAAGAAGCAAAAATGCATATCCAAGGAAAAAAGGAAGTATTATAAAAAAAAATATGAAGAGATCAAGCTAATTTCAGAAGGTCAATGAATGAAAGCAGATAGACTTCGCAAGTTGTTACTGACAATATAATCGCGTGGCTAAGATAACTCAGCCAACATGAAAATCATCATAAATTACTTAATCTTGTATGCTACTAAGAAAGAATGGGTTGACTTAGGTTCTTCAAAATAACACAATCAGAGCATCCACAAGATCTTTCTAGCAGCGAAAAATCTTAGTAAGTTAGGCCTTGATCATGGCCTTACAGGATGAAGAGTGGTTTGACGGAGATGGTTCGACCTAAATGGTTATCATCTTTTCAGCAACTTCTATCTTAATTTTCAGCAACTTCAGCTTGGATTTTGCCCAAGCTCTAAAGACAACATTCCCAGAAACTCTGTCCCTAAAAGAAGAACTCCTGATTTATCTCCATTCCTTGCACGTGCAACATGATTCCAGTGCACACTCCCTCTAATCCTCACCTTATGACTATCTCCCATATCTACTAAGTACTCCGGGCTATCCACGACTGGTAACTTCGCTCCTGCATTAGTTTCTCAAAAATAAAATAGTTAGATGCCCCCACAACAAATCAACACTATTAGCCATCTAGCACCTATCTCTCCCCAAAGGTTCGGTGGCTTCTTAGAGGTCACACCCATTATGCTGTTCATGGACAGCTCGATAGCCTCTTCTTCCACTTCCTTTGCACTTTGATCAGACAGTTCCTCCTGCTCTTCTATTAATGCTGCTTCAGTTTCAAAAAGTCATCACATGAAATTGTTTATTTATGCTTATGTGCATAGACTCATATTTTTCATGACAGAGGAAGCACAAACCTCTCTTTAATTTGTCCCGGAATTCAGATAAACCGTCAGAATCCACCTCCTCGCTGTCTACTTTCACCACTCCCTTCCACCGGCATGGCCTCCGACACAACTCTGCTGGTAAAGCTAGAAACAGATGGGCACTTTTTTCCCTTTCTTTCTTTTTTTATTTTTATTTCTTTGGGATTTTTTAGGAGTCATGGCTTCCAACCAATCATCTATATATCCTCCTAATATACACCTTATTCGCTAACAGAGGCATACCAGATATTGATCATTCATCAATTATTTATGGTCTTCTTCAAGGACTACTCACCTGATCTACCCAATCCCAAATAAAGCCTCCTTGAAGTCCAAATGTGCTGTCAATTGCTTCCCAATATACATGTAGATTCCCATTGCTGTTACCCATTGCATGTGAATACCTGGCATTTGGGTATCACAAACAAAAAAATGGCACAACTATCACTGAAATAGTAGGGAATAGTGGAAATCACTTTATTATTTTCAAATCAAACAATTTCCAAGAAATAAAACAAAAAATAAAACATACTCGCAAAGTATCAGAGGTCGTGATTCATTTGGATCGTTTGCAATTTTCACCATGTCCCAAACACGCATATACATGGGGCACACAATATCTGTGCACGGAGTTCTGGACCCACCTCCTTCGTAATGCAATACCCGTGATGAATCTCTTCCTCGAATCCAACCTGATGAATGTCTCCAAATTAACAAAATTGAGACAGGGAAACAGAAAAGACAGGAAAAAATGGTGACATTTGAAAGATTAACTCGCTTATAAAGATCCAGAGTATTAACCAAATTAAAAATATTCTTATTTTAATTAATGACCAATCGTTAATTGCTTTTCTCCCAACTCTTCTGTTAATATTTTTCCTACAGTTATTGATCTTAGCAAACTTGGCAAAAATATTGATTTGCCTTTTGATGTCATATACCTAAAAATGGTTATTTATTCTCTGAAAAATATATAGCATTCTTCGAAAGCAGTTTTTTGACAGAGATACATCTTTACTAGACAATTTTTCCAGAAAAACTAAAATGGCAGAATAAAGAAATTATTTGTTTTCGACATGCCCAAAATCAGAGAAAGTAAGCTGGAGTCTAGTACCAGCCAAAGCAAAATGATTGTGCCCAAATCCGGATTCATTCCCTAAAGACCAAGAAATAATGCATGTGTGATTTTTATCTCTCTCAACCATGCTGATCACACGATCCAGCATTGCAGCTGCCCAAATTGGTTCCAAAGTAGGATGCTTGAGATGTTCAGAATAATCAAAACCATGAGTCTCAATATTGGCTTCATCTACCATGTACATGCCAAACAGATCGCATAGTTCATACCACCGTGTATGTTGAGGATAATGACTATTCCTCACAGCATTAATATTATTTTGCTTCATCAAGACCAAATCCTGCAGGCAAAGCAGTCATTAGTGCCTGAAAAGTGAAAACAACTACCATTTTCAAATAATAAAGAGATGAACCGACAATCTTATCAATGATAAAGGGAAAAAATAGACAAGTACCTGGATCATGCAGGATTCTATGTTTGCCTTTCCCACTCGTGGATGATGTTCATGCCTGTTCACACCTCTTATTACAACTGCATGTCCATTAACAAGCAACTGTTTGTGGGCCTTAGATACTTTTCTAAAGCCTACTGGACATGACTCGCAGTCAACAATACCTCCAAATTGATCTTTGAGGACAACAACTAGGGTATAGAGGTATGGCTTCCAGAAACACAAACAAAGTAAGATGTCACATGAGAACCAAATAGGTATTCGTATAAGAGTAACGCTAGGCCAAGACTGTCAAGCAAAATGGTTCATATTATTCTTTTCTTTACAAAAACTCATTATTAAACTTCTAATTACATAAAATAATTGATAAATCATCATCAAAAACAGGTCTTCAAAGTTCATGTAAGAGGGCAAAGAACTTCATACAAAAAACATGTAAAAAGTGATTGAAGTTTCTCACTTGCTCTGCAGACCAAAGCTTTGGTGATTGCAGTTTCCCAACAAGCACATAACCATGAAACCCTAATGGTGGTGCATTTGATGGTTGGAGCTTTAAGTCCACTACGTTAGATGAAAGGAGATCAGGATTCCCATTACAGGTGTACCAGCTTCCAGAATCGTATAGTGCAGCTTCTATGCTGTAGTTTGTAAGAAGACTCTCCTTGGCTGTCTCTTTGGAGTTATCTATTTTTACTTCAACCTGGATCATATGCACATGAGATTGATGATATAAGAGGTCACAGATAATAACATATGAATAAAAAAAATATCTTCTGTTTTTAACAATATCAATGAACACAACCAAAACCCAATCTTGGTTGGTTGCAACAAAGTAGACTGCAACCTTGCGCAAACCTTCCCCACATTTTGAATCTTAGAGTATGTGCTTTGGGAGAACTTTAGCTAACCACCACCCCCAGCCCATAATTTTGAGAGCAAAGGTCTTGACAAAGAAAATGACATGATTGGACATTTATGGTAGAACACTGACAACGAATATTAAATGTATTTTTAGAAAAATATAAAACAAAGCGCGTTTCATTCATATTGATGTAAATTTTGGCATCTGCATTCAATTTTACAAAGACAGAAAAACAGAAGAGACAGACTTAAAAATAATCGGATTAAAGTAAAACCTTCCACAAACAAGATTAGTTACAAAAAACATAATATATTTATGACATGAAAAACATAGAAATGTCACTAAATATTTATGCTTACCAGTATCTCTGCGTAAGAAAAATCTTCAGCAATGTTTGTTTTGAAGAAATAGTCCATGATAAATACCTAAAATACCATACATGTTAAAAGATACATCAGGAAGGGGGGAAAACTAATCAAACAACTGAATAAATTGGACTTGTACTAAAACTTACATTTGCTAGGATATTCAAATCATAAATGTGGTGCATTCAGGATCTGATCCAACTTTAGCTGAATTTATTAAATATGCCTAATTGCTAAGTTGTACTTTGTTGAAAATCTTTTAGGGTTATGTTAGGACATCCACAGCTGGCGTAAAACTTTACCAAGCCTTCATGACATGGAGCAGAGGGATTTTATAAACTCATCGTTGAATTTGTAGGAAGATAAAGGGGGAAGAGTGTAGCAAGAGTGTATATAAGAATAACTTAGATTCAAATAGGTTGAATAATAGTATACTTAGGTACCCTTCAACACTATATATAGTGAAATAGGGGTTAAATGCACGCCTAGTTTCAAGACTCAACTAAAGCTAGTCTATCTCCTAAGACTCTAATGCTTCCAATGCAACAAGCTAGCCATAGATGGCTAAATACATTTAACCACATGTTTTATTCTCAACACTCATCATAATGACAATGAAAATAAAATCAATGTCTCATTTTGATATCATAAGTAAACAGTGTTGACTTACTTTTCATCCTTTTGGAATATGCATTGTCAGAGCTCTAACCACAAAAGGCAGCAGCCAATAAATGAGACAGAGCAACAGTAAGAGACGAGAAATTTACAGAGAACAAACCTTTGGTTTTGCTAGGAGAAGCACATCACGATGTATGCCAGATAACCGCCACTGGTCCTGATCTTCGAGGTAGGAGCCATCACTCCATCTAAAAACTTGAACAGCTAGAATGTTCTTATGGTCTGAACCAAACGGATGACAAAAATCTGTGATTTCAAACTCTGCAGGTACCCTGCTGTCTTGGCTGTCCTTGCAAAATATTAAAAAATTATGTTAATGGAACCAAGAGTTGATTAATGTGAAAGCTTCATTCTTACTATTTTTGTTCTTATTTGGTATCTGTAATAAGGGACTTCAATTTTTTATTTTTTATTTTTATAAAAAAACATGGCATCTAATGTCATATTGTTACACCCCTTAATGCAGATCACGATAAATCAGGAAAGGAAATCATTCCCTTCCCATTAGTTTATTCTCGGAAATTCAGTAGAATCAGAAAAGAATAAAATCTGTTAGGAAATTGTAACAGATTAGAAACTGATTTGTTTTTCAAATCAGAGAAGCAATAATTTAGGAGCTAAATTAGGGAATAATTAGCTACTCAGCTATAATAGGAACCGCAGGGGGCCAGGGAGATTTATCCAGAAATTAGAACAAGGCTTAGGAGGTCAAAGGGAACCTTTAATCCCAGAATTATTTTCTCATCAGCACTCTATTGTATTCATCTAACCAGGAAATTCCCCTCTGGAATTACTGGTATTATTAATAAAATACAGCAGCAATTCAGTTATCAATTTCATAAGATACCAGTTGTTACACATATCAACTACAACAAAGAGAGATAAGCCATTTCATTATCAAATGTTCTACTACTCTTTTTGACCAGGGGCCTGCACATGTGACATGATGGTAAAACAAAACCTCTTATATTTAGACCACAGACATAGTTATTTTCTTCATTACTGAAGAACAGAGTTATCAACTTATCATCTATTTCACAATATGCCTTTTTGTCATCTGGTATTGCTGTTAACGTTTCCTGATCTATTTTCTTTCTGTCCTCCTCACCGTCATATATACTTGAAATGAAAGTACTGACGCAGCATATCCACAAGCAAGTATCTCACTGTGCTCAGAGTTTTGGCATGCAAGAGTGTTACAAACCCGTCTGCCCTGGCCGCACCAGATTCTGTTCCAGGAAAGGAAATTATCCCTTTTCCATTCCATTATTCCAGGAAAGGAAGGAGAGGATTAGGAGATTAATTTAAAAAGATTCTGATTTGTTTAGCTATTTGTTAGGAGAATAATTTGTTAGGAGAATAATTTGGTTGCACTAAAATAGGAAGGGAAGATATGGGCCATAATTTACTCTCTCTCACGGTATATGAGAGAAACAAGGAGAATGGGTTCCGCATTCAGGAAATTGGACAGAACTAGAAAGGGGACCAAGGGATCCATTATTTCCCAGGCTTATTTTCTGATTATCGTTTTATTATTCTGCAGCCCTTGGGCTTGTTAATGTTATGCCAGGAAATTCCCCATTGGAATTCCTGATATTATTAATAAAACTCCATTGATTTCAGCAAGTATTATTTTAATTGATACCAGTTCTTACAACTGGTATCAGAGCACCGTTCCTAGGATAACTGTGTATGGTGTCCACGCGCGCTGTGATGGAGGCTAGGATGGGAGCAGTGGGGAGGCAGATGGAGGAGATGAGAGCATCTCAGGCGGAGATAAGAGGGACTCAGGCAGAGATGAAGGAGACTCAAACTAAAATCTTGGCGCTTCTGCAGCAAATCCTGGACAGGTTGCCACCACAGCAACCCGGAAGCAACCAGGAAGAAGAGGACAGAGTCTCAGGAGGTAGGGGAGAAGAGGGAAGAAACAAAAGGGAGGAGCAAGAACCTAGGCGATTCGAGGCCACACGGAATTTGGATGTTCCGGTTTTTGTGGGGGAAGGAGCCTCGGATTGGTTAGTCAAAATGGACGAGGTATTTGTTGGTCACCATTCTCAAAACTCAAATTTTATGGAAACCAAGGAGGGAGCGGGAGAGGACAACAAAGATGAATGTAAAAGGGAAGAAGATATGGATGAATTAGTGGATGTTCCCAAGGAGGCAAGGGTTGATTTGCCTGCAAGTGTTAAGCAAGGGCAGAAACACTCTCTTGTGATGGATAAGGAAAATTATTTGCTGCCTATTTTTGAAAATCAACATAGAGTGCAGAAGGGACTTGGGTCACATTCTTGGGACCCAGAAGGACATGAGTGCAAGGGAAGCATGCTTTGCTACTGTTTCAAGTTGTGGGACCCAGGAGGGAGTCCCTCTTTTCACCTTGAGGACAAGGTGGTACTCCAAGGGGAGGGTATTGTTACAAACCCGTCTGCCCTGGCCGCACCAGATTCTGTTCCAGGAAAGGAAATTATCCCTTTTCCATTCCATTATTCCAGGAAAGGAAGGAGAGGATTAGGAGATTAATTTAAAAAGATTCTGATTTGTTTAGCTATTTGTTAGGAGAATAATTTGTTAGGAGAATAATTTGGTTGCACTAAAATAGGAAGGGAAGATATGGGCCATAATTTACTCTCTCTCACGGTATATGAGAGAAACAAGGAGAATGGGTTCAGCATTCAGGAAATTGGACAGAACTAGAAAGGGGACCAAGGGATCCATTATTTCCCAGGCTTATTTTCTGATTATCGTTTTATTATTCTGCAGCCCTTGGGCTTGTTAATGTTATGCCAGGAAATTCCCCATTGGAATTCCTGATATTATTAATAAAACTCCATTGATTTCAGCAAGTATTATTTTAATTGATACCAGTTCTTACAAAGAGAAAGCGAGGTATACCTATATCCAATTGGATGCCCATTTACCCATGCACAGAAGGCAGAATCAACTGCTTCAAAATGTAACAAAATTCTTCTACCTATCAAAAACAAATTAATGTTCAGCACATATGAAATAAATTAAACTAAAAAAGAAAGCGTGATTGATACAAAAGGAAAGGACTGATGTCGACTTGAAAAAGAAATAGAAATAAAAGAAACCTACAACATTTTGTCAATACAAGAAACAGGAAAAAAAAATTGAACAAACAAATCTTTGAAGATTTGCATTACAAAAAAATATGTTTCACTATAAATACTCAATAAAAATATTTATAATTAAAAAAAAAAAAGTTTCCACCAAATTTGTATTGTATAATGCACCATAAATTACATTAGATGTACAACGTATCCTAGCTACTAAAGTTAAGAATTGAACGGAAACAAAGAACGAATAAAAACACCAAGTCCTCTATAGCGTATGTGTTGATTCACGAAAAAGAAAAGAATTAACATTGTCACTAAATTCTGAGTAAGTCATACCCTCCCATTCTTTAGGAATATGGAAGTTTATTCTGTAGCAGCCAGTAGGATTTTCCTTAGGAACCAGAGGAGGATCTAGTGGAAATGGATACGCTACATTTGTATAAATAGGGACATCAAATCCATGCAACTGCCAATTCGACGGAACTGCCAAATTTTGGGGAAAGTGATTAGACATATTAAATATCAGCATTTGTGAGTATAGAAAGGACATAAGTCAATTCACGAATATGGGATTTAGTAACAAAGAAAAGCATGCAACAAGAGGATGACATCTCCTTTAAGATGAATCCATTCATCAAATAGTCAATGAAAACTATTTGGATGTTACAACATATCAAAAATGTGACCTGTTATTAGGAGCACCATCAGCTTGATCCAATTTTGACATATATAAACAACCTCTCTAATGTGAAAATATAGACAAGCTATTATGATATTAAATAAATATACTGAAATGAAGCTTCAACTAAGGAAAGAAAAGTTACAATAGCAAGGATTAGCAATAAGTTGAAAAAATAAAAATTTTAAGAAAAATGAATACATTTCTTCAATCTCTCGAAACATTAGTCACTAAACCATCTTAAAAAGAATAGAGCAGACAAGCAAAGAGAAGCCAGGAAAAAATTATGTACCAAAGACATATATATTTCAAAACCTTCCCCTTATTTATTTTCATTCAAATCCCTGTGGTACAAGGTTATTGATTTCACGATTGTTATAGCAACAGAAACAATTGCTATTTCCAATAGCTTTAATGCTATTTTTGTCCTTAAAAATATTGAGCGTTGTCAAAGACCAAATTATGGAGGACCTGCTCTAGGAATTAACAGAAACAGGAGGTTTGTTGCTGGCCTAATACCCTGCAAGCTGAATAACAATTACAAAACATTGACAACATAATTTCATGCACTTACCAGGCAAAGTTTTCCACTCTGAATCTTGAAACTCGCTTACATAAAATTTAACAGGGACATTTTCAGGACTGTCAGCTAAGCAAAATTTCCAATACCCAGACAAGGACTTCACAAAGGGCAAGTCTTTGACCCAAAATGCAGCACAATCAAGAGCTCCTTGAACAGCGTCGTCATTCCAAACAGCAGACTTGGATACCAGAAAATCCACTTTGCTGCGTTGATACCAATATCTAAGAGATCCTACTCATCACAAAATTCAGATTATCCAAAATGAAAAAGAAGTGACGATTTTACACATACATAGGGAAATTCATAAAATTTTAAATTCATTAAGACTAATTAGTTCAAAAACCACAATCAATGGTTCAGCCATATTTCATGTAGGCAGTAGCTCATCCTTCACATCAGAAATCAAATAAACTTGTCTAGTACTGAAGACAGATGAACTGGATAACATTAAAATGAATCTAAGTACACTCACTATTGGTTCACATTCTATCCAATACTTATAACAGGCCAATATCATTGTTGTGTGTGTGTGTGTGTGTCCAGGCTTCATTTTGTCACATGATTTAATTTCATTCAGTTGACAATTTGCAGCCAATTATCATCCACCATCCCCTTAAATTCTGTATAGGTAATTCAGAAATAAATAAATAAAAATAGCCACTTTTTCGTCACAATGAGGCTCTTGAATCTACAATAAAATAAACCAATGTGTATCTATTAAATAAACCCCAACCCACAAAATGAACCCCAGTTTAGCAAAATGCCATTGATTTTGAATCCCAGTAAGCAAAAACCAAAGGTCGAGAGAGAGAAAAAACCTTTCCAATCATAATCAATTAACAAAAGAAAAATTACAATTCAGAACTGTTTATGGTAAATAGCAGTAATAGTAATAACAATAACTATAAACAATAAAAAAAAGGGTCAGAACTGTGATCTTGCGTGACCGACCTTCAACAGATTCATGGCAACGCAAGGTAACATGGGCGTCCCTTTTCCTCCACTTGATGAAAGATGGATCCTCCCACACTCTGCAACCATTCTCCGGAGCAAGCACAAGGGGCCCCACCAAAGAAGAAGCCATCACCTAAAGAAGAAGAGAAGAGAGAAAGGGAAACAAACTCAGTGGTGAGTGTTGTGCGTAAGAATGGAGAGGATTTTGGATTTTGAAGGGTCAATGGAATGCTGCAGTGAGTGATAGTGTCATGTGAGTGGCCAAAGGCATGGTGTGCTGTTGTGCACTTCACCCGGGTTTAGTGAAGAAAGTATTTTAAGTGGTACTGGCATAATGTGAAACGCATTACGATTTTGTCATGTTTGTCATTTTATCACATGAATACAAGGTTTATTAACATGTTGGTCCGTGTAAGCTCACTTTCATGATCAAAATTTAAATTTTAACTTCTGTATTAACTTGTAACTTAGAGACTTGAACTTACATTTTTAAGAACCAAAATGAGTATTATCCTTTTATTAATTTCTTATAACATGAGTTCGTCTTATCTTTACAATTGATAATGAGACATCAAATACATCATTATCATGTAAAAAAAATGATCTAATTGATAATAAGAAATTAAATATGTCATTATCGTGTAAAGAAAATGATATGATAGAATTCATATCCATTCTTTAAATTATATTAAGGGTATGTTTGGCACACTTTTATCAAGACCTAATTGTATAAAATATAACGGTATAAGACTTAATTAATATGTCATTATATAAGATGTAGTATAAGCTAATAATATTATTTAATTATAACAAATAATTATACTCAAAAATATGTTAAATAAATAAAATATAATAAAAAATAAAAAAATTATAAAATAAAAATTAAGAAAAAATATTATTATTCAATAGCTTTTATTTTTTAAGTAAAATGTTTTTGAATATTTCTATTTTTTAATTGTGAGGGGTATTTTGGTAAAATCGATCATCCCTCTCCTTTATAAATAAGATGACGTTACTCAAAGAAAAATAGGATTTCAAGAATTCCAAAGAATTCAGAAATCATTAGGGTTTGATGTCTGCCATAGAAAACACTCTTCTCACCATCGGAAGAGGTTGAAAGAGTCAAAGGAAGAGAGGGAAAAAGAATCCGTTAATACGATTCAATAACGATATGGATCGGGGTATGTGTTTCTATTCTTAACCTCGTTTACAGTGTGATAATCATAAATTTCAAAATCGTTGTTTCCATGAATTTATCAATTGGAAAATCACAACTTACATATAAAACCATTTTTATCTTATACAAGCTTATATGATTATGCAATAAACGTAAAACAAGATGAGATTCTAGAATTACATGTCATGCCCAAATACAAGATAATATAAAAATTTATACAGTGTATTGTTTATATTATATTATCAAACCTAAATTAATCTTAATATCTTTCTTGTGCGTGTTCCCTCTACATCTCTGCTTCCGTCTGCCACTCCATTGTTGCACGTTGTTCATTGTTTCAATAAATTCCAATCAATTAAATTTTGTGCAAATGACATTACTTATCGATCAAATTAGTTATTGTTCTTCTTGACTTTTCCTCATTCAATCTGCTTTGATGTAATATAGACAACAAGGTGCATCAAAGTTTGTTTGTAGTCACGGTATGAAATTGAATTAATATCCCACTGATTTTACCCTTTTAAGCTTACAATTTTTCCTCTCCAAAATTAGGCAAAAACAATTCAACTAATTTATAAAAAAAGTCCATGAAGGACATATAAGAACACATCGCGATTTGAAACTATCGGTGGATCAGTTATGTTGGTCTTGTTTATTGTGTTTTCCCATTATTCATTTTCTCATCTATTTTCCTTGTGTTGTTTTTTACTTTGTTATTGTCAAATGTTGTGTTGTGTTTGTGAACTTTGAATACCTGTGGTGCACCAAACATGAGATAATATAAATTTATATAATATGTTATAGGCTATAAACTACGGGTGTAAGAGCTTTAGCCCACTAAAGAGTGAGGGGAGTTCACCTTGCCTAAAGGCTCAAAGGGCTTTAGCCCACTAAAGGAGTAGTGAGAGCTCACCTCACATGCTTACACTCGTCAGCCCAAGAGGAGAGCTCGATGACACCCATAAAAGGAGAAAGTCACAACACAAGTCCGAAAGAAATACCAACCCAATAGGCATTCTCTAGACGGCAAGCTCAAGACTCTAGACCAAATTCAGCTCAACAAGACTAAAGGAGGAAGCAGCTCCTCCGACAATCAATATACTACGTAACTAACTCCTAGCTATGTGAGGAAGGAAAAGCCTTTGAGATAAGGGGAAGTCATTATACGAATCCCCGCATTCTATATTCATCTAATTGACCTAGCTCACCTATAAAAACACGTGACCTCAGGTCACCAACTATCACTTATTCATTATCTAGAATACTCACAAAACACTTATGCTTACTTGAGCGTTAGAGTGCATTTGCAGATACACCGCACCGCCGATCTGTCGCGCACAAGGAACCTACTTTAGAGCTTCTGTTCAGATGTTGGAGCTTCCATCAAGGTGCCTTCCTCAACTCTCTACTTGTGTTCAGGTAACTTCATTCCTTATACAAATTACTTAGGAACACAATATTTTTTTTTATACTATATCGTCATATCTTATACTATCAAATCTAATAAATCCGACTTTATCTTATATGATGTACCAAACGAAGCCTTAAGCATTATCCTTTATGGTGTGTCAAAAGGGCCTTAGGATCTGTTTGACACACCGTACAAAGCTGGATAAAATAAGTTAATACAATACGTAATAACTTTATCAGCTATTTGGTGTAATCAACGTATTGTATAACTTAATTCTACCTAGGGAAACATGATAACACCTTATTAGCTTTTGAGGTATAAGGTCTTTTTCAATAATTTTATTAAATAAAAAAATAATATAATAAATAATAAAAATATTAAATAATTAATAAAAATTAAAAATAAATAATATTAATAGATAATTTAATGTCTATACAGTTATAACGAGGAGATTCCAAAAAAAAATTGTCTTTAGGTCTTTACAAAGTAAATTGAGTTTTAATTTGGACTCAATGATTAACTTGGATGCCCCCTGTTTTAATCATCTAAAAAATAATTATTATTAGATTAATTAAATTAAATAATCCACTTTCTACTTTTGATTGCTTCCTTCTAACTAAAGGTGGGTATATGAACTCTGACCCATGAATTGATCCGTTTAAATGTGGGCTTTTTAATTCAGTATGCATAACCGGTAAATTTGATGTGCTCAACATGCGGGGTTCGCGGACCAACCTACGAAGCACTCCATTATTTATTTATTTATTTTTCACACAATACCCAACATCCAAGCTCAACCCAACATGGTGTTTTCTTTTGGTCAAGATTGAGAATGAATTTTTTGATCATGTTTCAATTTTTTTTTGTCATAAATTAACATTGAAATTATAAATGTAAAAAAATAATGTTGCAGGCTGACTCGTGGGTTATGTAGAGTGGATGTAGGCTTAAGTAGTTGTTGGTTCATTTATTTCGCGGACCAACCCGATCCAATCCATTTAATTTTAATCCATTGCTGATCGAATTAAATAGACCAGATTAGCCCCCATGCCCACCTCTACTACTAACCACTTTTTGCTCCCCAGATTCCTTCTTCACTCAATTCAGATTCTTTACTTTAATCAATTACAATTTTTGATATTAATTTTTTTTACTTTAGTTTATCTTCATAAGCACAAAACTGTTGTAAAGATTTCGTGCTTGCATCCCCGCTAATATAAAGTAATTAATTGATAAAATTATAATAGTATTTATTAATAAATATATTTTTTAAATACATTATATTTTGTATAAAAAATAAGTATTTTATGATAAAATAATTCATTAATTGTTACAATAAGTTTATTCAAATTTAATATACATATAATTATACATAACAGTATTTTTTTTAGAAATGATGACATTTAATACATGTATATTTTAATATTATATTAAAGGGTTAAATATGTTTTTAGTTCTTTATAAATTTTAAATTTTATATTTTACTTTTCATAAATTTTTTTGCTAAAAATCGTCCATGATAATATTTTTTTGTGCGAAATTTTAATCCCCGATCAGGTTAAGTGGTTTACAAAATTAACTTGGTTACATGGCAGGTCATGTGTCACGTACCGCTTAACCCAATCATTGCTTTCTCTGCTTACTCACGTGCTGCCCTTAGCATACGTTTGCTATCTTCTTCTTCTCTGCTACAGCTCCGTGAGTTGTCGCTCTCATTGTTAATAAAACCTTACAAATTTTTTTATGAGGGATAATTTTTAGCAAAATAGTTTATGAGAGGTAAAACACAAAATTTAAAATTTATAAGGAACTTAAAACATATTTAACCAAATATTAAATTTAATTTAAAATAATTAATATAAATTAATATTTTTATAATTTAAAATTTTAAATAGTAAAAATTAATGAATATTGATAATAAATATAATTATTATTAATAGATATTTAAATTTAAATTTTTATAATTAATAAATTTAATATTTTATAATTATTTATTTTTGATTAAATATTTTTTTATAATTAAAATTATTTGTAGACTGGTGAAAATATAATATAACATAATGCAATATCTTATACACTAACATTTTAAACATTACATAACATTAAAAATTTATCAGGTTTTATACAATCAAAATT
Organism: Nissolia schottii; assembly: GCA_003254905.1. Classification (NCBI taxonomy): domain Eukaryota; kingdom Viridiplantae; phylum Streptophyta; class Magnoliopsida; order Fabales; family Fabaceae; genus Nissolia; species Nissolia schottii. The sequence continues at coordinate 346,363 of QANU01113591.1, read as the reverse complement.
TATACTATTAGGTCTACTTCTTATTAGGCTTTATCTTATTGGGTCTTCTAAACAACTCCTGATTTCTAAACATTTGTCGTATAAGTAGCATAACTTTAACCTAAAATATTAATCCATAATTTTTCCTTCTTCTCCTATCCTCTTTTGTGAGTGAGTGTCGGAGAGGAGGTTGCCAATGTTTCTTTCTTCTATGATAGTCTTACTGTAAAAATTTAAATTTAATGTAATTTCTTCAATTTGTAAGTGTTACTAAAATTGTTTTACAAATATATATGTTTTTTTTATTTAAAAAAAACATAATAACCCATAACGACGTGAAAAATTTACCCTTTGCTTGGATCGAGAGAAAAAAAAGAGGAAAGAAATAGAAGGAAAGAAAATGAGTGAAAAATAATATTTTTTTGCTTAGATGACAAGAGAAAATGGAGAAGAGAAAAAAATTTGTAAGTCTCGTATAAAAAAGTTTTCTTACATAAAAAGAAACAAAAATCTTATACGTACCTCCAATTTTATACACCATTCAAATTAGTAATTAATGATTATTATACATATACAATACAATTTTTTAAAACATAGCACAAACTTAAAGGTTTTTAAAGCAAAAACATTACAATCGTTAAAGCTCAAACTTTATGCGCATTTATGCACAAACTTTATTTGGACTACACTACAAACCTATAGTTCATAGTTATATACAATCTGAACTTTATTAAAAAAATGCACAAACATTATAAATAGTAATGCATAAAATTTATATATATGAATGCACAAACATTACAAAATTATCATAGTGTTTTATAATCTGAACTTTATTTTTAAAAAATGCACAAACATTATACGTAATAATGCATAAACTTTATTTCGAAGAGTGCACAAATATTACAACTTATAGATAATATTCTCAACTATATTTAATTACGTACACAAATATTACAGACATTAAAACATAAATTTTATGTATATAAATACTGGGTATATGTACGATGTATGTTTTTGGGTATACGCATAACACGAGTCAAAAGAAAAAAGAGAGAAGTCAAATTTTATAATAAAATTGCAATTATAATTCCATAATATTTTCTTTTTCTATAAGAAAAATAATAAACATAAATGTCATTTACACATAAATATATTTTATTTCTTCTCACTTTTCTTTTTAACCAAACAATAATAAAGAAAAAAATGTTTTTCTTTTTCCTGTTTAATTTATTTTCTCTTCTATCCAAGCAAAAGGACGCCACGACGTGATGGACATCTCCATGACTCCCCCCACCACGGACCGCGGTCCACGGTCAACAAGTCCTTAGAAGAAAACAGGTGATGTTACTGTATAATAATCCATTAAAATAAACTATGATTATGAGTTAACACTCATTTTAGTGTACACGTCAACTTTTTTTAAAAAAAAATTTAAGAAAAATCTGAAACGACGAATATAAAAAACGGAGGAGGGAGCGAGGCGTCCAGGGGAAGACACCTACAAAGCACAAACCCAATTTTTTTTTTGGCGCTCTCTTCCTCTCGCTCTAACCGACCACTCTCTCACTCCGCTCCCTGACGTCACGTCACTCTTCTTGCCCGTCCAAAATGACGCATCCATCAGCCCCGTCGCCGTTTCCTCCGCAGCCTTCCGTCGTTCAGGTGCGTTGCGCCGGTTGCCACACTCTCCTGAATGTGCTGCCGGGAACGGAGGAGTTCGCTTGCCCCGCGTGCCATATGCCGCAACGTATGCCTCCGCTGCAATCGCTGCTTTCGCCGCCGCTGCAACCGTCGCTGCCAGCGCCGCCAGCGGCGGCATCCAAGAGTAGTAGGGGTCACAAGAAGTCCCGGTCGCTCACCTCTGGTTCCGATAATGTCCAAGTTCTCTGCGGTAGCTGCAAGGCGGTTGTGGGCCTTCCCCCTGGTCTCGAGAGGTTTGCTTGCTCCAAGTGCGGGAACAAGATCGCCGTCGAGGTCGAAGAAATCAACGAGGTTCTTGCAGCACCTTTGGTTTTGTTTGTTTTCTGAAGAGACAGAAATCGTTTTTCTTCTGAAAGCATCTAAGGATAAGTTGTTTTTAATACAAAAATAAGCTTGCTTTAATGACAAATGATGTTAGGGATTGTAAATTGAGAGAGAGGGGGGAAATGTGGAGATTAACAATTAACAATTTAATATTTTCTTTTGACGTTCCTTATTTAAATTTTTCAAAATGAAAGACTACATAAATAATGTGTTTTGACCTACGTTTTTTATTTTTTATTTACCTCTGTAAATATAAAATTACAAAGTTAACCCTAATATTGTTTTATCCAAACAAAGCACTAGAGATTTACTCTTTGAAAATGTTTTCACACTGTGAATGATAGAATGGTTGATGTTGAGTTAGGGTGTGTTTGTGAGTTATGGAGGGGAAGAAAAGGAAAGCAAAGGTTTTGGGGGGCTTACCCTTAATGATTGTTGATATACTGAAAAAGAAATGATACAAGCCCTTGCATCACAAACTCCTAATGGATACTACATCTGTTTCTTATAACTTTTGTATGTACTTTTGAATGGTATGGATGAGTCTACCTTGAAGTCTGTGAAGAGTTTGTGAAGATTGCGTTTATCCAAGTGTCCTTCATACGTACTATAGTGTGTAGTGAGCATTGATTGATGAAAGAAAGATACCAGTTAGATGAACATGTATCAAACAGAGGAAGTGCAAATTTATTAAGTGCTAGAAAGGATTTTTGTTGATGTGAGAAGAGGGAAAAGTACAACCATGGGGAATTATACTCAGATCAACTAGCTATGCAAATTGGTCGTGCATTGTTTGTATGCTCTTGGTCTTGGGTATCTAGGAAATTAGAAAAGAAGGGATGCAGAAACAACTCACCTAGAAGTTGTTTAAGCCTGCACTAGCAATGTGATCAGTTGGAGACATGAGATTTAGAAGAGGAAACTTTCTTATATTTGCATAGGTATAGACTATTTTATCCTTTCTAACCCTCAAAGGGTTTGATAGTAAATGGGGAAAAACCTTCCAGATTAAGGGGACATATTCACCAATCTCCAAATAGCCTAAACAGCTTACTCCAAAAGTGCCACACTCCCTAAAGGCATAAATAGCTGGCTGCTTGTTTCAGAACTTTTAAAAACACAATGACCTGACATTGGTGTGAAATTTTGATCTTCCAGAAATTTATAGTTAAAGCTAAAATTTCTGGACACGGGTTGGCAATAAGACACTGAAAAATGACTTAATGGATTGCTTCCCGCTTCCTGTTACTTCAGTTTTGTTTACAGTAGTCCAGTTTCATTTCATTCCTTTTGTTTATTTCCCATTTGGCTGACTCTGCTGATTTTCTTTGAAGCTTTGTTGTCCTGAGAAACATTATGCATTTTACTGTATTTTGCTGGCCTTCTTATATCTCTATTTTTAATTCAACATTAAAATACGTCAGCTTGCTGTTGAAGTTGAACGCGATGAAGACGAAGGTGGAAAGGCTGGAGAAACATTTACAGATTATGTGAGTTGAAGATCCTCTCGTGACAGCATTTTATGTTAGAAGTAGATGTTGGCCGAATTAGCAAATGTATATTACCTAGCATTTTCAAGTTGTGGAAACACATTTTTATGGTCTAGCATTTCTCATTGTGCAGCGACCGGCAAAAGTATCTATGGGACCTCCACACCCAGATCCTGTTGTTGAGACGTCTTCCTTGTCTGCAGTGCAGCCACCTGAGCCTACTTATGATCTGAAAATTAAAGATTATTTAGAAAGTTCGAAGGCTTTGTCATGCCTGCAGATAGAGACATTGGTCTATGCTTGTCAGGTTTTTTTTTTTTTTTTTAAGACATAATTGATAACAAATAATTATGGTTTAGCTTTCATGTCGATAATATTTGTTTCCTTGATAGAGACACCTTCTACACCTTCCAAATGGCGCTAGGGCAGGATTCTTTATTGGAGATGGAGCTGGTGTGGGTAAAGGTCGAACTATTGCAGGGTTAGTTTGGGAGAACTGGCATCATGGAAGGAGAAAGGCACTGTAAGTTTAGATATCTTCCTGATCATGCAAACACACATGTGCTTTGAAATTAACTATAATTCATGACTTGGATGCACATTTGTATGTGTTACTTACATATGCTTGTTTGTAGTTTCAACTAGCAGTTGGTCTATGCACTGGGAATTTGTGTCTTTTAATTCCCTTGTCATGTTTTGATGATCTTACAGGTGGATTTCTGTTGGTTCAGACTTGAAGTTTGATGCCAGAAGAGACTTGGATGATATGGGCGCATCCTGTGTTAAAGGTATGTTATTTGTTGTTGACTTATTTGGCTAAAGTGCTATTACATGCTTAACTGCTGTGGCATAAACTTAATTGTAAATCTATAGTCTATAATAAAATGAGCCGTAAGAATTTAATGAGAAAGATGTCCAAGAGGATTAGAGTTATCTTCTCAAAAATATACCATCCTAACAAAGACCAAAAACACTGGATGAAACAACCAAGATGAGCCAATTGCTTAAGCAAAGCAATGCAACAGAGAAACCCCTCTAAAGTAGTCTTTAGCAGAACTCACAGGGGCTTTGAAGATTGCCTTTATATTTCATTTATCGGTAAAGAAGTTAAAATCACTGTCTAACATTCTCTCATTTCTTCGTGAAAATGATTCTCATTTTTCATTTTTCATTTTTCACCCACTCTTAGTCTTTGAATGGAAAGATATTTATCTTTAATAAGTTTGGGAATCCAAAGTGCACTCTAACTTGTCATTTGGCCAGCAGTTCGCAACAAGGTCACTACTGCTATGTTTTTTTTTTTAGTATGAGTTGAAATATAATTNTGCACTCTAACTTGTCATTTGGCCAGCAGTTCGCAACAAGGTCACTACTGCTATGTTTTTTTTTTAGTATGAGTTGAAATATAATTACAAAAAGTGAGTAGGATAAGAAACCGTCCAAAACCAAACCCAGAAAAGAACAGCCAAATAAAAAGGACAGAAAATCACCGCTAGTCATATATTGAAAATTCAGAGGCTCTACAAAGATTTATCTCCTGATATTGTTGTTCTAGCTGTGAAACTGCAGCTTTTTTTACTTATCCATATATGGTGAAGATTATTTGGTTTGACTAATAAGTCTTGGGTGTATCCTTGATAGGGCACTATGGTGTTCGCTTGATCCATGTAGCCGACTCCACGTAGTGAGAAAATGCTCAGTTGTTGTAATAAGTCTTGGGTGTGCCCTCTAAATTTTATTTTTGACATGAATTGTAGGCTTCACCCTCTCATAGTTTGAAGAATTCTGTTCAACCTTCATGGAAATTTTCTGATTCTTTGTTGGCCTCCTGGGATGAATTTCCTTTTGCATTAATTTTGATGTTTGTATGCATATAAAGTTTCACTAAAAAATGGTTGTAATTATTTCGTCTATATTGCAAAACAGTTATTATGAATTTAAGTGTCTTTCTTTTTTGACTATATCCAGTGCATGCTTTGAACAAATTGCCTTATTCTAAGCTTGAATCAAAGTCTGTTGGAGTCAGGGATGGAGTTATTTTCTTGACATACAGTAGCCTCATAGCATCTTCTGAGAAAACTTCTCGTCTCCAACAGCTTGGGCAGTGGTGTGGTCCACGGTTTGATGGTCTAATCATTTTTGATGAGGTATGAAAGATAATGGAAATATTTCCTATTGTCAATTCTCATTTCCATTTTTTGATTTTGAAGGATAATTCATGGTTCGAATATTTCGTAGTTTAATTTATATGTTTGCACCTTTCATTTGCTAAGGGTTTTTGGCTTAATTATAGTGTCACAAAGCGAAAAATTTGGTGCCGGAACCTGGTAAGCGGCCAACACGAACTGGGGAAGCAGTGCTTGATATACAGGTTTCTTCTTCATGCTCAATCGCTTGGAATAATCTGGAAGTTTCTAATGTTACCTGTTATGTTTCTTTGGAATATTAGTGTAATTTTATGTTGTGGTGTTTGTTCTATCATGGCAAGATATAATTACTGTTAGTATCATTATATAATTTTATACAATATTGAACCGTCTTGTTTTTATTTCTTTATACAAACAATACATCGGGAAATTTTTCGCAAGATGGTTGACCTAATTGGAAATTCCACAACGTATAAACTAGAAGCTGTCTGATGCAGTAAGAAAGCAGAAATCAGATTTACCATTTCTAGTTGACACAACTTGTAGCATAAGCCCATATAGGCTCATTTTTTGCAGTTTACTAGAGTATTTTATGTTATCGAGTATTATTGTGTCTTGTTATATATTATCTTAGCATCTTGTGTATATGAGCCTGGCTTGGTATACTTTTAACGTCAACGAAGTAAATGTTGTGTAAGAGTTATTCCCAGTCTTGATCGTACAAACAGGGGCATAGAAATGTTATATCAGATGTGTGCATATCCTCTCATTTTGACTTATCAAAAGGCTTGTCCACTCCCTTTGTTCATCTATGCCTGTTTTGAATGTTTGTTGTTCTGTATTCTCTTGTTCTGAATTAGTTGACATTCATGATGATTGGCATTTAAATTGTTGAAATTTATTGAATTTTTACAATCTAATTTGACAGGCTCGACTACCTGAAGCACGTGCTGTTTATTGCTCAGCCACTGGTGCATCTGAATCTCGCAATATGGCCTATATGGTTCGACTTGGTCTTTGGGGGAATGGAACTTCCTTCTGTAATTTCCCTGACTTTCTAGGTATTTCCATTTCTTTTCTTCTTGTTTTTTGTAATAATTACTATAGCTAGTCATATTTTTTTTCTTCACACTTTCTCTTTTCTTTTACATTCACAAAATAAATTTGTTGATATTTCTGTTGTTTGACCTGTTTTAATTGTTTAGGAAGGAAATATTTTTCTCTAATTGATCAAGTAATTTTGTTCATCGAATATATTTTAAATTATTATAATCACAAAAGTAGTTAAAGATATTCATTTATTTTTTTATTCCTAGGCAATAGATATGCTATATGTGGAGAGCTTGAAATAGTGTTCAGTTGTTTTTTTTCCCTTTCTTTTCATGTTATGGGTTCATGAGTAGTAATAATAGCTGCTAGTTGTCTGAGTTTGAATCAGGTGGGTTAGTTGCTAACTAAAACCCGTTTGTATCTCTTTTGTTTTTTCTGATAAAAGAAGAAATGTATTGATAAAAGGAGAAGATAATAGATACAAAAGGTGGGAGGACAAGAGATCCTCTATACAAAAAGCAAACAAAAAAAAATCTATCAATGAAGTAGAGTTTTCTAATCTCTCAACATGTCTGAGAGGGAAAGGCCCCTTTTGTATCTTTTTTTAAATTTGCCAATAATCATCGTTGAAAGAATGGAACAGACTCATAGATAGTGAAGAAAATGTGTTTGAACCAAGGTTGGCATACTTAGATCCTACATTGGATTTGGTAAGGAAGGCATGAAAGTAAAACATGAAATTTTAACACGAGATGAAAGTTTCTGTTTATTATATAGAATTTTGTTCGACAACACATCTGTCCTTATACAATAACAAAAATAAGGAATAATAAATACAAAATCGTAATTATAGAACATTGACATATACTTGAATGTAGGAACATGTGGTGAATGACATAAGGAAAATCCTCTTCCGCCTTAATCATGCAATTATAATCTCTAGTAAAAGTGGGAAACAAATCTATCATAACAATAATCAAAGATTATAATAGGGTTAAATATGTTTTTAATCCCTCATAAATTTAATATTTTGTATTCTATCTCATAAATTTTTTTGCTAAAAATCGTTCCTCATAAATTTGTTTTGTAAGGTTTTGGCCACTCCCGTCATGGTAAGTTGTTAATTGTTGACATGGCAATTAACTTGACCACGTAGCAGATCACGTGCTACGCACGTGACACGATTAACCCAACAATTATTTCCTCTACTTGCTCCTGCGCTACTCTCAGCATATGCTTGTTGTCTTCTTCTCTGCTATAGCTTCGTGAGCCGCCGCCCCCACTGCTATTAGCGAAGCGACTTCACCCACGCGCCCTCATTTGCTTCTCTCCTCCCACTTCTCTCTCACCTTCGCCATGTGGCCAACTTAATTGTTAAGTCAACACTTAATGGTTTAACATGACAACAAGGACTAAAACCTTTAAAAAAAATTTATGAGGGACGAATTTTAGCCCAAAAAATTTATGTGGGGGGTAAAACATAATTCAAAATTTATGGGGGATTAAAAATATATTTATCCCATTATAATATGATATTTACAAATTCCTAATTGATATCTTCATAATAAGTATAAGATATATCATATAGAAGATTACATCAAATCTCAATATAATCTCAACATCCCTCAGATTTGAGCATATATATCATATGTATTGGGCTTGATACAAATACAATCGCATTGTTTTCAATGCCTTGTGGGTATTATTCTGCAAGAACCTTTTTAATTCTTCGACAACCATCTGAGCCATAGTAACATAGACTTTCATATCAATGATCTAATTGCTTAAGAGAAGCTAACTTTTGAGCTGAATTGTACAAGCGACGAATAGCATTAGCAAAAAGACTTTGGGTTTTGAAGACTTGAGACTAACTAAAATTATATGTTCCACTAACTACCATAAAATGGCACACTACTGATTATAAAATCTTTCCTACTGACTTCTATTATTAGAAACAAATTTTGCGAGACGATACGAGACTAAGACTGACCCTACCCGAAGAACCAAAGTTCAATCGAAGCTGACCAAGCCAATAAATTCGTACCATTTAATTTCTTTGGTGATTGTGCGGCTACCTGTGATGGCATGGTTGATAGAAACACTAGTAGATGATTTGTTTGGACAAGATGAGGGAGCTTCAGGTTGTGGGGTTTCTGATGTGATTGAAGACGCATCACGAACACACATGTTGTGTAGACAAGATCAGGAAACAGAGGATGAAGCAGAGCTGTCTGACGAGGAAACATTGACCAATGCGGACCACTGACCCCCTAAATGGAACAAGGAGAGGCTGATGCGTCCGATAGTGTTGGCAGGGACAGGAACAAAGGTTGGGTTGGTGCTACATGGCTTACACATGCTGGAAGGCTTCTAACAAAGATGTGTGTGGCGTGGAAGGAGTGGCTGATCTGGAGGTTCTGAATTCTAGACTTTCTTTGTTGGACAAGAGAAAGGACGGGTCTATTCAAACAGTTGTGGTTGGAACCCTAACCACAGTAGCTGCTGGGCAAAATTAAATCTCTCTCTCAATACCAACTTGAATATGGGAAGGAGAGAGATTTGTGGTCAATGGCTTAAGGATAGTCCTCCTCATCCTTTGTGTATATATCTTTACTATTAATAAAGCCTTTGGGAGGTTTCAACCGTTTTGTGGTCACATTATTAATTGTCCAATAATACCCTTCACATTACTTCTATTACTTACATTTGCATTTTGTTATTTTGTCATTTCACATGTCATGTTTTTACAATTTTTGTCAATTTACTTTTCAAAAAAGCAGTTTTTTTTTATTATATATATATATATATATATATAGTTTTTGGGGGGTACCATCCCCTCGCGTATACATTAATCCTGTAAGTAGAATCTTTGATAAAAGAGGGAAACAAGCTTGTCCCAAGTAAAGATTACAATTTGGTATTTATAGATATTTTCAAATTCGTAATTGTTATCTACATAATTATAAAAGATACATCATAAATATAAAGGATTGCATCAAATCTCAATATAATCTCAACAAATATTCATTTCAAAATGTTGTCACATGAGTTTGGTTTCATGTTGTTTTGCAACTAGTTCTTTTTCGGTGATAGTTGGTTAATGGAGAACCAAAAACTTGGTTTCATAGTCACAGGGTGTGAGGCACGGAGATCCTTTATTGCTTTCGTTGTTCACTTTGGTGGTGGATGTTAGTTGATTGGTTTCTAGATCATGGGTGAGAGTGTTAATTAAATGTGTCAAAGTGGGATTTGATGGGGATGTGGTTTGTTACTTGCAATTTGCTATGACACTATCTTCTTCCTAGATAATGATGAGAACAATTGTTTGAATGCCCTTTTTCTTTGTCAGATTTTTGTGCTAAGCTTAGGGTTAAAGATTAATTTGTCCAGAAGTGGTTTATCTAGTGTTAGTGTGGATTCTTAAGCCCTCTCTTCTATTGCTTCCTTGTCATATTGTCAAATTTTGGAGTTGCCTCTACTTTTCTTGAGTATTCTTTTGGGTGGCAATCCCAAATGTTTTTCTTTTCGGATCCTGTGGTGGAAAAGAGTCTGCCAAGGTATTTGGTGAGAAAATGATGACAAAAGATGTTTTACCTAACGTATGTCATGGTGATTGTTGATAGTGATGACCATGTCATTCTCTCACACAGTAAAATATGTGTAGGCTTGTTCTCGTGGAAGTAGAACACATAATGTCTGCTTAAGTCCATATGACGTGTGTTAAAGATGCCAAAACAAGCCTGATGTCATTTGAGGCCAAATAGGAACTCTTGCAAATGATAGAATTGACCATAAAGACTCATCTTGAGCAGTAAACCTAGGTGGTTGCTCCATGGAAGCGTCCTGTTTGGGATTATTGGGAAAGGCTTTTTAATGTGTAGTTGATATCAAGGTCAGTGAAAAATGGAGGCCGTAGAGAGAGTGCTAGACAAATGTCATCTTTGTTACTTGTGAGAAGATGTCCCCATAGTCTGATCCAAAAATATGGGTGTAGCCTTAGGCAACTATACAAACATTGAGACGATTAACTATATATTCAATGACAACTTGTCAGACAATCATGTTTTGTGGGAGAAAATTAGGCGTTTATCATCTATTTGGTGTAAAGCTCACAGTCTCTTTACAGGATTCTCCCTCAGAAATATTTTGAGAGATTGGAACGCTTTATTCCATTGATTGCTTTTATAGTTTTTGGTTAATGTTGTCCTCTCTTTATTGAGGATTTTTTATCCTCTTATTGTCTGTAATTGTCTTTTCTTCGTAATGAAATTTGTCTTTTATCCCAAAAAAACTATACCATATGCCAAACCTTTATAGTATAAACCCATCAATTGCCGGAACAAACTTCCCTAAAGGTAGAGGTGCTTGTTAATAAGTACACCTATTTTGGAGAGCACATTATATGAATCTTGTGCAGAAATGTAATACCTCGAAGAGATTTGGATTTGGATAGACACCCTCAATCCTTATGAATAAGAATCTTGGGATAAAGAATGCGCACACCTCAACCGACACGTGAATGAGAACTTTGTGATAAAAAAAAGATTCTTGACCCTTTGTAAAGATGAAACAAGAACCAAGAATATCAAGAAAACTCACAATAAAAGCTAGATCCAGGAATAAACCTCACACATTGTATTGATCATAAATTTGTCCTTTTGGCTAAAAGATGATGTATCTATTTATCATGAAAACAAGTAAACAAATAAAAAGAGAAACTAGCCATCAACCTTAAAATTACTAAAGGTCAAAAAATTAATAATATCAAAAAACCCAAAATTCTGATAAGTACTTATTTTAAGACCCCAAAACATTGATGTCAATCATACTTAAACACTCTAATTCAACCTGTTTTTCAACTGTGGTCAATGTCAACTATTCTGGATCTTCTTGAAAGATTAGCTCGGCTCGAGAAAGTTCTTTCAACCAATCTTTGCATTCTTGTAGCACAAGTATTTGGATTTTATGCCTTGTTCTCATCATTCTGTCTTTCCTCAAAAAGATTTGTCCACGAGTCGTCACCTACATCGAAAGGCGATCAAACAAAATAAATGTAGCACTAAATTATACTTACTAGGCAAATCTAGTTTGCATGCATTGTTATTAATCTTGGCAACCACTTGAAATGGGTCATTGCCTCTTGGTTGCAACTTGGACTTTTGTCGGACTGAAAACCTTTCCTTCCGAATTTGTACCTGAATCCGAACCTAGGCACCCAGTTGGAAACTCATTACCTGTGAAAGATTTACAACGATACTAGGCAATGAAGAGTTATGATTAGTCTCATTTCAATAGGCCTCTTTAACATAAGAAAATTGATTGGCTTGTTGCTCTAAAAGCACACTTCAGATCTCTTTCTTTCTGTTGCACAAAGGCTGACTCTCTTTTTTATTGGCTCATTTTTTCTCTTCTTTTCTTTGACAATCTCTTTATTTGTCCTTCCTCTCTTTTTTCTCTTTGGCTAATGGACATATTTCTATTTTTTTATCTTTCAATCTCTTGTTTTTCAGTCCTAGGCATAACTGTCTCACTTTTCACTCTGGATCTTCTTCTCATAGCTTCTCTTGATTCTCAATTGGTCTTCATACACCTGTGGGGGAGTCAAAGGAGCAACTGCAACTTTCTTCCTGTTTGTCTCAAATGAGTACCTATTCTTGTATCGTACCTATAATGGATGTATACCTCTCAAACAGCCAAGGTCTACCCATTAAATAGTGACCAACCTGCATTGAAACCACATTAACATCCCATCCTTATATGTTTCAGTTGAAAAGGAATGTAGTACGTACTTAGTCAACAGGCTCTTAATGCTAGAAGACGAACCAGAATCACGAACTCAGAGACCTAGCGAAATGACTTAACGAAACAAGCAATTGGTTGCAGTGTGTACTATACAGGCTGTGGAACTAAAGGCACTGACATTGTCAAAATTATTTCTTCAGACAAAAAAAATAGTAACTTCAATTTTATTTTCATCATTGCACTTCTGTTTGACATTGTTTGGTAACAATTGTGTGTGCGCATTATTGCTTTAAATAATTTGAGTTCTTAAATAGATAATTTATATTTTCTGATTTTTGATTCAACTTATTGCTGCTTTGCTTGACACCTTTATAGAATTGCTTATTTCAAAGTCTGTACATATATGATATACCTGTTTTCCCAAAATTTGTGTTAGCCCACATCCTTTATTTGTGCGAAGTTAATAATTTATGTGATTTATACATCCAGGTGCTCTTGCTAAAGGGGGTGTCGGAGCTCTAGAACTAGTTGCCATGGACATGAAAGCAAGGTTATATTTCCACATACAAACCCACTTCAGCCTTATGCACATATATTTATGTAATATCTGCTCTTTTACTTCATTTCACTCATTTCAGGGGGATGTATTTATGTCGGACGCTCAGCTACAAGGGTGCTGAGTTTGAAGTTATTGAGGCACCATTAGAGGATAAAATGATGGTATGAGTCACTCTACAAGCTGCAGTGTTATATGCTATCTTGCTATTGTGCACCGTATTCCTTCCTTAACTGTCAAGTTTTATTTGGTTTTTTGTAAGTTGTTTGCTATAAAGTCATTAGTGTCTTTTTTCTTTGGTCTTTTGTTTGGTTTGGTTTGGTTTGGTTTTTTTTTTTTCCTGGGCAATGTAAACCTTGTTTATCTCTCACAAACGTACGTGTGCGTGCGCGCTCGCGCGCACACTGATATCGCAGATGTTTTAAGTATGTTGAACTTGGGATGTGATATTTCCACTGGGTTTTGGGTTTAAGTATTTTGACTCTATTTTCTGGTTTGTGTACTTGAGTTCTTATTTTATACTACAGAGGTCCTTTGTCAAGTAGGATATCTTGTCCTCTTGGGGGTGATAGGATTTCTTCTTTGCTCAACAGTTCGGAATGTTGAGAATCAATGTATTTGGCATTGAACCTCAGGTTGTGAATTTTACATATATTTTGGGTAACAGTAAAGTATTGGCCTTGTTAAATCTAACAGCTGTGTAGCAAAAAATGCTTGGGGGTTCTTAGGTAGATATCCAGCAACACTACATATACACTTGAAAATAAATACAGCTTACATTTTCTAGAACAATATTTAATGCAACAACTAAGCCTTGTTTCACTATGCGGATTCAGTTACATGGATCAGACGATTCCATGGTGTTCTATCATAAATCATGTTAACATTCAAACCATTAAACGCTAGATCTCTGTTAATAGTTTTATCTTTGAGTTTTCTAGATCCCTCTTTAGCTCTAGGCTCTAGCTATTGGACTATACTTCATCTGATCTATGCTCCTTACTGGGGCATCTATAAGCCTTCACCACACGTCCTAAATGGAGTGTTGTTCCCCCAGTTAAGAATAAAACCATATAAGAGCATAGAAAAGTGCATCAATTGCTAGGGAGAGGGAGAGTGAGTTAAGAGTAGTAAAAGAGGCATGTCTAGAGAATAGAGAAATACGAGTGAGTGTGGGACTAAACATTTTTTTATTCAACAACCATTTTCTTTCCACTCATTTTCTACTCATCCTAACACATAAAAAGAAAATACTCTTTTCTATCTACCTTCTCTTCTCTTCATTTGATTTTCCTTTCATTTTCTTTCCTCTCACTTCTCTCATTCAAACAAAGGCTTAAGCTTGAGTGGTACCCTCTCATATCAAAGACCACCTGAAGCACTTATCCATTTCATCCACCTAGTTTAAATCATATGACAAGAACAATGTTAAACTATTTCCTAGGACTTTATAGTCAAATGTCATGACTTTTATAATTTTCAATGTGCTACTAATCACATGGCTGAGGACATTAAGTCGCATGCATTAATTCTATCAAGCTATTTGCATAATTAAGGTGTGAATGCATCAGTTGTCAGAATCTCCAACTAGCAGACTGTTTACTAATTTTTTTTTGCAAGTATAAAAATTAGTTATATACTTGCATATATTATCTGTTGAATCATCTGTCTTTTGAATTGAATATTGTCATCTGATTTTCTAATTCTCATAATATTTCTTAGGACATGTATGTAAAGGCTGCGAAATTTTGGGCAGAACTGCATATGGAATTACTGGATGCCAGTGCCTTCCTAGATGAGAATTCTAGGCTGTGGCAATTATACTGGGCATGCCACCAGGTATTAGATATGGATTGGTGCCCAAAGACTGTGTTTTTGATGTCTTGGTGACACTTGCAATAGAAATTTTGATTATCTTGTTTGTAACTCTTCGATGTAATGCTGCAGCGTTTCTTTAGACACATGTGCATGTCTGCTAAAGTACCTGCTACAGTGAGACTAGTGAAGCAAGCATTAATGGAAGACAAGTGTGTAGTCATAGGACTGCAGAGTACTGGGGAGGCTAGGACAGAAGAAGCTGTGGCAAAATATGTGAGTATTTGGATTCTATTATCATCCCATGCAAAGCAATTTCTTTTTCTGTAGTTCAGCTTTATCACATGCTTTCTATTTTTTTTTTTGGATAGGGTTTTGAGCTTGATGATTTTGTATCTGGACCTCGAGAATTGCTGCTAAAACTTGTAGAAGACAATTACCCATTGCCAGAAAAGCCTGAACTTCTTCCTGGTATTGGCCTTGTTTTGCATGATTCATCTCATTCATATCATATATTTTGCATTTATTAGGTCATTTTGGTGTTCTATTATAGAAGAGGATGCAATAACAGAACTCAAGAGGAAGAGGTGCTCAGCAAGTCCTGGTGTATCAGCAAAAGGAAAGGTCAGAAAAGTAGCTGAGTTGCAGCCTTCTAGTGATATTGAAAGTGATGAAGAATCTGAAAGTGAGTCTCCCGAATTGAATTTTGATGAATCTTGTGTATCTATGCTCTTTCCTATTTTGCTTGAGGTGATAATACCATTCAGCTTTTTCTCAAACTGCATTATCGTAGACTTGGTCACAGCCTTTTGGTGGATAAAGGATGCCAGTAAACTGTCTTATTACAAAAAATGGGTTTCCATTAAAAAAAAGTGCAATTATTTATTTATTCATTTAAATTTGCCAATGTTGTGTTTCATTGGAAAACACGACATTGCTGGTCCCAAGCCAGGAGGGTTGTGTTAGGCCGTCGACAGCCAACGTAAAACTTTGTCGAATCTTCATGACATGGATCAACGATTTATTTTATTTAAATTTGGTCATTGTGTCCTTGTCCTTTAATTTATTGAATGAGGATAAATGTGCAAGAGTGGAGGATGCATAATCAAAACAAAAACACATTCTAAAGCAAAGTACCATGGCCACCTAGCTACAGGGATTTCTTTTTTCCTGAATAGAATTAGGGAAATAATTGCGGAACCTCATTGTTATATTTAATAATGTGTTTAATTTGTATGCACCGGCAGTGTAAAACCTTCTTACACAATCATCCTATTAAATCCTCTCACATGTGGGACTTTTGAAAAGGTGGGTGAGGCAGTCAAACATATTGACTAATGTTGCACGCTTTAATTGGACGGCTATGCAAAAAGGTTTTACATTAGCAATGCATACAAATTAAACTCTTTAATAATTCTCTTGTTAATTTATTATGTACCACATGCAAAGAAACTATTGTGTTTCAGTACATTCATGATCTGTAATTGGTGAACAAACCTTTTTGTTTTTCATAGAAGGGGTGTGTTATGGTAAGTTTTTGTACAATGTAATTATGAGACCAAAACTAGAAGTAGAAAGTAGAAACAGAAAACTGATTTTTTTTTTTGCTTCTTTTTTCTAGAAGCTTAACCAAACATAAGAAGTACCCTTTTCCCCTTTTAATTTGAAGAGCACTTTCCTTATAAAAAAGCATTAAACAAATGTTCCAAAGATTTGTCTTGGGCAAATTTCATTTCATCCCATTTGGCTTATTTTTGTATTGTTTATATGTAAAATATTTTATTAAAAGGGGAGGAGTTGCTAAGAATGCTGTTTAGTAAATGAATGTCCAAAGTTACGTTGAAGTAGTGATGGCATTATTCAGCACATAGAAAACTTGACATGACCGCTGTTTGATTACCACTACGTTTATGCAGCTGCTTCTGCTCCTGAATCGACAGAATCTGATTATGAACCAGAAGAGGAAGAAAGTGGTGTGTTTTCTGTCATACTTTATCTATATAATCTATATAATATAATAAAGATGATATCAAGAAATAACTGCTTCTTGATGTCTAACTTTATTTTCCCTTTTACTCATGGTTACAATTTTCAATAACTACTCACTACTTGCTACTTCTACTATTATGATTGCTATTAAAAATAACTATTCCCTACTGTCATGCCCTGCTAGTAATAGATCGATAAGGTTTCTGTTTTGTGCATAAGATTTGTCTTGGATAAAATACGATTCACCCATTTGTATTATTACTTATTGTTAACATTGTTTATGCATAGAAAAATTAACTGTTGTGAGGAGTTTCTATAAGAATGCAGTTCAGTAAATGAATATCTATTATTTCTGGTGAAGTAGTTATGGTGATATTCATGACATGGCCTGGTTTGATTTGGCCACTTGGTTGATGCAGCTGCCTCTGCTCTTGAATCTTGTGACTCTGATTATGACGAGCTTCAGATGTGTGAAGTTTGTAGTACCGAAGAGGTAGTTTTTTTTTTATTTATTTTTTAATTTCTGAAAAGGCTTTTTTAAGTTGTCTTGATTCCAGAGATGCGGTAATTGCATGTACTTTTCCTTGCAGGAAAGGGAAAATTTGCTTCAGTGTTCATGCTGTGGTAAATTATTCCATCAAGCATGCTTGATACCCCCAGTACGTGATTTAGTTCCTGAAAACTGGTCATGTCATTCTTGTAAGGGAAAAACAGATAATATTCAAGACAGACATTCCTACATGACTGAACTTCAGAAGAGGTTAGGAACTTATTTTCTTGGGTTCTGGTCATCTGTTTTTAATGGTATTTTTGTTTCTTGTTGAATAACTTTTTTCTAGAGCAACTGCAAGGCACATTAAACTGAAGCAACCAAAAGTAGAATGATAAATGGAGAAAAGAGTATGGCAGTGATGAATTTTGAATTAACATTATTACAGGTATGATGCAGCTTTGGAGCGGAAGACAAAACTATTGGAGACTATTTGTTCTTTGAAACTTCCAAATAATCCCTTGGATGATATTATTGATCAGGTAGGGATCACTTGTTGATTCATCTTGCTTTCCATTTTTTTTTTTTTGGATAAATTGCAAATTACCCTTTTTTCTCCTGATGGAGCTTACATTCACCTTTCTCTCTGATTTGCACACCCTTCCTTTTTTTTTTTTTGTGGATTTGTTTTGTTTTCTCTCATGAAGCATTTTACAGCTTAAAACTTACTAACAAGAGTTGCAAGCCATGTGATAGCAACTGGTACCAAATGATAGATGAAAACAGTAAAGCAGAGAATAAGTAATGGGGTATATGTTTGTATTTTGTATTTCTGTCTGTGTAAAAACTATGCTTAATCAAATATCAGCGTGATATCTTTCTAAGCTTGGAGGTAAGGAAATTTGCAGCAAGCAAGGAAAAGAAATAGCAAACAGATAAGTGGGAACGGCAGCTCCAAGAGGCCAAGTCTCTCATTGAATATTTTTGCTAACCATCACAATACCCCTTCACACACACTCTGCTAGCCTATGTTTCTCCCACCTCATCAATTTTCTCTCTCCAAATCTGCCACGTCAGCAAGTTTGTTGTGCATTTCTCACCCTTGGTGCTGATGGTAAATATTAAATGAAAAATTAAAAATAAAAGAAATAAATATTAAATTTTTTGGTTCTTAACCACCGGTATAGAGTAGACCTTTGGCCCAAACCATTCCTTGACTCGATATTTATTTAATTTAATCAATATCCCTTCATTCATTTAAAAAAAAAAACGTGACGATATTTTTCATTAATTTTTCCTATAGCAAGATGTAATAAGAAATAATAATATAATAAAATTGTATTTTTATTATTTATGTAAAAATTGTTTTTTATTATTAGTTAATTTATATGTGTTTTAATTTTTATTGTATTATATTATATTTTATATATAGATATATATAAATTGTGTTTGATGTATGTTGAGGAGTGTATTGGATAAACTCATATAGTACATGGCTATCACCAAACATTGATATAGTCATGATGTATTATATTAGTTTATAGCTTATTTTGCTAGACTGATATGATGTGACAAGCATGTCCAAAATATTATTCTCCCTCCTTATTGGCATAATGATAATTTTGATGCAGTTGGGCGGACCTGAGAAAGTTGCAGAAATCACAGGAAGGAAAGGCATGCTTGTGAGGGCCCCTTGTGGAAAGGGTGTTACTTATCAGACACGTAATACGTGAGTTGTAGTTTGTCTCCCTATCTTTATGGTAAACAATAGTCCTTGCTAGCTGACATATCTTTGTGTGTTTTCCCTTCAGAAAAGATGTCACTATGGAGATGGTTAACATGCATGAAAAGCAGCTCTTTATGGATGCTAAGAAGCTAGTTGCTATTATCTCTGAAGCAGGATCAGCTGGGGTTTCATTGCAGGCAGATAGGAGGGTTAGGAATCAGGTATATTGAACTGTTAAGAAAATTTGTTAATTGATGGTGTCTGTGCCTTTGTTGTCTTATAATTATGATATTTTCTGTAAATATTCTGTTTGGAAACAATTTATATTGTATTCTTGACTGAAATTTTGATATCATTGTTATTTTTGTTTTGCTGTTCCATGCTCTTGGCCTTTATGAATCAGAAAAGAAGGGTTCATTTAACTTTAGAACTTCCATGGAGTGCTGATAAAGCAATTCAGCAGTTTGGAAGAACTCATCGCTCAAATCAAGCTTCAGCTCCAGAATACAGGTCACGCGGCACTATTGATAAATATGGCTTTTTGACACTATACCAGCTGCTTTCTTGCTTTCTATGTTTTTGGTACAACTGAATTCTAATATACTAGAAGAATGGGTCCCAAGGGGCACCAGAGAAGGAAGAAATTGTACAGCGAATTGAAAAACACATTCATACTGGTGATCTCTTTTTTTAATTAAAGATGAAAGTACAACGAAAACTCTTGTCCCACAAGATGGGAAGGAGAAATTTCTTGTTTAAAGTTCTGCCATTTCACTCTATCCACCGTCACCAATCCCTGCAACTAAAGCCCAGTGCCAAAGAAATTTAAACTTCTTCGTAGATTAAGCCATCATTTTGATCTCCAAGGTTGGCACAACCAATCAAATTTGCCCCTAAGCTTTCAAAATGGGCAAGTTCGTCCCCAATGTTGGCAAACGTCCATCAAGGTCGTCCTTGGGGGATAAGTGGCTTGGGAACAAACTTGACGGATGTTTGGCTGGGGTCTAATATGCCTATTACAAAAGCTGGGGTCGAACTTGATTGGTTATGCCAACCTTGGGGACAAAAATGATGGTTTACTCCTTTGTAGTAAAAACTTCAAGTAAGTGGAAAAAAGTTGACCCATATATAATGCTCCCTAAAAGAGCAAAGAGCACAACTACAACCAACTTCTCAATGTAAAAGGAGATGGCTGTTTGTTTCTTAATAATTGCATAACACGATCATCAGGAGAAATAACCCTTTGATGTCTGAGTCTGCAACAAATCATCTGTATTAATTCTATCAAGCACCTGACCAGAGTACAACTATGAACAAAGGTTTCTAACAAGAACAGAGTTGAAGGAAAGGAGATACATCCTCTTGCTCACTCTGTGCTGCACAGTAGATCACCTTTTATACTCACCTCACCAATAATATTTACCAGAATATGCTGTCTTGCTCTGCCAAAAATTATATTTGTCTTGATACTCTACCTAGATGAGATGATGCAACTATTTTACCCCATATCCATCTTGTTAATGCTGTACAGGTTACTCTTTTCTAACCTTGGTGGTGAAAAAAGATTTGCGTCTGTTGTTGCTAAAAGATTAGAATCTCTCGGTGCTTTGACTCAGGGGGACCGCAGGTAAGTTGGATTCATTAGTTATCTGTTTTTGGTGAATTGGCATGGATAAATTATAACGTCTTTTGGTTGTTATTTCTGGATGCATTACAGGGCTGGACCTTCATTAAGTGCATTTAATTATGATAGTGCTTATGGAAAGAGGGCTCTGATGATTATGTATGAAGGGATAATGGAACAGGTTTCATAAATTTCTTTGATAATGACGAATATGCATATCTACTTATAATGTGGGTTAGGAAAATAATGGCTCAAATCTTTCTACTTACAAAAGGTTGTGTGTTTTAGGATTCTCTTCCTGTTGTTCCTCCTGGATGTTTTCCTGACAGACCAGATGCAATCCATGATTTTATTATTGAAGCAAGAGCTGCACTTGCATCTGTTGGAATAATTAGGGGTGCAATTCTTGGTAATTCATTTTTTGCCTTCGTTGAATAGCTGATGGAGTAGTTGGGTTATACAAATCAATTTTATATCTATATTTCAGGCTGATTGTTGATTATGTTAGTAGTTCACGAGACAAGATTTGCTGCATATTTTGCTCATGATTAAACTTTTGACTTTCATATTTTTAGGAAATGGTGAAAATCCTGGAGGTTTATCTGGCCACATTAAAGAGTCTGATATGCAGGACGTTGGGCGATTCCTCAACCGACTTCTGGGACTCCCTCCTGATATTCAAAATAGGTCTGTCTGTAGTGGATTTAACTGTTATAAAATACTATAATATCTCATAATATGACAGTTGTTCCTTAAACATTATCTTAGGAGTCTTAGGAGTAGTTTCCATATTTCCTTATATTCGATTATTTGTTTCCCTCTTTATCAGAGATAAAAGTCTTGTATTAATATATATATATATATATATAGGAATTGCTGTTTTCTCTTGTATCACATTGTCACATCAAATCAATTTTAATTATATATTATTCATTAGCTGATTTTCTTTTTTTTTTTTTTTTTGGTTCCATCCATACCTAAAACCCATTATTGCAAAATAGACAATATGATGTTTGTACTTTTAGCATTTGGTTCAGTTTGCTAATTACTTTTGTGTCAACAGGCTATTTGAGTTATTTGTGAGTATCTTTGATCTTCTCATTCAGAATGCTCGCATTGAAGGTAACCTTGACACAGGCATTGTTGACTTGAAAGCTAATGTCATTGAACTACAAGGGACTCCCAAGGTTTTTTATGATAGACTTTCTGCTGCTACTATTTTGTCAGTTATTTATGTGGTTAATATGAAAAGTGGAGACTTTCATTGTTGTGCAGACGGTTTATATTGATCAAATGACTGGGGCTTCAACTGTTCTGTTCACATTCATCTTGGATCGTGGGACCACGTGGGAGGTACATTGCTTTTCATATTACCAAAGTGGAATGTGCTTTACTTTGACAGTTACTGACTATTATTTGCATCTCAGCTGGCAAATACCATACTTAATGAGAAGCTGAAGGATGGGCTTCGTTCAGCCAATGATGGTTTCTATGAGTCCAAAAGGGAGTGGTTTGGAAGACGTCATTTCATTTTAGCATATGGAAGGTATCATTTATAGTTGTCGTAATTTTCACATCCCCTCTATTTGTTGGGTTAACACGTTGGATTTAATTGACCTAAGCTAGTTTTATTACATTTAAACATGCATGGAAATACAAACCAAAGATATAGCTGGCCTTGTCTAGTTGCATTATTTTCTTTTTCCTTTGCACATTAAGAGTCTTCCTTAATAAATTTTATTTCTGAGCTAATTTTGACTTGTTAAGTCTTACATCAGATAGGCATATGATTTAGATAGCATTTATAATAGCTTAAGCACTCCTTCCCCCTTGTGCCATTTTTTAGGGAAAGGTTAGGCTCTCAATTCTAAGATGGGCTACTTGTAGATGTCAAGCTCTGCAAACTTCATGCTCCAAATGTCCATTTCTAAGCATGAGAGTGTTTAGTCCCATATTGGTTAGGAATATGGCTTAGACAACCTTTATAGTAGCTTGAACAAGTTTTCCCCCTTAACCTAACCATTGGGGTTGAATTAGCCCCACAATTCTAGCATTACGCGAACTCCCAAACATAGTTCACAATTTATTTTTTGGTTCTCGATATATATTTCTTTATTCTTTTTATTGCATATAGGATGTAATGCCATCGTTTGATCCATGTAGTTGATCCTTGCTAATGGAAAATGGCCTTAGCGTTATTTTGTTATTTTTTACATTGAATTATTTACATGATTGTGGTGGTATACAACATAAAAATGTCAACCGCCGCCAGCCGCCAATCTCTAGTGTTGTTTTTGACCACTACTGCCACTATTAGAGTCACCGTTCCCTATGTGGCCCATCCTCGGCGGTTGATTCTGGTTCAATCTCAACGAGCCCTCATGCATGTCCAAAGCGTGTTTGGTAACTTTTTTTGGTTGACACCTGCATTGCCGAATTCGCCTCGACCTTTTCTATTCGTATATGTCCTTGGCTTCTTCATTTGGCCATTGTGTTATGTTGTGCTTTTCCGTTTCCATTTTTCCGTCTTATTATGACCCATGGTTGCGGGTGACTCCTCAAGTGTTTCCAAAGATGTTTTGAACACTGAGCCTCCTACTGTTACAATTATATCAGTTTGCCTTTATCTGCTGACAAACAAGATGGAAGCAACTATGATTCTTGGGCCTCTCATATCTAACTTTGGCTAACTGGCCAAGCCTACTCTGACCTCTCCAAGAAGATTCTCCTGTGGCAAAGCTGTTTTGATGGACTAGGATTGATACTTTGCTGTGCAACATCATCAATTTCGTCCTTCATCCTTCCACCAAGCAGATTTTTTAGGCTCATATCACTTTTGAATTGATTTGGGGACAAGCCAAGGTCCTTTGATTGTGTTTGTAGATGACATTGTCATGTCATTATTGGTGGTGATAACCATGACAGTACTCAGGTCAAACAACACTTATGTCATCAGTTTTTAGACCGAAGACTGGAAAACTTCGTTATTCCTTGGGAACTGAAGTGGTGCAATCCAAAGACGGTATAGTTCTCTTGCAGAAAAAGTAAGCTAAGGATATCCTAGAGGCTTGAAGAAACAAACTTGGTGCAAACCCTGTTGATACTAACATCTATCCTAATGTCAAGCTCCTTCAAGATCAAGTGGCATTTGATTCTGGGAATATAGGAAAGTGGTGGGGAAACTGAATTACCTCGTATTCACTTGTCCAATCGTCTCCTTTGTAGTGAGTGTGGCCAATCAACTTCTAAACTCACCATGTGAAGGTCATTAGGATGTGATTCACATTGTAATATGTATGGGAGTGTTTACTTGATCACAACACACTCAAGACACAGTGGTTATGGAATATGGCATTGCCTTGAGAGGTTGGATAATTTGACTGGTACTTGTGATGGAGAATACAAAAGCAAAATCCTGTAATAAGGAAGAGAGACAAACAAAAAAAGAGCGTTTTGTTTATATTCTTGCCATGTTCAATTGAGATCAAGGAACTAAATCAAGAAAGACGGAGGGTAATGAGGCTGCACCAAACTAGGGTAAGGAGGAAGAATTGCCTTTGGACGAGAGCATGAAGGGAAAACAAGAGGGGATGATCAGAAGCCTAAGGGTGTGTTCACAAGTTTGTTCTTGAGGGAGAAGGGAGGGAAGGGAAAGGTTTATGAGTTTTTACCTCTGTTCAGGAGTTTTACTTTTTACGAGGGAAGGGCTTTTGAGGGTTTTATTAACACCAAAATCCTCAAAGCCCCATTTTCATGGTTTCCCGAATTGGTTTTTTTTATTTGGAGGGGGGTAATGTAATTTACTCTCTTATCCCTATTAATAAGCTTAAAGTAAAAGCATCCACCACACAGTAAAATTATAAAAATACATTATATCCTCAATTCCCTTCCACTCATCTTTTTTACGCTCACGAAAAAGTATAAGAAAAATACTCTAAACAGCTCTTTTCTTCCCGTCTTTCCCTTTAATGACTTCCCTTCCCGTTCTCTCATAACTCGCGAACAAACTGTAAGGGAAAAAAATGGAAAAAGCCATTGGAATGTGCCGTGGTTGGCAATATGCAGTTGAAAGAAAAATTGGCGGTGGATTGGAGAGAGAATCCTCCCATGACTCAACTATGCCATCGCTACGTGAGTGCATCAAGCATAGAGGACAAATGGGCCATTGGTAGAGGAGGGTGGAAAGAAGGGGAAAGCACCAACAGCATAGAATAAGATGAAAGTCAGGAAGAAGTTATCGAAGAAGAGGGGCTTCGCCGTGAGCAACTAGAAGCTAAAGTTGATAGTGGATCAAAAGACGCTGGTGACACGATGGGCCTGTATGGGGGTGGCAGGCAATAGTCAACGATGGTGGCTGGTAGGATAACTCTAGTAGCGAAGTCACTTGCAAAAAAGGCCTCGTCACTTGAGACTCTCCAGAGAGGCACCGTGAATTGAAGGGAGGAGATAGAAGGGGCACCAAGGGAATTACAACGCTTTGGGTGATTAACCCTTATGGGCCTAGCCCACACTAGCAAGCAACAGAAATGGAGTTCTGAAGAGAGCACTTACCTTTTTTCTTTCAATTGTCAAACGTAAAAGGGGAGAAGTGGGAGTAACACAGAGTGAGCTTCCCAAAGTTCATGGCCCAACCCATCCTGGTACAACGTATCAAGAGAACTATGTTCTGATATTGTTCGGCCCAGATCAATTTTTTCTTAGCCCAATCAGACACTGGGACCTTGGAGAAAAATGTTTGTAGTTGTATACTAATTAGTAAGTTGTGTACTCTATCACCTTGAGGGCAAGGTTGATCTCTTTTTGGGGGAGTATTGATAGGAACTAGGCCTCTAATAAGTGGACCTTTGTAGTTGGGGTTTAGATGTATAATAGGACGGATTGGAGATGATCAGGGGGAGTTGAGAAATTAGGACATGAGATGCTTAGGTGGGCAAGGGATCTCTTGAATATCCCTAACCCTCAAACTTTCATTAGGTAGTATCATAGTAGTAAAAACCAGTTCCTCGCATATTCTGACAGTGTGTTATAATAGACAGTTTTTCAACATGTGTCCATACATGCTGACAGGATACAAATCTCCTACCAAAGACATAGGCTTTCTTTAATTATTTACTGATGATGTTGTTTTTGTACCGCATTCTATTCCAGTTCTGCTGCAGCTATGTATAAGATAGTTCGTCCAGCTGTTGGGGAATCACTTCGGTATGTATTTGATAGTTAGCATCCCTTGTTGAGCCTTTCAGTATAGTTGTCTTGTTTACCCATTTTTCTCCGCCAATTACAGGGAGATGCACCTGGCTGAATTAAGTAATAAATATAGAAAAATTTCATCATTAGAGAAGGCTCAAGAAGGGTGGCAAGATGAATATGAAGTTTCATCTAAACAGGTAAACGTTCTCACTTCCGTAGTAAGTTATTTCTCATATTGGTAACTTTTCAAGGAAACCAACGTAATTGAAATATAGTAACCTTCGAGATTGAAACAAAAGGACAAGTACCATTTGTTGCTGTATGAGCAATGTTCCACCTCTGCTTTAGCACTTGTTTAAAAGTATTAAATAGTGAATTTATTTATTATAATTACAGCCAGTGATCATATGAAATTAAAATCATAACGTCATTCCTTTCTTTATTGGTTTAATTTTCCTGCTAGTCATTAGTTACTCCCCTTCTAGAATAACTGATATGCTTCTCCTGTTTAAATAAAAAAAGGTTTGTATTTATTAGTTACTTCTGTTCTAGGATCAACTGTTAGGAAAAGACTAATTTGGCCCCTGCCAAGTTAGGGACCAAATTGGTCCAGGTCCAAAGTGTGAAGTAGAAAAGTAAATGG
The DNA here is from genome assembly GCA_003254905.1 of Nissolia schottii. Lineage (NCBI taxonomy): Eukaryota > Viridiplantae > Streptophyta > Magnoliopsida > Fabales > Fabaceae > Nissolia > Nissolia schottii. Next base: position 319,897 of record QANU01113591.1, on the reverse strand, counting down.
ATTATTTAGCAAAGAAAATATTAGTGTTTTATTTTTTCATTTGGGTCCTTATTTTAAATTCTTAACAGAGGATTAGGTGCATGAAAGCACAGTGACCATTCTTCCATCTCCTTTCCCTTCCCCTGCCTCCTCACTGCTGTCATGCTGCCACCAAGACCACCAGCCTCTGACAAGCCTCCGCCATAACCTCACTGTGCCACCCCACTATCTGGAACCCCGCTCTTCATCCCGTCGGCTCCACCACCCACTTGACAATGGGCTCTAGTCTAGATCTGAAGCAGAAGTGGTATGGCGATGTAGATCTGGAGGCAGCACTGTGTTCGGCAAGGGTGGCGTTGTAGCTGCAGCCACTGTCAAACACCAACACCACCAAACCACCACGACTCGCCGAGGAACCACCATCAACGCTACTCCCTAACCACCACTAATGAAGCCTCCACAATCACCTAACCTAACCACCTCTATCACTGAGTCCCCCCCCTCCCATGACCGCAAGCTCACCACCCAAACACAGCCACATTCTGCAGCCAAACTTAGCCTCTGCCCATCAATCTGGCACCTACCTCGAGCCACCACTGCCGTCAACCACCCCATCCACGACCTCAGCTGCTCCATCACCACCCTGCGAGGTCCGCCATTGTTGCGACCTGGGCGTGTGGCCGCGTGCCCTCTCTGGCGAGCTTCCTTCCCTAATTTGTGTCACGCGTGATCTCTAATGAATGAACAGATCTGGTCTTTATTTACTTTTTTGCTCACCCAGATCCTATCTCTCCTCTTTTTTTCCTTATTTTTTTTTCTGGTCATGGCTTGTGCTGGTTTGTATGATGTGGGGTCTTTCTGCATAATTTAAGTTCTTGGTTGAGTATTTTGAGGGGTGGTTGCAGCAAGGGGTGCGGAGGTGGCTGGTGGTTTGGGGGTGGTCGGGGTGGTGGTTGGAGCTTTGTTGTGGGTTTAATTTTTCATCATGTAGAGGGTGCACAGCAGTGATGATGGTGATCCCTCCCATTAAAATTAACTTTTCTTCAAATAAAACCTACCACTAATAATAATATTGCTAATCAATTAAATTAATTTAGGTTAAAGACATTAATAATTTTATCTTTACAGGTAGGAAAGAGTTCAAAAATTTATCAAGGGTCCAAATGTAATTCTCCAATTTTAGCAGGGGTTAAATAGTCATTTGATAGTAATTCAATGTGAACCGTCGATTTTAAGATCAATGGCCCAGATACAAGGATTAAGTTGCTCACAAACTCAACTTGGACCAATGAAGTCAAAACCTCAACTGTTATGCTACTCCTGTTTAAATAGGAAAAAAAAAATCTCACCCGCCATAGCCAGGTGTGCGACCCGGGTCGACCCGGATTAGTCAAGGCTAAGCCTTGGATACCGGGCTGGCAACCTAAAAAAAATAGGAAAAAAAAATGAATGCTTCCTTTTTTTTGAGGGGTACTAAAATGAATACTTAGTCAATTGATACGCAACTCCTGTTTAAAAAAAAAAGAAGAATGCTTCCTTGCTTTTTTGGTACTGAAGTGAATGTTTGCTAGTGGTAAGAATCCTTTTTGAAGATTGATGACTTTTATAATATTGTTGTATGCTGTTGCAATTTATTCTGGATAATGCCGTAGCTAGACGTTATTCATCGCCCAAGTGATGTCATCATCTTCATTATACAGTTCCAATATATTTAGACTGGTGATTATGATTAACTTTAGCCTTTATTATTTTTTCTACATGGCTGGGTTTCTTAGTTCTAGTCAAGTATCAACTAATGCTTACACTGCCTGCCACCATATTAGAGAGAATGTTTTGGTAATTATTGATGTGTGTTGCCGACATGAAAATACATTTAGCAATTACTTTTGCAGTAGTGTTTATTTAAAAAGAATTAAAAGGAGTCCAATTTTTCTATTTTTGCGTAAGGATTCTACTTTAACACAGATGTTAATCCTAATATCTTTATATTTTGAATCAATTCATGTTTTCTGGCCTATGTCACTCAAGTTCAAACAGTTTTGAATGACCTTTACCTTTTTGTTTCATTGAAGGTTTTTTGTTTTTTTTCCCCTGCTATGAAGGATATCTTATCCTTCCCTAGTTTTCCTTTTCCTATTTTTTCTCTGATATAATTTCATTTTTCTTGCAAAAAGAAATTTGTAAATGAGCTCTTATGGTTGGTAAGTCACTGTACAAATATATGATCTATTTTAGGTCGAGACAAATATATAACCTTAGATTCAGTTACATCTTATTGCTGTTTCATCATTGTGAACTTCTGGCCCAATTGGTTTGCTTGTAACTGAACTGCTCATCTAGTAATGGGTTGACTATGACATTTTGTATCTGATCCCTTGCTTTATTATCTGGACAATTTATAACCTAATCTCGGTACATAGCTATGCTAGAATGGATGCATTTTTAGTATTTGCGGTATATAAGCTATCTGATATCTTGACTTCTTTCCTTTGTCGGCAGTGCATGCATGGTCCCAAATGTAAGCTTGGAAACTTCTGTACAGTTGGCCGAAGGCTACAGGAAGTAAATATCTTGGGTGGTCTCATTCTTCCTCTTTGGGGAACCATTGAAACAGCCCTTTCTAAGCAGGTATTTCTCCAGGATATTATGCACTTGGGACCAAAACATTCTAGTGAGTTCGATGTTTTGCCAATGCAAAAAATTACTAATTCATGCATTGATTTGTCACTTTGTGCTACCATTTAGATCAGATAATTTGGGTTTTGAAATGATGAGGCTTGCAGTATGAAAAATTAGACAGATGGCTATGGTTGGGATACAACATAAACACGATGTAATTTATCGTAGAAACCTTTGAACTTAGAACAAGTTCCTTCCTTGAAAAACGAAAAGATTTTGATTCTAAGGCATCTGGTCGCCCTTTAAGTCATTGTAGCATTTAACTTTGTTCCAGATGTCACATGAGACTGCTATGATGTCTTTCTTATTGACTGTAGAATATATTTCTGTTGTAAAAATTACTCCGCTGACTGCAAATTAAAATTTGTACAGGCCCGCTTAGGCCATAAGAGGCTACGTGTTGTTCGCATAGAAACTACATCAGATAACCAACATATAGTTGGGCTTCTTGTTCCTAATGCGGCAGTTGAAACTGTGCTTCAAGGTTTCTCTCTTACTCTTTCCATATTCTTAGACACATGCTTCCAAGATGTGACATGGAGTCCTAATAGGATTGTGCAATAGATAGAAAATGGATATGTTTCAATTTATACTGAGTTAAAGAGATTTTTTTGTACTTGATCTTATGCCTTTCAGTGACTTCTGTGATATTTTGAACTAGTTTTATATTTTGCAACAACCATGGTTGCACTGTTTGGGCTAGACTTATGTGTTTGGAACACAGTTGACATTCCTAGTATAAATGTCAAATTTGGCTTAAGTTGGTTGAAATAATCTTGCTCTCGAACTTGGGTCAAGAGTTTGTGATAAACTTTTTTGTTCTATATTACTGCTCTTGAAATATCTGTCTTGAAGATGATCACACCGAATGAAGGATTTCTTGACTAGTTGATTTGGAAACATAAGGTTTGTAACTTGACAGTAAAATCCAGAAAAGGAGGGAAATTATCTTCTTTTATTATTGATTGAGACAATTTTCATATGAAAAAGGGTTGACTTTGGTTCTAATTACTCCTGCCGTAACTTCCTGAGTTTCCTTCTCTATTTTAGTTGTAAAGACAAGATGATAGTCACATTTAATCTTTAGAAGTTTCCTTTAGGGCTGTAGCTGTCTGCAACCTTGGTCACAACTATTCTCTCTGCCTTTTGATCTGATTCATTTTTGCTTTCGACATCATTTGTAGGTTTACAATGGGTTCGAGAAGGTTATGATTGACCGGAGACACTTGCCTTCACTCACTTTTTGTCTTTTGCAAAGTTGCAACTAGGTGCTGCCTACATGCTATCCCAATTATCTGGCGGGTCCGGAGTCTACAGGCAGTTTGTTTTTGGAAAGGGCTAAACCCTGTTGCTGACTTTTTTTTGGATGGGTAAGGACTCATCTTCTGTGTAATGCAACACAATTGTGCAGTCTAACTTTTAATGATTTTGATTTTATCACCTATTTTTGGAATATAATTTGATATTGTATATTTGTAAAGGTGATCTTATCACTGTCAGTGAAATACTTTAGATGGCTAAAGGGACGGATCCATGTATTCTATTGTGGGCACCCACTGACCTTTGCAAATTTTTGATTAAAATATGTAAATATAGAGAAATTTGCTCTATTAGATGATCAAGTTTTCTCCCACTAGTTTACTAACACTATCTCGTTAAAATAAAAAATTATTGAATGGTATAAATTTATTTATTTTTTTAATCCACTCATTATGCTATATGAACACTATCTTTCAAAAATTTATAGTTTGAAGAATCATTGATAGCCAATTGGAAAATTTTATATTGAATGTGTGTTTTGATGATCAATTCTCACATGTTAATGAGATTAGTGGTTCTGCTCGGAAGTTAGTTGAGAATAGAAAACATGTTTATCTATATTGGTATTTCTTCTATTGAAGTTAGCTTTGGTGGTGCATACCTTTTATGTTACGCATTTCATAATAAACTAGAAGTGTATAATGAATCGGGTCAAGTTGGCAGGTTGTTGAATCGTACTTGATTGATCTATCATCACAATAGGGTTGGGTGTTGGATTTGGGTTGTGCAACTTCATCCGACCAGCCATTTGATTACCATTGTTTGTTATTATTATTATTATTTTTACTTTTTTATGTTTTAAGAAAAAACTAAAAACCTAACCGTAAGCCACCAATCCTCTCACACACGACCCCCAAACTCAAACTCTCATACTTGCAACCGCCACCACCAGCTGGTTTGCTCATGCTTCACAGCCACCACCCCTCACTTTCACTCTTCCATCTCTCACATGAACGACCTACAACGACGACGGAGGAAGCTGCCACCACTGAATTTCGTCTATTCTTTGCCTCATAGCTACCACCCATCTACCCTCTCACACTCCTTTTCCGTCTCTCACTTATGCAAATGCCTTCACCAATGATGAAGAGGAGGAAGTTGCCACCACAATCACCATTTGGACGTCTCTTACTCTGTGATCTCTCATTTCAGTCACTGTTTGAGGGCGTTTCAGTTCCCTAAATGACATGGGAAGGACGTGGTGAAAAGTCTAGCAATTATCATTGTATTTTGCGCATTGCATAAAAGGAAGTAAGCAATCATCCCTTGGTAACCTGCCTCAGGCTACACAAGTTTTAACTTTAGACTAACAAAGGCGGTTGAAAAATACATGAATGCGCCCATTTTTTAATGAAAGGCAAATTTTATTAGAACCCAACATCAATTTTCAAGCGACAATAATACTACATTACCTACTCTATATCTTAGATGATAGGCTTCATAAGGAAGAGCATGATCATCTATTGTTGAATAGATCAAGTTGTATATGTATTGTATAAAATTCATAATATACCGTAACAACTTGGAATTTATATTACACTAGATTTAAAACTGGGCCATGTGCATACAATGATTGAAATGAAATTTTCGTTGGAAAATTTATATTCCTATAAGGGCCTGCAGTTGGATAGGGCCGAGTTAGTGACTTCCTGATCTAACTAATAGAGTCTAAATTTTGGTGATTCAATTAAGACAAAAATTATATTAAAAGTAATTTAATTACTAAGATGAAATTATTTTATCAAATCAAATAATGACGTTAAAGATAATGAAAACATAATAATAACTTATAATGCAATAAAATGTAAAAAATAAAAGAGATAAAAATTACATAACATTCTACAATTATATAGAATGTGTAAATGATATAACATAAGAGGTTATTGGGAGAAGGTTACTCAAGCCTTTTATTGTGTGTATATTGTAGGGAAAGGTTACAAACAAAAAGAGGAGAGGTGGGAGAAAGGGGAAGAGGATGGGGTTTCATTGCATGAGAGTGATAACTTTATAAATTGACTGATGTGGCGATGTGGCAATAAACTAAAGCTTTGTATTAGAATTTATACAATATAAATAGATTTATTTTACCAACTAATTGATGGAATTAAACCATCATGTAAGCTAGCAATAGCTCGGTCATATTTTGAAGGCATAACAATTTGGACAGATTGCTTCTATAATTTTTCATTCATAAAATTATGTGTACGATATATGTTAATTATTAGCCTTCAAAGTTATAAGAGACAATTTTTTTTGATAGTTTGGATTCATTAATTAAGGCAAAAAAAAAAAAACTAAGAGAAAATTATCTGACTACGTTAATTTGGTCACCGAGGTTAAAAATTCTTAACACTACTCAGCTAGCATTAGTCGAGTTTTGTTAAAAATCTCTTGAGAAAAATCTAATAGGACAAAACTCTTGATTTTTTGAGAGGAAAAAAATACTAAACCAACACCAAATTAAAACACTCTTACATTACAAGTTCAAACAAAACAAACTAAAAAGTAAAACAAAGGCATATACATGAAATCACTCACTAATTTAATCCCCCATCTCTTCACCTTGGAATTCTTAGAAATCAGCATCGTCGCCTTCAGTTCAGTGTAACACAACATACCACTTCTAGCCTTCATCCCAAATTGCAGCTCTACAAAAGACTACCATCCGTACTCTCTTACCACGGTCTTGACACCCTTCAATCTCTTGCTTCATAATCATCTTTGATTGCACATCATACAGTAGAAACGTCCATCATATCCATTATGGTAGCATATATAGACTTGTCATGCTACAACATGATTACACCTGTTTTAAACCCAAGAAACGACGACAGAAGCAACATTCCCAGCAGACATGTATAATTGACATACATATATGGACCTCATTAAACATTGAACATGAACAACTCCATTAATGCCTCTTCTGTCATTAGTAATCACACTCTTAGCAATGCCTCTTTTGGCGCCAATGTCACGGCCTGAAATCCGCCACCGAAGTATCACCTATGATGAGTTTGTGTCTTTGGTACTAGCCACACCTCTTTGTGTGTGTGTGTGTGTGTGTGTGTATTCAGCCTTGTGAAATGTTAAGGAAATATTCACACCTCTGTTATTAAGGAAATATATATAGAGCTCTCTCTGTCATTTTACCTTCCTTGCAAAACCTGTGTTATGGTGTCAGAGCTCCGATAGTGGCTCTGCTGATACTTCCTCCACCTCCTCACAAATCCCAGTCTTTTCCAATACTGACTGACCAGTCTCACGCACCTTCCCTCTAGTCCACCCAAGTGAAAGTCCTTGATCCGTCATCGTTAACCCTCCTCCCTTAACGGGAAACAAGTATCATTCTTGGTCCTGTTCCTTCTGGATGGCTCTCATCTCCAAGAACAAGAACAAAATGGGCTTCTTGTCTGGTGCCATACCCATCCCTCCCTGACACAAACGATCCTCTCTTTGCTAGCTGGGAACGCTGCAATACCATGATATTGTCATGGCTCATCAACTCCCTATCTCCCTCAATAGCATCATGGCCACGCTGTCCATGTCTAGACAGATCTCAGAGACCATTTCTCTCAGAGTGACTTGTTGTGCATCGCTCAACACCAAGAACAAAATTTTCCTCTTAAGCAGGGGGCACTTTCAGTCACATACGACTTCACCAACCTCAAACTCATCCACGGAGAATATTGGTTACTCTCACGATTTGAAATGATATCTATATGTTCTAGACATTATTATTTATTTTCACACAGAGTTCTGGACAAGTTTCAATCTAGTTAAATTTACAAGCCAAGATTCAATCAAGGACTACGGTGGTTATAGTAAGGATCTTTGAAAAAGCTTGGGTCTTTTTTTATATTAGAAAATTGACTCAGGTATAATCTTGATAGAATTATAATTAATTTTATTTATGATTAGTATTCTTAGTTTTTAGGAATATTTGAATTAAAAATAGGGTAAAATCGTAAAGATTTTGTAAAAGAGAAAAAATCTGAAAAATTAATTTGTTGAAATAACAAATAAATTTGATAGAATATTAAAAAAATTTTAGAATATTAAATAAGAAATGAATCATTGACTAGTGTAAGTAGGGTGAGAGAATAAGACGTGAGATGTATTTTGGGTTATGAGAGAATAAATAATACTATGTTTTCTTCTCATAGTAAAAGTGTTGGTCTTATGGTGAATGTATGCATGTGATTTCTAAAACCATGTTAAACTCTTGTATCTCTACACTCATTGTCCTCTATCATTTTCTTCTCTTGTTGTTTTTGAGTCTTTATTTGTTATGTTGGATTCATACAAGGTTGCATATGTGACTCGTTCCGTTCCGTGTTCCCCAACATTTGCAACATTAACATGTCTTAGAAATGTTATTTGTAAGGATTTGGGATATGCCTCTTAACATCTATAAGATGTCTCTTATCTTAACTTTGTTGAGAGTGAATTACAACTTTTTTCTTCCTTTTTTTTTTTTACTAATGATTAAGGGACGCATCATGATAAGATGTCTCTGTGATACAAAATAACATTTATCTTACATGTCAGAAACTAACATAACACATGCAAAATAAATTTTTATTTGGTCTCTACCCTCTAGCATCAAATCAACCCAGAAAAGGAGTGTCAACATGCTGATCACTGCAATAGAGTCCGGGTTTTTGTGTGTAACCCTGCCACCATAGTTTCCTCCTGGCCATTAGAACAAGTTCACCGTTGGTAATTGCACCATCAGTTTCCTCGATTATAGTCTGAATGACATTACTGAAAGCCCCATAAGCTTCTTTAGGATCTCCTGAGGGACACGCATCTGCAGAAGTTTGGTCAGTCTGGCAACCACTCAACAGAATCCCACAACCATCATATGCTTCTTGCTGCTTACAAGGTTGCGTGCATGTCTCTTCATCGTCATATAGCTCATCCACCATTTGACTTAGAAATTCGTTCACAGAATCACCAACAAGCCCTAAAATTCCACCAAGCCCTCTTCTACCTTCGCTGCCACCTCGTGTGAGTTTGTCAAAGGCATGCTTCATGAACTTCTTCACTTTAGGAGTAGCGTCTTGCTTGAACATAGTGAAAAGTGTTGGCCTTAATTTTTCAACATCTATGTCGTCTTTCCCAGTTTTCTCCTTGAGTATGTCAATCAGAGTTGCTAGAGGAAGAGATCGATTCTTCACATAGTTGTGGATGCCAGTACGAGACTCAATGGTATCTTTTTCTTCCACAGTTCTGTGAAGAAAATTGAATCCAAAGGTATTGCTTGAAATTTGTCCTCCTTCTTTTGTGCTATCTCCGATTTGTTCCTTAGTTGCTTCAATCAGGCCACCACTGTGGCAAGAATCTGACACGATTGTGATCCTACAATCACTAGGAGCCATGTCTACAATTTTCCTGAAATCATCGTCTTTACATACAAACATCATAATATAGTTACAAGTTCTTCTCTTAAAGAATCAAATCAACTACTACTACTAATGATAATGCTAATACTAATTCTATCAACATCAACAATTATAATATATAATAGTAGCAATAACAAGGGACAATTACACTAACCTCCCTCCTAGATTTTGAAAAAACACATACCTCCCTTATGCTAAAATAATTTTCAGATTTCCCAAATAGCCCTTAGGAAAAAAAGCCCTATTCTCCATCACCAACCAATTAAGCACCGCCACCGTTAACTGGTTGTTCAATTCATCTTCAAAATAAAGCAACTCCAAGGTCTCTCTCAACCTTCATCTATCAAATTGAGCTTCTTATAAGGCGAACGGGTTAACTCCATTGTCCTTGCTCGGTTCGGGGCTCTCCGAGAACCCAAACCATTCGATCGGTTCGGGTTGTAATTATGCTTGATAATAAATATAATAATAGGGTGTCGCTGTGTTGCATATATAAAGTCTAATGAATGGTTATAACCCAAACCATTCAATAAGGGTGGATGCATAATTACAAAAGGGATAGAGAAAAAATGAGTACAGATCAAAACACAAAAATATTAATGCAATTGAATCTTTTTCATTTGTGTGACTGTTTCAACAAAAAATCGATCGTGCCACAAAGGATTTTTCATAATAATAACAATATGAAGAAAAATAAAAAAAAGGTAAGAGTAATAAACAATAATAACAACAATAACAAATAAGAAATAAAAAATAAAAGTAATAATCATAAGAAAAATAAAACAACAACGTAAGTGCATGCAGTTGAGAAGGCCAAGAGTCAACAACCTGTGATGAGATTCATATCAGCAGGAACAATGCACTCATCATAGCCAGTGTCGTCGTCCTCTTGATCCGGTAGGCGTGTGCCGTGGCCGCTGTAGTGAACGAAAAGGATGTCACCGGGTTGGGCTGACCGAACCAGGCTGGATAGCGCTGTTCGTATGTTCTTACCAGTTGGTTGGGTGTAAGAATGGTCGGTATCAATTAGCACAGTGATGTCTTCCTCTAAGAACCCAAATAGGCTGATGAGGCATTTGTGCATCCTCCACACATCATTGATGCACCCTCTCAGCTCAGCTTTGGTTCCTGGGTAGTTGCATCCTATCAACACTGCTTTCTTTGCCATTGCTTGCACGTACGCACTCTCTTTCTAGCTAGCTCTTACTCCTTCTCTGTGGCTTCCAAGGGAGTTACTTACTTTCTTCTTTCTTTTAAAATTTTGAAGGGAAAGGAGGAAGCGAATTAATTAGTACAAGTAATGACGCTATCTTATAGATCAAAAAAATAAAATAAATTAATCATTAAAGTTATATCTTAATTATTTTTATAAGGTCTTTTCTTCATATAATTAAGTACATTAATGAAAAAGTAATGTTTCCAAAAATTGGATTAGTTATATATGGTGAAAATCGTATGGGATATTGTAACGAAAATCCATTAAATATCTTTTTTTTAATGAATAGTTATTTAAGTGGTAGGTATCACACGTGCCATATATGGTAGAGGATCTGACAAAATAGAACATAAATAATGGTATGCCATAATTTATATAAACCACAAAGGAAATCAATTATGATGTTTATATAAAATATTGGGTGGTTTTTCATGTGCCCAGCTGATTATTTATCCTTCTATGTTAAATTAATTTATTTTTAATAATTTTTAAAATTAAATTCATCAAACTTTGTCATCATTTCATATTTCATATGATATCTTATAAACTTTTCACTAGTCAAATCATTGAAATAACTAACTTGTAAGAGATTTATAAATTTAATGGTCATTTGAGTTTATGATACAATTCTTCACAAACATTATATTAAAAAATATTAATTTATTATATTAACTCATCAATACACTACATTATATAATAAAATAATGATAAAATTCGATAGGTTTAGTTTTAAATTTTTTTTAAAAATGAACTAATGTAATAGAGAGAGAGGCAAATACCCTACAAAACACCAAAAAACTACCAAAATATTTGTCTTAAAAATATATTTTAAAGTTATATTTTGGTAAGGGAAATTTATGAATATTTTTACAAGCTCAGAACAATAATTAATTCTTTCATATAATAAACTTCCTAAATGGACTTTAGTGATAGGCACGAAACCTTTTCTATATTTGTTCCGGGAGCAATATTAATTTATAATTGAAAAGTACATTTTGAATAAAGATTTTCGAATTAAAGGATTAGAGGATAAGAAATGCATTAGAAAAGGATAATTCTAAGGATAACTAGTCATTCTAAGGATAACTGAATTCTCAAATAAGATAAGTAAATTATCCAACCACCAAAAATTAAAACTTAAAGTTACCACCACTCAAGGATAATAAGATAAGATAAGCCAAATTCATCCGTACCAAAGCATAGCTTATATAAAGAGGGCTTAACGCTCTCAATAGTTGCTAAAGTTGAAACATGGCAGACTCTCCCATGGCCTTTGCAGGGGATCATGAGAACAAGCAAACCCCAGAAGATGGTTCCGGCGGCGGAGCACCAACATCCCGCAAAGGGTGTAGATGCAAGAAGAACGAATGCTTGAAGCGCTACTGCGATTGTTTCGCGGCCGGAGCCTATTGCACCAGCCCTGCTTGTTCTTGCCAAGGCTGCCATAACAGGCCAGAGCACCAAGAGAAAGTTGGCATCGCAAGGGCAAAAGCCAAGTCCCAGAATCCACTCGCCTTCCTTCCCAAGATTGTGGTGGAAGATTCAAGGAAAAGGCACAAAAGAGGCTGCAACTGCAGGAGTTCAAAGTGTGGGAAGAAGTACTGCGAGTGCTACGCTGCTGGAGTTGAATGTTGTGATGAATGCCGATGCGATGAATGCGACAACGTGGACAAGAACACCGCTGCAGCCGCCTCCTTTGATAGCGGCGGCAGCGGGGGTGTGGAGGACATCATGGACAACACATTGTTGTTGACCACTTCGGTGGATAATAGTTCTCGAGTCAGATTAGGTGGAGACCAGTATTTTCCTGCAACAAACTACATTGCGCCTCCCAGTGTTTTCGAGCCTCAATTTGACATTCCTTGGCATTTATCTGGCAACATTGGGGGCCATGTCGCCGCGCTAGCTCAGCCTATTATGCCATTGCAGAGTGTGGCGCCGCAGAATGGCGGCCACCTGGGTGGTCACACGGTTCATCGTAAGCATCATGTCTATCAGGAGCAGAAGCCCAATCTTGCCAATCAACCTGAAGCACCGCCGGCAACCGCGACTCAGCAGCAGCAGCAGCAGCAGCATCAAGCTGTGGTCAACCCGGAATCGAACGCTGACATGTTTGGGCCACAAAACGATATTGTCGCTGCTGACACAGAATATGCTGACATGTTTGGCAACCAAATGATCTACTCCACTTTTTTTGGTAGCTGTGGGTGTGGCAATCCATATCATCATCATCATCATTAAGTCGTTTTCTTTTTTCTTTCTTTTTTTTTTTGTCATAGGACAGTTGAACTCTAGGGCAGTTTTCTTTCGATAAAAGTTAGCGAAACTATGTTTATGATGTCAGTATTTTTTTAGTATGACATGAATTTAAACTCTTTTTGTTTAATGCTTGCTTTGCTATGAATTAGAGTGGATATATTTTTTAGTAATTGTAAAGCTTGATGATCGATGATCGCACAAAAATATTCCATATTGATATGAGCTTCTTAATTTATTGCTTGGGCCACCCAATTTTGTTGTCTCCTCGGTCTTGAGCCATTGTGTAGTCCAATTCATATCATTTAACACATATACTTAACTAGTGATTTGTTTTATAATTAACACAGAGATGCATGATACCAATTTTTAATTAAGTACTTAATGTAGTGGAGAGGAATGAAATCACGGTTCATGGCTCATGTATTATGACATATACGTCCGTGACCGTCCCAAATCCTTTGAATAAAAGGTAAAGATAAATTTAGTGCTTAATTTTAATTATTAAAAACAATGTGAAGCATATGTATAAATTAGTAACTTGATTATATATATATATATATATATATATATATATATATATATGTATATATTAACCTAACCCCACCACTTAAAAGCAACCCCTTATTTAATTAAAAAACCCAACACGTCGTAAATATTTTATGGATTTCATTTCTTCTTATTTTTTTTAAGTTAAAAAAAATCGTGCCTTTTGTTTCCTTTACTTCTATTATTTTACTATGCACTAACCAGTAACGCAAAGAAATGATATAACATACTAATAAAATGTTATATACAGGATGCACAAACATTATACGGTGGAGTGCACAAACATTATACCAATTAATTTGCCACCAACAACAAAGATCGTTCATATAAACGTGGAATGCATTTGTAATGTTTGTTTCAAAATCAGCCAGCAAAACCCTAAGACCAACATCACACCACACCACAAATCCAAAAATAACAGAGAAAAGTTATGAGAACACAAACAACGTGGGATGCAAGCAACTCACACACAAGATGTAAAAACTTTAACACACGTCGTGAACAAACATTATTCACACGCTAGTGAAGTGTAATGTTTAAAATGAATATTATACAAAAAAGAAGATCTATTTGTAAAACGAATGCATTCAGTGAAAAGCGAATGGAAAAGAGAACGATGAACAAAACCCTATCAAATGAAGTGTGTTCGATGCACTCACCAATGTTTGTGTTCTTCTTGTTTCTTCGGTTGCGTACTTGGAAAAGCTTGTGCAGAGAATTGTGCAGAGAGCACAATGTAATCGCAGGAACAGAGAGGAGAGTGAAGAAGGAAGGTTGAAATCGCAGAGAATGAAGAGAACGAGGAAGACGAAGTGAACGAAGAGAGTGAAGAGAGCGAAGAATACGAATGGTTTTCTCTAAATCTTTATTTTTGTGCAACGAAGGGAAGTGGAAGTGTAAGCGGGAAGCGTGACTTCACATGCGTTTTGATGAGAGTGGGAGAGAGAGTGGATGGGGCGGTTATTTTGAGGAGCACACTGTAATATAATACGAGTGTATGTATGATGTATGATTCTAGGGTGTACATGTAGCATAACTCATTAAGAAAAATACTCAAGAACTTTTCACTAATTTGAGAAAAGTTGCTTGGTGTATTTAATCTTTGTTATTAAACCTTATAGTGGAGAAAGGTGTGAACCTTTCATATTTCTAGGGAGTGTGCTTTAGAAATTTTCTTAGGGTGAGGAACCCTTGGGACAATCCAAACACTAGATTGACTCTGGGAGTGTACGAATTTCTGTGTGATTATAAAAGATTATAAGTATCTATGAAAACTTGTTTGATATAATGGAAAAATCCTAAGCTTGCTTAGGTACTAGACGTAAATCAAGTGGTTGGATCGAATTAGTATTCAATTCACCCTCCCTCTTTAGGATCACCCTGGATCACCTTCTCATGATACTTTGCCATATCAAACTTGACAAGAAAGTAGCCATAGCCAACATTCAGCACTTCATAACCACCCTTAGCGATGCCCCCACGAAGCTTATGATACATCGTGGTCAAGCAAATCGATTTCCTCAAAAGCTTTATGACTAATGCATCATGACAAGGTTCTGACAAAGTCACCCTTCCCTCCTCCGATAAGGAGACACGCGGGGGAGTAACATCCCCTTGCTTACCATCAACTACTGCAAGTCAGTCTCCATTAAGTTCCTCAGCAAGCACAAGCAGTTTGGGGGCAGCCACGCCAACCACCTTATTGCGAAAGGCAAGCCCTGTCCCAATACCCTCCTTGACACTAGAAGCACACGTCTCTCTCATCCTTTTCTTCTAGTCGTGTGTGTTAAGTTACTTAACAACATTTATAAGGTGTAACTTTATTAACTGTATTTAATTTATAAGTTTATAAATACAATTAGTATGCAAAATTAATTAGGAAAAAGTAATTTCTCAAAACACAATTACAGTAGTCACACACTCCCAACAAATTGTCACATGTAAATTGATCCCCGGCAACGCAGTAGCCCTTGCTATATACCATTTATTTGTATAATTGTATCCAAAATGTAAATACTGGAGTACTGAAGTTAACCGCACAATTTAGTGAGAAATTCTTGTTTAGTATTTTGGCCTTGTGTTGAACGTGTTCCAAATCACATAATATATGACATTTTTTTTTGGTATATCACTGGATGACGTTTTAGGACCGCACAAGAATTTCTCTAATTAGACACGATTGACATAATTGCAGTTCACCCTGATTTCACCTTGGTTTGGCCTAGTCAGAACTTGAACATTCCCAAGCTTCACCATTGAAACCGCAAACTGGCTAGTGAAAAGGAAAGGCTGTGTTGCAAATGCTTCCACAAAAGGAGCAGTCCTAGCATCCGAATATAATGACTGATCCGTTGACAACAAACCCACCTTCCTCATAAGGTTTGTGTAATAGGTTGTGTCAAAAGTCCTTGGGGTTATCGCATCAAGGTACACCAAATTATCCAACACCCCTTTGCATCTCTTCTTCAACAAGTTCAAGTAGTACATGTTGAGTGAAGGGTCAGGCTTTCTAGTGCCATTGAAGTTGTAGAGCCTGTCCATAAAAGAGTAGCAAGTGCTCCTCCCAATTGTGTGTGAACCTGTTGGAGAAATTAACATATGCGTGAGAGAGAGAGAGATAGAAGTCTCGAATTAGAGAAATTAAAGAAGAGATAAGGGATATAGAGTGGATTCGTCAAAGACCATCAGGCTAGCTTTTTGGTCAGATAATCAAATTCACAGAGGTAGCTTTTGTCTACTAAGATAAAGACATTTGAGGCATAAACATATTTAGAAAAATATGATAAATAAATAAAAAATAAAAAATACTTAAAATTATTTTTGTCTCAAGACAAATTTTAAATTATGTACTTTTATAAAAATGGATATAAGAGAAATGTTTTATGAATGATTTGTAAATTAATTTTTATAATTTAAAAAGAATAGACAAAGATACGCATCTCTATTTTAGAGAATAAAGTCGATTAAAAGCCCAATATCAAGCCCATACAATCCAAATGCTAACGCCAATATCAATATCAATATCAAACCCAAATCATTTTAACCTAAAAAGTCCAATACTAAATTTTCAACCGAACCTGAGAGAGTAACCAAATCAAGCATGTCCAGCCCTCTTTCTTGGAAAAATTGCAGGAGGGCAGTGACGTTTTCATGGCCGTGAGGGACCAAATTGGCTTCTCTGGCTATCGAGATCTTGCCGTCTTTTCGGCCGAATGGGACCTCCCAGAATGGCCCTCCGGCTAAAATGGTGGCGTCTCTTGCAGCAGCAGTGAGAATGTCAGCACAAGAAACCGTCCTTGGACACCTTCTTTCTAGCTCAGCCTTGATGTCATCAATCAATTGGAAACCTCTCAGTGTTCTGCTCTCAAATGCAGCCCTCTCACTCCCTCGATGGTTAAGCAGAATTGATCCATCGCATCCCTGCATTTTTTCATCAATTGTCACGATGGAATCAAACAAATTCATGTCACATATATACGTCAAGCCAACACTTCTAGTAATTAAGTACGTATATTAAATCATGATCACTGTAAGTTTGTAAACTTCGTAGCTATATATTACTATCATCTTTCAAACTGAAGTGAAAATTGAGTGCATCTGTTCCTTACAATTTACTCTACGTGATGGATTTTAAACATGTTTGAAAACAACAGCCAAAACTTATTCTAATCAAATAGTAACATTTTATAACAAATTAAACATGAAAACGTAATTTTCCTCCTTAAAAGTGCATGATGTATCATATAGGCACGTAGCAAGTCAAAGTGGTGCAAGAGCAATGGTACATTCAACCGAGTTAAGTGGGAGACATTCTTAGGTGTCTCCGTGCAATAGCTTTTTCTTGTTCTGCACTATTAGTTGTGTTACACATACAGCATTGCGGGTCAACATTGTGGGCATCGATGATGATGTGTAAAACATCTAATAGAGTTGAGCAAGAAAAAGCTCTTACTCTAAGAGCACATAAGAATTTTTGTTTAAATGCACCTTATTTATGGAGTTCCAAATTAGTTGTAGTTTAGTAGACTTTGAATATGAGTGGGTTTAGACAAAGTGAAATGTTTTGTCCTATTTCAGGGTGGAGGAAGGAGGAAATTTGAGTATAGAAAACACATTGTCAAACATAAAGAGAAATTGAGTTGAATTGTGTGATTACTCACTCTGACGGCACAATCATGGAAATGCAGGCGGATGATGGCAGGGGCCAAGGTTGGGTCCTTCTTAACCCAAGCAGCAACCTTTTGTGAGATAATGCCTTCAGCATCTGGGCATCTTCTATGATAGTGCTCAATGGAAAGAAGGGATTCAGCTGGAGGTAATAAGGAACTCAGTGGTTTCTTGAGTACATTATTTCCTTGAGCAGCCAAAGCAGAAGTGGTGCTCAGATTCAAGATGACCAAAAGAAGGAACAATATTGAGAAGTAGTGGAGCTTCATGTTTCGTTAGCACTGCTAGATAGTAGTGTTGGTATATGTTTGATGCTTTATGAGGGGGTCATGCACGTATTTAAGGCATGAGAGTTTGAAAAAAAAAGAAACGTGGTAAGCACTCTCTTTAATTTTGGCTAATGGTGGTTGACATGCCGACGTGTGGATTTGGCCCCTAATTGGTACTTTCATTATTTTCTCAAGAAAAAGCAAAGGTTTTACTTGGTGAAGAACCAGGCGGAGATTTAGGTCTCAAGTGACAACTGGCCTGAGTTCAACATTAATAAAGTCAACACGTTAAATTCAGACTTTGAAATTCCTATATTCTGCTGGTGCTGGGTACATTTGAGTTGCAGTCTTATGCTCAAGTAGTGGATTGTCACATCCAAAAGGAATTTTTGTTTTTGCAATTTTTAGTCAATTTGTACCCCTAGTTGTAGGAGATTGAAATAAAAAACAAAATTGTGCTAATCAAGCACCTGGATCGGCCTGCAATTGGTGTGAATACTTGTTCATGAACACATATTAACTCATTAAAATATAGAAACAGATATTTGCTATTGAATCATAAACACTACTTAAGCCATTTTCTAACTCTTGTATATACACCAAATAATCATATGAAATAACAGGTTTTATTTCTTAACGATATTTCATGTGGTTATTCTAATATTACTAACTTATTTTTAACTATGGAATCAATTATTTGTTGTTCTTCCCGATTGTTATGTAGTTGAACAAAACAAGAGGAATAACAAGTCTTGAAATAGAAGCACAAGTCCAAGGACCTTGAACTCTTACTTCATTAATCTTTACATTTCACAAAGCTTCACTCCCACTAGTCTTAGCATTCTCAATGAATTGGATATCACAAGTTTCAAAATTAGTATGAATAGGATCAATAAAAATCTATACCCTTTATACTTTTCTAGACAACCAATGAAATATTCATTGATCACTCTTTCATCCAATTTCTTTCTTGTGGATTGACACTCTTATTTCTGTCTGGCATTCCCAAACATACAGGTGGCTTAAACTTGATTTCCTATATGTTCACAGTTCTAAAGAAGTCTTTAGAACTACCTTACTAAGAACCATGTTCAACAAATACATGGTAGCTTTTAAAGTTATACAACCACAATTATAAGGGTAACGATACATTATTCATCATGCCCTAAACATATGTTTTAAGGTTCGGTTACCCCTTTCTGATACACCATTCTATTCTACTTTATCTGACATTGTGCATTGAACACACATGCCACACTTTTATTGGAATTTAACAAATGGACAAGGGTGTTATCCAATTTCACAATATCTTCCATAATACTACCACTTCAATCAGACAATTTTACCTTTATGTTTAATTGCTTGTGTAAGATTTCTCATGCAACAGATAAACAAAATCATCAATGAAGGTGGTGAAATACATTTCCTTATTAAAAGAATTCACGTTAAAATGACAACATATATCAATGCGTAAAATCTTAAGAAGCTATGTACTTCTTGTGAATCCTTACTCTGTGTTTTGTATGTGTTCTTTTAATATAACCCACACAAATTATAAGGTCAATGAAATCCAAATTGGGAAGGATTTTTTTTTCTTTATCAACCTTTATGTTCTTTATTTAGAAATGTGACTCAAGCACTTATGCCACAAGTAAGCAATTTGTGCATCTATAATCAAACTTTATGTCTTGGTTAATCATGCTAGAAGTGTCCAAATTTCCCAATGAAATGAATATATATCGTTTGACTTTTTCTTCTAGATTTTGAAAGAAGACCCAAATATTTAATGGTCACTTTCCATTCCAAGTTTCTTTTCAACATTATATCCAGCTTCATGAAAGTTCACATAATGAATGGAGTGGTTTCCTTGATTCTTAAATCTGATTTCCTTCTAAACTTACATAACATACATTTCATGCACATTCCACTTATCTTTTGTTATTATAGTTCATTAGAAATTATTCATAATCAGACGATAATGAGTTCTAAATGAACTTCACAAGGAAAATTTTATCCATTTTCATTCCCGAAGACTTTAAACCTTGTTGCAACACTCATTATTTCAATGACAGGCTCATTCATAGTATGAGAACTACCAAATTTCATGGTAGTTTTGAAGTACTCATTATAAAATAGGGACATATACTACAATTAATACATGCTTAATACTAATGCCTAGAATCATAAATTATATCATACAGATTTAGATAACAATAAATTAAACAATCAATGTATATTAATGTTTTCCTTTGGGAGTAACACCAACCCACAATAACATAATTGATGCTAATATAATACATTAATCTGGCTATTGAAGTATGTTAATTAGATTCATTTGCTATCTTTGGATATGCAAAATAAAACCACTAGACATATCAATTATTAGCAATTATGTTCATTAATTATAAGAACACACAATCAACCTTTGGGTAGATCAATTATTAGCAAGTAAATGCTTAATTTTTTTTTCAATTAAACCTATTGAACTTATAACCATTACACATTAAACACTAATTTTACTTAAAGCTTTACCTGTAAAAGGAAAATGGCTTTATATTAATGCTTCCATCTCCATGGAAATGGTTCAAGTGATAATTTGGCTAGTAAAAGACAAGAATATTTCAATTTATCATTCTTAACAATAATATGGCCGTTCATTCTCATGGTGACTAGCATTCATAGTGCATTGATACGCAATTCATGACAGAATCAAACATGCATATTGCATGTGCTTTAAAAAACAAATGAACAATTCTCTTATATGCCAATTTATAGTATAATCTATATATATATATCAATTAAATAAAATCTTCAATTTTGATAATTAGGGTTCATATAAATTAAGAAAGCAATTGTCGTTCATGGAGAATAATAAATTTCTCAAGTCCAAACATTTATTTTTAAAACTTCAAAGGAAAATCATGAGTTCTTAATCATAGGGCTCTGATACTACATGTAAGTAATAATTGGTTTATGCACAAATAATTATCATAAACACACTATAAATATGAATCTTAGAACTTCATGATTTTCACAAGATTTAGACAAGGGTATGTACTGTTCACCATATAAATAAGTCATTGATGTGCTTGGAGATCAATCAAGAACCGTCCTCCATAAAATTGAATAAAGGGGATGATCATTAGATAAACCGAATATGATTTCTCTATCTTAACACTATTCCTTAATAGTACAATAGTGATGAAGAAAATGCACTTCGGGTATAGAGAGGACCACATCCTTTCTTTATATAGACATGAAATAGTGTTTCCATCATACTCATCCTAATAGTCATGTCTATTCTTCATATAGTCATGTCTTTACATACACGACTATTCATAATTAATGATGTCTCTTCAATAAAAAAAAAGCTAATAGATTTAACATTCTTATGATTATTAAACAATATATTATATGAGATACAATTATATGGACATAATTCTTACATAAAGCGGAGCGAAAACCACCACCGAAGGCACCGGACTCATTGTCAATAACAATATCTTCCACCGCGAGTGAGTTCATGCATGGTGTGGCAGAGGTGGATCTGACTAGCGGAAGCGGCGAGTGGCATAGCGCCAAGGACGCGCAACAAACACAAAAACAGTTAAATATCTGAATAGAGACAAGGACAATTTGCGGTTGTGCTCTTCCAAATCAGGTTCTCATCACCGCGGATGGCAGTAAGCGGTGGAGTGCAACAGCAGGCGAGGACACACACGAGACGACGGAGCTTTTTTAGTTGAAGATTTGCACAGTGGCACTGGCATTATAAGCAGCCATTGACGAAGACACATGGGAGAAGATAGACACAATTAAAAACGTTTCGTCACCGGTGAACATGGTTAATTTTGTCGCCAACGAGCACGATGCTCACAATCATGTCCTGGGAAGCGATGAGCGTAGGTTCCCGCGCGCTCGCAGAGGATGGGTGGAGATCCTTCCTTGCTCTTCTATGGCCGTGTAATGTAGTCCAGAACGTCATCAGAAAAGGGACATGCGAGATCTGAGGCGACACTGCTTCATAGTGGCTGGCACAATGACCAAGATGTGGGGAAGAAAAAGATAGGCAGTGTTGAGGGCGGTGATCAGTGGAAATCCTCCTACGACAACGACAACCCTTGTGCGGTGGTGGGAGAGCGGAAATAGCAAGAAGAAGGGAAGAGAGAAAAGAACGGTCGTAGAATCGCTGGATGTAGGGGTGGTCGGTGCGGTGGCCTCCCTGGTTTCGGTGGCAGCAGTGAACGCAGAGGGAGGCAGCAGCTGCGCTTATGGAAACATCATGCATGAGGATTGGGCTCTTCTAAAGTGGAAAAAAAGTTAAAAAGTACACACATTTTAGTCGTTTAAATGTAATTAATAATGATGATAATGATACATAATTATTTTTTAAATTATTTTAATTAAAAAAATTATCACTACTCTTTAATAACCAAACACTAGTGTCTATTTATGCATTTTAATTTGTAAGTGCAACTTAGCAGCGATTTCCCATGCATGGAAACAAGGGGGAGGAAGGAAAAGTGAGGGCTAAATTGGATCGGCAGGAATTTGGGCTACCTCTTCTCCTAATGGGCCAAGCCCAAAGTGCAAGGAAGAATTAATTTTTGGTTGAAGGGTATGTGTTCTCTAATGGGCCAAATATTTGGACTTCAAAAACCAGGCAAGGGGAGCAACAATGGATGGCTCGGTTAATTCCAACAAATGTAAAGAAATAGTCATGTGAAATTTTTGTTAGTTTTATTTTAAGCAATGGGATTTGGGTGGAACTTTTGTGGACCTTGAAGACAAAATCCATTTTATAGGAGTAGGTAATGTAACAAGTCTAGTGGGACTAAAGGCTCAACAATCCAATTAATCTAATTGGTATGTCCAGTTTATTATAAATACATTAAAGAGAGTATAGATAGTATAATGTGAAATATTCTCTAATCATCTCCTCTCTAGAATTCTCTTCTCACCTTTAGGTCATCTTCTAGCTCTAGAAGATTTCTTTTTCTATTCTTTCTCTATCATGGTAATTAGTGTTTACCGATACAATTAATATACAAAATTACACAAAAATATCATTCTTATTTCACTTTTGCAGCAATTACAATTTTATCCGAAAAGGCCAAGTGAAGAACTAAACTACTTTATTAATCGATGGTCTAACTGCCTATAATGCATATCGGTTTCATTTAAAATAGTTTAGGGTGTAGGTGACATAAAAAAAAATCAATTGATTTTGAAGTTTACTAATCTCCTTTTCGTATTTGTTAATGTAAAACCAACATGTGGCCACATTCAGAGAAATTTGTAAAATGATTCTAAAATGCTAATCATTTTTTTTAGAAGAAAATAAATTTCATTGAAAAAGGTTTGACCAATGGTAGGAAAGCAATTACACCATATTATAGCACCACTAGACAAAGCGATATCAAACCGCTTACCACTTAGACCAACCCCATTGGTTATTTTTTACAATATATTGTAACATCATTATAAACATCAGTGACTCACACATTTATTATCTGTGTCTTTTGTCTAATGCCACTCTTTGAGACTTGTTTCTTATTATGCTCAAAATTTCCTTATTGAGTGGCTATTCAATATTTGGGTCATTATGATACCTTGATTAATGGTTGATAATGACTATTAAGATCATACCATTATGACTCTGGTTAGTCATTACATGAGGGCAATGGGATATGCGAGAGGGTTAGACAAGATGTTAAGTTTGAGAGGGACCACAAGCCTTCATACTCTAAGCTCGAAAAGCGTAGGAGCAATAAAATGGTTTAGATGTTGCTTAGATGTGAGAATGATCCAACTAACATTTTTTTAATCAACATATCTAGACTCACTAAATGCTTACAAAGTAACTCACAAATTATTCGCTAAAAAAAATCTAAGAATTATTCCATGCATACATGAAAATTTGGTCAAGCCGATCAATGTACATTTGAACCAATATATGCTTAACAAGTAGCATTTGTTAGCAATACTACTTTTTAGCACAAAAGCAATTGAACTTCCACTTACCTTTCAACATGTTGTGTTTGGGCCTCCTCATTTTGATAACCCAACACTTATTTAAGTTCCACAAGAAAAAGAAAAAGAATAAATGTCTTTTATGGAGATTTGATTTTAATTAGGATACAAATCCTAACTCTTGTAGCCTTGGTATGCTTGACTAACAAGTATCATGTATTTTCAGGTAATGCTATGGGTCTCGCTACCCCAAAATGAGCTCAACTCCTACTAAAATAATAGAAGTTGGATGTCCTAGAGTGTTGCACCATTTTATGTTATCTTGATAAATAAATATTCCTATGATTATTTTATTGTCATGTCAATTTGTTAAGAGAATCTTTTATGCACCTATTGGTGAAGACTTTTGGTTTACTATTAATTTACATGGTGGAGATATTTCAGGACTTGGTCCCATGGTTTTTTGTCCTTCTCTTTGGGGGTTTTCCACATCAAAATTTTTGGTGTATTGATTTACTATCCTACAAGTTTATTTGTTCACCAATTTACTTATCTGTTAATTTTGTTGTCTATTTTCTATGTTCATATTTGATTGGCAAGAGGAAGAAAAGGAAATACTTTGATTATTTGTGTACCCGATTCTAAACTAATAAGATTCGCTATGTAAGATTTTCTGCCTCCAACTGAGGGGTCAAGGAGAGACAAGTTTTAATCCTCAGTCAAAGAGGAATAAGTCCAACCTTGCTTTGCCAGGATAAATCCTTGCGGTACTGAAGAGTGGGTACATCGAACCCATAAGGTACATTGAGATCATTGTGGGTACGTTGAACCCATATCTAGAACTCACCGAGTACGCTGAACTCGTGCCAATAACTGAATTATAATAATTACTAATATGTCTAAAATGCAAGTTTGCTATCCTACTCTTGCATAACTGATTATGATACTTTAATTATCATAGTTGATCTAACTATAGTTTAATATTATTAATAATTTACCAACATATCATATCCTAAAGCTACTCATTATGGAAAATCTTCTATGATATTGCCGTATCATATACAAGTCTCTACCTACGGCTAAGCATGCAATTGTTAAGCACATAAGGACATACTTAATTTAATATTTAATATTAAATAACTAAATAGTTAATTAAGCATGCAGACACAAATGACTCAATTGACGGACTGCTAATGCGGCACATCGTCGATGCACAGGGACCTCCACTCACCTGGAATGGTCTGAAACTAAGGAACATTAGCACTAGAAGCTTTGAGCGGCATAGCGTTGGCACCTGGATTGGCCAACAAACACCACACTATGAGACAACTCATAACTAAAAGAATAATACTATTTTAGGGTGTCGCGGTTGCGAACTGACATCGCTACGGCGAAAAAGCATCGCCATGACTGTCGTGGACGGACACGGCATTACCACTACCAAAGTAGTGGCGCTGGGGCCTACTACCCTAAGCCACTCTAAAGACTAACTACCTACTTTAAGTGAAGACATTGCGTCCTTACAAGGAAAACTTGAGCAGAAAAGTCCTACCATTGGGTGGAACCTTAAGAGCTTTGAAGGAACTAGCAATTATAGCTCTGTCTGGGGGTTTCTATTTATAGGAGGAGGATGACCTCCTCCCCAAGCCACTCGTTGCTTCTGTGTTGTTGTGGTGCTCCCAGAGCGCTGTAACACGTTGCTAGGCCCATGTCACTGCAGCACGCCAGGAGTGCTGCAATGCCTTTCCAAAGACATGGGTCATCACACACACAACTCTTATGTGGAAGGAAAGAAAGAAGAGAGAGGATGAACTTGGCATCTGCTTTGAACCAAAAGCAACGCGTGTGTATGACTATCGACGTCAAAGTTTACTTATTTTCAATGGGTGCAACTTTTACTCATGCTCATCCATCATTAAATAAAAAGAATTTGTATTTTGAAATTAGTGTATTTTTATCATGAAATAATATTAAATCAGTCACATAATTGAAATATTTCTTATGTATCTATTTTGATTTCTGAGAGGATCCCTTAATTTTGTAGGTGAGAGATTAGTTTCTTGAGTTACAGTCAACGCCTAAGGGAGGACCTCTTCCAGTGATATATTTTTCCTTTTTCCACATATGAGAATCTTGCTACCAAACTTAAGACCATATGTTTAAGAGCTTAAGGAACCGATCGAGTTCCTTACAATTGGACAACACCTTGTTGATACTTCTTATGTATCTATTAGGAATAACGAAACCGTTATGTCAAAGCCAGCAAGTATTGTTGAAACCATCTAGTTCAGCTATCTAAACCATGCTTCACATACAGTAGTTTATGCCACCAAGGAAAATGACCAATTGCGACCAAAATGCATTTGTTTGTGTTTCCATGTTTCATGTCTGTTTGTCTATTGATTATTGACAACAAACGAACTCATACATGAAGCTCCTACTTGCATCTTGGCCGGTCTTTTCACAACCCCACTCCCTCACTTATCTCGAAAATACAGCTCCTAGTAGCTAGTGTGCTTCAACAAGCAGAAGTGGTCACATGCAAGATGGACCAAAAAACAAAATGTCAAATATATAGTCACGTCTACTTACATATGTACAATTAATAATTATCAAATTTGAGTCTTGTATATATATAAAAAATTAATGTAAATAGTGTAAGAATTTTGATGTTGTGAGCTACGGCTAATTGATATTTATTGATTTTTTGAATACGAGTTAGCAAGTGATCCTTTTTTCACTATTATTTACCAAGTAATTCTCACTGTACAAGGTCTTCTCCTCTCCAAACAAAGATAGCGGCTCTCGATAGGTGGAGACTGCATTGTTGTTACGGAGTAGAGGAGGACCTAATCATGTATTCTTGCAGTGAGTTGACATAATTTGATCTAAATTATATCAATAAATGATTTAGAATTAAAAAAATCTATAATAAATTTGTGCAAAAAATAAATAAATAATTTATCGATCTTTCTATTATTTTTATTTTAATTCATATATAGTATATATAGCAAACGTAATTAATGAGGGCAGAATGATTTGTACCTAGGACTTTTTCACACACAAAACTATCAATTCCTGAAGCAAATTATCTGGAAATGAGGAGGGAAAGAAAAGAAAAAAAAAAGTAAAAATAGATGATTAGTGATATAAAAGGTGCAAACTGGGAACACCATGGTCCAGATATATTTATTGTTAGTGTTTCAAGCTTTGATTATGTCATTATCTAGACAATGATGAGACGCAGGACCTGCATGTGATCCTACTTTGCAAACCATAAGTAAATTGCGGTTCTTATAACAGTAACACATTTGTTGTCATCATCTCATAGAAAATGGTCCTTTTTCAGAGCATATTCTGATTCAAATTGTTAGTGATGCTATCCATATCTTTTTAATTCTCGATAAATTATTAAGCACGGATCAAAATCATTGCACGGGTCAGGCGGGTTGAACCAGTGGGTTGGGCCTGGGTTATTTCCCCTCATATCTGGGCAAAGGACAGGTGACGTTGGCTCATTGAAGGCTTGCAAATTTACACATAAAGTGGAGGTTTCCTGTGTAAGTGTTTAGTCAGGGTATAAAGTGGTATTTTTAGTCTCTCTCCCTTTTTCTTCTTTTTACCTCTAAATCACCGGTGTTATTTGGCTCGAGTCAGGTGGCCTTATAGGAATGAACCTCTTCCAGGACTAGTCCATTGTATATACAAGACTAGAACTCAAAGACGTGATCTGAGACTCTATAAAAAGTTAATAATAATATCAATTTTAAATTTTAAATGATAGTTGAAAGTTGAATGTGAATTAAGAAAATTTGGAGTGTTTCTTAACTCGAGGAATACTATGCAATGGAGAAAACATTTGCAATGACAACTTAAATAGCAAGAGAAATCAACAAATCAACAACGGAGACAATGGATCAAATTGATGAAACAAAACAAGTAAAGATAATTGAGAAAAGTCTATTTTATCTTTATTTTAAGGTTAATATTCTAGTTAGTCCATAAACTTTACACACTCGTCCTACTTGACCTCAAGACTTTTAATAAAGACATGTTAGCCCCTAGATTTTGCAAACGTTCCCGTTGGTTCTCCGTCCACTAGACCCCTAATGGTTGCTGATGTGTCAGTTAACAACGTTATTTTCTCTCTTCTCTCTCATAGTTAGCCCCAAAACGAAACTGTTTTGATGGTAAAGTCCAGGTACCAACCTAGCAAAAAAAAGTTAAGGACTACTTAGTCCCCGCACCCCCAACAAGGTAATATCATTTCCTTATATTTTCTCTCTTCACGCTCTAATCACTCCAATGTTTATTATACTATTGATTTCGAAGGGATGCGATTGTGTTACATTAATAATGACATAATTTGACTTGCCACTTAATCAGCCAGATCTCATAAGATCAATTACTTGCCACTCAACTGATTACACCATAATTTCACTATTTCTTGTTCAAATCCAATGTCTCACTAGACCAATGAGATTTTGCATATAATAAATTCAATTTATCCGACAAAAGATGGTTCTTGTTTGTGCAAGAAGCAATAATACCTAACAGAAAGTATTGAATGTGAAAAAGAATTCTCGAATTGTATTGAGAGTCATTGCTTGGAGTGCAAGCTTTCTTAACTAACTTATAAGTAAAATAACAAATGGTAGTTATAACTGAATTTTAACCAAAGTGACTGCTGCTATACAAGCTGTGCACGTGTGAAAAACATGAAGCCATGCTATTCTTTATTACGCCCCTCAAACTTGGCTTGCTGTTGTTTACTCTGTTGAAACGGTTTATGATTGAAGATGTCTAGTAAGCCAAGTTTGCTTAGCAGGAAATGGAATGTGCTTGGAGGTAGTGGCTTGGTGAACACATCTGCAAGTTGAAGCTTGCTTTGGACATGGAGCAAATTGAGGAATCTGCATTGAACCCTTTCCCGAATCAAATGGCAATCTATCTCAATGTGTTTGGTTCGTTCATGAAAGGCTAGATTACGGGAAATTTGAATTGCTGAGTTGCTGTCACAATAAATTGCAGCTTTATTAGATGGTTGAATGTCGAGATCATTAAGCAAGTATGTTAACCACTGGAGTTCACATGTCACAGTCGCCAATGCGTGATATTCTGCCTCACATGAAGACCTTGAAACAGTGGTATGCTTCTTGGACTTCCAGCTCACTAATGAGTTACCAAGATAAACACAATAGCCTGTTGTTGACCTTCGAGTGTCTACACAACCAGCCCAATCGGCATAACTGAATGCCTTGAGCTGAATCTCAGAGTTTGATGGCAAAAAGAGGCCAAGCCTTGGAGAAGCTTTGAGATACCTGATAATGCGTGTAGCAGCCTGCATGTGAGCATCAGTTTGGGCTGCCATGTACTAAGCCATTTGATTCACAACAAAGGCTATGTCTGGGCGGGTGATGGTGAGGTAGATTAGTCGTCCAATCAACCTTCTGTATGGGGCTGTATCAATGAGTAAATCTCCTGTGTCTTTGGCTAGCTTGTGGGATGAGTCCATTGGGGTTATGGCAGGTTTACACCCAAGTAACCCTGCATCAAAGACAATTTCTAAGCAATACTTCCTTTGAGAGATTGCAATTCCCTTGGAACTGCGTGCGATATCAAGGCCAAGAAAGTATTTGAGCTCTCCAAGGTTCTTAATCTTGAACATTCCATCAAGATATGCCTTCATGGAAGAGATTTCAGTCATGTTGCCTGCCAGGATTATGTCATCCACATATATAAGCAAAGCTGTGAATGTGCCATTGTTAGACTTTGTGAAGAGAGAGTGATCAGATGATGACTGAGTATATCCAGAGGAGATTAAGGCAATGGATAGCTTCGAAAACCATTGTTTGCTGGCCTGCTTCAAGCCATATAGTGAATTCAATAATCTGCACACTTGGTGAGGTTTGTTGCTGTGAAATCATTGAGGAAGTTTCATGTATACTTCTTCATGCAGCTCCCCATATAGGAAGGCATTATTGACATCTAGTTGATGTAAGAACCAGGCTTTAATTGAAGCAATGGAAAGCAGCAGCCTTATTGTTGTCATCTTTGGGGCTGAATGTATCCAAGTAATCTATGCCATGTGTTTGTGTGTAGCCTTTAGCTACTAATCGAGCCTTATACCTCTCAATGCTGTCATCTGCCTTTATCTTAATCTTGTAAACCCATTTGCACCCTATGGGAATTTTGCCCTCAGGCAGGTCTACTAGTTCCCAGGTTTTGTTTTGTTGGAGTGCAGAAATCTCAGCTGCCATGGCCTCCTTCCAACAAGCATGTTTTACTGCTTGGGAGTAAGATGTTGGTTCAGTGATAGAGGAGACATTGATAGTGAAATGTCTGTGAGTTGAGCTCAAAGAATCATAACACAAAACAGATTCAATGGGATAGTCAACAGCTGCAGAAGGGGGCAGAGTGCCTTGCAAGAAATTGCAATGATATTCCCTTAAGTAAGCAGGGGCATGCCTGCTCCTTGATGATCTTGTTTGAGGCTGATGATTCACTTCAGTATTCTCATAATTCACTGCGGGTGAAGCTGCTGTAACTGTAGGTGAGGTTTCAGGGACAGGTAATATGTCAAATTCAGCAGGCATGATCAGCTGACTAGGAGAGGATGTCTCATTAGTTTCTATGCAAGCTAAGTGGAATGGGAAATGCTCTTCATAAAATACAACATTTCTACTTATGAATACCTCCCTACAATTGAGATCAAATAGCAGAAACACCCTTTGTCCCAAATTTGTATCCTAAGAAAATGCATTTCCTAGCTCTTCTGTCTAATTTGGTCCTGATCCTGTTTAAAGTGGTTGCAAATGCTAGACAACAAAAGACTTTAAGGAATGAAAAATCAAGATTCTTAGAAAACAGAAGAGTGTGAGGGGTGGAGTTGTTGAGATTCTTACTAGGTAATCTGTTAATCAGAAATGTAGCATGAGCTATAGCAAAAGACCAAAAGCAGTGGGGTAAATTGGCTTGAAATAACAAAGACCTTGTGACATTGAGGAGATGTTGGTGCTTACGCTCAACCACAGAATTCTGTTGAGGTGTCTCAATGCAGCTGGTGTGGTGAATGACCCCCTTTGAGGCATAGAAATCTCTGAGCAGGAACTCAGGCCCATTGTCAGTTCTGACTTTCTTTATTCTGCTGTTGAACTAATTTTCATCTAGGGAAATGAAACCCTTTAGAGATGCTGAAGCTTCAGCTTTGGTTCTCAGAAAATAAGTCCATGTGTGCTTGCTATAGTCATCAATAATAGTCAAAAAGGACTTGTGGCCTTGTAGTGAGGAGGTTGATACAGGGCCCCATATGTCAACATGGATCAGTTCAAATGGTGCTGCAGAATTTGAATTACTTGCAGGGTAGGGAAGTGATTTTTGCTTGGCATAGTGGCATATGTCACATGGAAAGGAATTAGTAGGAGCAATAACATCACAATGCATATTCTTTATTGCTTTCAAAACTGGAATTGGGACATGTCCAAGTATAAAAGGCCAAAGATGAATTGAGAACCAAAACCTAATTTTGTTGTAGAAACTAAATCAACACTAGCAGCAGAATTACAAAGGTGTTGTATTGAATTACATGAATTGAAATTTTCTAAAAGATAAAGTCCTTGGATAGCCTTGGCAATTCCATTCCTTCTCAAGCTGTGAATGTCTTGTATGATACAATGATCATGGAACATTGTAAGATGACATTCCAAATCATGGCAAAGCTTTGAGACAACTATGAGATTGAAATTGAAATCAGGTAAGTAGAGGACATTGTTCAAGTGAAAATTATCACTGAAAATGACAGTTCCTGCAAGCTTGGCTGTAACAATTTGTCCATTTGGGAGTGACGTGGGCACAGGTGGATCAATGACCTTGTAAGACTAAAAATAATGCCTAGAACAACATATGTGATCAGTTGCCCCAGAATCAATTATCCAAAAACCAGTACCTGATTTATCTTGCATGAATTTGGTGGATGCATTGTTGGCTTGAGTAAAGTGAACCTGGGAAGGCACAGGGGACTATTGTGGCTGCTGAATCAAAGCTAAAAGGCTTTGATATTGCTCTGTAGTGAAACTGAATGAAGAGGGCTGAGATGAAACCTGTTGAG
Organism: Nissolia schottii; assembly: GCA_003254905.1. Taxonomy (NCBI): domain Eukaryota; kingdom Viridiplantae; phylum Streptophyta; class Magnoliopsida; order Fabales; family Fabaceae; genus Nissolia; species Nissolia schottii. The sequence goes on along the minus strand of QANU01113591.1, from coordinate 287,977 downwards.
AAGAGTGATCTTCAGTGGTCACGACAGCATTGATGGATTTCTTGGACTTGTATCCGGGAGGATACCCGTGCTTTTTGTGGCACTCATCAACTGTGTGGCCAAAATAACCGCAAAAGGTGCATTTCTTTGCATTCCTTTTAGTTTTCCTTGTTCCTTGGAAGGTTTCTGTGTCTCACTAGTGACAGGAGTAGCAGCAGATGTGAAATTGAGCAAGAATTTGGTTCCTGAATCATAATGCAGCTGCCGTTCGCACTGTAAAACGAGGGAAAAGATGCGACTGAGAGCAGGCAAGGAGTCCATGATCAAGACTTGAGATCGAACCATTTGGTAAGAATCATTCAGGCCCTTGAGGAACTTAATGGTTCGATCAGCCTCTCTTTGTTTCTTAATTTCAGTAAACGCACCACAAGAACAAGTAACATTGCATTTGCAAGCAGGAATTGGACGAAAAATATCTAACTCATCCCATAGGACTTTCAAATCACTAAAGAACTGAGTCACAGATTGATCACCTTGTTTCATTGCTGAGATTTCCTCTTGAAGATCTGCAATCCGCAACAGATCACCCTGCAAGAATCGCTCTTTAAGTTCGCTCCATACTTCATTGGCTTTGTCGATCCACAATACACTTTGTGCAATCGAAGGTTCCACAGCGCGAAGCAACCAGGAAAGCACCATGTGGTTGCATCGCTCCCATTGGTTAAAGAGAACGGATGAAGAATCAGGCATAACAATGGAGCCGTCCACAAATTTGACTTTGTTCTTAGAAAGCAAAGCCATTCTCATCGCCTAGACCAACTGTGGTAATTTGATCCATTGAGCAGGGATGACACCAAGATGAGAGACGGATTCTCGTTCGGGTGTAGAAAGTGGGGAGAGGATGGATCTTGAGCCATAGAAAGATCAGAGATGGAGAATTCAGGAGAAAGGAAACGAAGTACCTAGTGCAAGGAATCGAAGATGATGCAGTGATCAAGAACAACAGAATCGAGCATCAACAGAGATGATGCAAACCAAAGCATCACCAGCAAAGTAGTGCTCGCATGGAATATCCATGGCGGCAAGAGCAGAGAAGCGTAAGCAATTGCTCAGTGATGATACCATAACAGAAAGTATTGAATGTGAAAAAGAATTCTCGAATTGTATTGAGAGTCATTGCTCAATATATACATGTACAATAGCTTGGAGTGCAAACTTTCTCAACTAACTTATAAGTAAAATAACAAATGGTAGTTATAACTGAATTTTAACCAAAGTGACAGCTGCTATGCAAGCTGTGCACGTGTGAAAAGCATGAAGCCATGCCATTCTCTATAATGAATATGAAAGAGCATGGATGAATCCGTATTCCGTATGTACAAAGAAAGTGTTTCCCCCTCTTCTTCCCCCAATAACGTACAGACGAAATAGAGTGCAAATAATAATCGCAGTGCACATACAAATTTATTTGAATATCAAAATCATGTCCATATTATCGATCCATTAATGTCATCACGTGAAAGACGATTCATGATCATTGGTGGACATATTGGATATTTCCCAGCATGAATGAATGATATCGTCGTGGTGGATATTGTGTCAGAAAATTACCTAATCATTTTTTTCTTTGGATCTTGCATGTGCTTCAAGTCCAAGGAAACATCATGTATCAGTATAAATTGGTGACAATGCAAGAAAGAACCAAAGGACTCATTCCTGATTTAAGTTTGATAAAATATACTCCCTCCCTCAGTTCCGTTCTAACCTTCCAAAGTTAAATATTACACATTAAAATAAACAAAATAATATCAAATTTTACACATTAAAATAAACAAAATAATATCTTGATAAAATAGTATGAACTGATAAAATTATTTTTATAAAAAAATAAATTTTTATTTTTAATATAATTTTTACTCTCTTTACATTTACTGTACTAATAAATGTTATACTACAATTAAAGGTATGAATAAAAAATGAAAATAATAATCTAGATATTATAAATAAGCAGGTAATTTAAAACCCTAACAAGTAAGAAATTGACAGTTAAAATAGAACGGAAAGAGCAATATACAACTCAAATGAAGTTATACAAATGAAGCTGATCAATGACAGAATCTCTATGTTGATGACTTTTAGTAGTATTGTTTAATTTTCCAATTTGTGAACACTGTAATGTGTGTTTGTAATAGACCGTGTTGATTCAAGTATAAGGATGCCTTAGTAGGTATTGTTGGGATGTTTTTTTCTCTAAAAAAATTTACGGGTTTTGTCCCATTAAAATTTTTTTTGAGAGGTTTTTAATGAGAGGTTTTTAATTGTACGAACCAACCAACGTACAAATTATATGCTGCTACAGCAAGGGTACTGTACTCTTAGGGTATATGCTTTATTTTTCTTGGATCATGAACGCTCCACAAAAAACAAAAGTAAAGTAACATCCTGTTTGTTTTGTTCAAGACAACTAAATATTCTCCACAACATAATTAATCCAGCTCTGCATGTTGTACAACCAACAATGCCAGCCCCTAATAGCATGCACTTGTTCACTATCTATCTATGCCATTCTCTCTTTAATTTTTCTCTCCCATACCTAGCTGTAGGGAAAAAGAAGCTAAGGCAAATAAAACAGATACATCATGTAGAAAGAGAAGGGCCTGCTATATGGACCTAGCTCTATATGGGGGTCTTCTCTTAGCCTTTATCCCTATAAATCATAATTCATCAATTAAAGTCTATATTCGTCTCTTGCCATCCAAGAAATGCTTGATATTGACATGCATATTCATGAGGAAAAACAAAAAATAAAAAAAAATTGGAAAGATATCTCAAAAGAATTGAAAGGCATACAATTTCAAACTAATTTATATATTCTAAAACAGTCCTGTTACATGTACACCCTCTTAGCATCTACTATACATTGACCTCCATATTTATACGATTAGGCCCACACAATAACTCCCAAACAACCCTCGCCTCTCACGTTCATCCACTCGCCTATTACGTGTTCACTATACACACGATAAAGAAACTGCTCGCATCTCCACATCTCCTTCGCAAAATCAGCATTATTCTCTATTCATCTCCGCCCGAATTTTACTAAAACCAGCACTAACGAAGGACTCACCATCAAGCAAATCGATAAGCACTTGATGACGAACGCCCACATTTATGTTTTGGATTCAAAACTGTAACTTTTTAGGGTTTTCGCAGTTGATTGCAGGCTTTTGAACTTTCCTTGCTTTTCGACCAATGTATGTGATTTAATTTTGAAATTTTGGATGACCTCTACTATTTGTGTTTGTGGAAATTGTTTACAAAATTGTTCAAAAAGTCTATGCATGCAATCTATAGAGTTTGTGCATGTTAGTACATAAAGTTTGTGTACTTTAGTGTATAAAGCTTGTGCATTGATACATTGTGTGTATTATATGGGTTTCTTGTGAAATATACATGTTAAAATTTGTGTGCATTGACGTATACAATGTTTGTGCATTCTGATACTTAAGATTTGTGCACACTTACCAAATATTTATGCAAATTTTAATCTATAAAGTTTGTGCAGTATAACGCATAATGTTTGTGCACTTTAATATATAAAGTTTGTGCACATGTAGTGTTTATAGGTATGATTGTGTTTCATGTTAACAAACTTTAACAACGTAATCGCACAAACATTGAGAACGAGGGTGCACAAACATTGAGAACATGAAAAATACACACTTGCCAAATATTTATGCAAATTTTAATCTCTAAAGTTTGTGCAGAGTAGCACATAATGTTTGTGCACTTTAATATATAAAGTTTGTGCATGTATAGTGTTTCTAGGTATGATTGTTTTTTATGTTAACAAACGTCTACAGCATCAAAACTTTAACAACGTAATTGCACAAACATTGAGAACGAAGGTGCACAAACATTAAAAACATGAAAAAACACACACTTACCAAAATATTTATGGAAATTTTAATTTCTAAAGTTTGTACAGAATAAACACATAATATTTGTGCACTTTAATATATAAAGTTTGTGCATGTGGGTGTGAGGGAAAATCTCGTGGGAGTGTGTGCTGCAATCGCGTGGTCGTTAGGTTATTCTAAATTTTGCGATTTGTAAAAGATACAACGTATACCAATTAATTTTTGTATTTTGTACATGGTGGATGTATAGGTGGCATGATTGGGGTGTACCCCAATCATTTTTTATTCTAAAATAAGCTAATTTATTTAAACTAATTCAGAGTTAGTTTGGAGGACTGAACATCTGTGAGTATGCCCAATATTCAAACACATGATAAACTCTAATATCATCTTAAGAATTGAGTGCGCTTAACTCAACCTTAAAAGGTACTCATGAGGGAGGGATGTCAAACTCTATATAAAAATCATCATAGTCTTCACTTAACGTGAGACTCCAACAATAAGAGTGGGGTTAGTATTGCAATACTTCTAGGCCACGTTTGGTTAGAGGTACAGGACTAAAATACAGAGATATGGAGATAGAGGCATAAAAAGTAAGTCTTGTATTCAATCTTGTATTTTGTTTGGTGATGATGTACAATATACAATTTATTGTGTATGTTGTTGTTTGATTTTATGGTGACAAGACAAAAAAAATTGACAAAAGACATAAAATACTCTTTTGTCCACAAAATTATTATAAAAAAAAAGAAGGGGGAACGAGATGAACTAAGACCCTTCTTCTTCTTCTTCTTCTCATGTCCCAACATAAAGCAGCGATGATGGCGAGGAAAGAAAACTAGCGATGGCGGCAAAAGGAAGAGTTTCTGATTTGTTTTCTGGTTTGGATATGGGGGTATGTGATTTAGATATGGGGAAGAAGGTAGCAGAGGATCATGGTGTTTGCGGCAGTGACAAAGGAGGTGGCTGCGGCAAAGGGAGAAGGGTAAAATGCTTCTTTCGTATGTTAAGGGCAAAGTTTCCAATAAAAAAATATGCCATGGGTAAAATTGAAAGAGAAAGTTTCACTAAAACATTGCCTTTTTCCCATGTTCCTATATACCAATAAAATAGAGGTACAAAAAATACACTAATTTTTTATCGTGGAACCATGGTTATCAAACTCGCGAGTTTAAGTAAACTCGTGGAGCCTCCGTAAACTCGGATCGTAAACTCGTACGAGTTTACCTATTATTTAAAAAAATATTAAAAAAATATTTTAAAATATTATTATGCTACAAAAATATATTCAATAAAACTTGAAATTCATAAATACTTTTAACTCCATAACAAAGCACTAATAAAGATGAAATATATGAGTTCTAAGTTCAATTCATAGATAATAAATAATACATATGTTTGAACCAGAACATATCCTCCTCCACATAAACTTAATGACAAGTAAAATCTATCAACACAAGAGAGAAGCGGTGTATTGAGTAACCAACATAGCAAATGTATATAAAGAACAATGTCACTCATTCTTGACAGAAGTAGTCTGCTTTGAGCTGACAACAAAGAATTCAGTGATGAGTTTGAAAGGCATGCCCTTTGTTTCTGAAACCTTCAAGAACACAAATATCCAGGAGATGACACACACAACAACATAAATATCGAAGATACTAGCGTGTCTCATAGTATTGAGCATCACAGGAAGCGAGTATGTGACGATGATGTCTCCAATCCAGAACACTAAAGTACAGATAGCGATGTAGAGATCATGTACCCTGGTGGAAAAGATCTTTGAGCAAATGATGAAATACATACGATGGATTAATGATAAAGCACGATGGCACTACGGAGTACGATTGCATGCGCAACTGTAAAAAAAACCCTCACTTGTGGTAAATTCGTGAACTCGGGAGTAAACTCGCGATTTTATGCGAGTTTACACGAGTTTACCCAAGTTCATCCGAGTTTACCCAAAAACGAGTTTACATGCGAGCCAGCTCGATTTTACTACCTAGGAACGTAAACTCATACGAGTTTACGAGTTAACTAGCGATTTTGATAACCATGCGTGGAACACGAGTTTTTATACATGTCTCCATAACTAAACATAATTCTGTGTCTTCGTGTCCTTATATTTGTGTTCTATACTCCCAACCGAACACAACCCTAAGGATATGACAAATATTGAAGTCCTAGAGAAGATAACTGTTGAGACTTGAGAGAACCTCCTATTTTCAATAGTGCTTGGCAATAATAGAGTTACTTTGAAGACAAAAAATAAATATCGATTTGACTTTTTATAGAATAATTAAATTAGGCCCTTAATTCTGTAGTGCAAGGTCACGAAATGTTAGAATGAAAGAACACTCTTTTCCTTTTCTTAGGCACCCATAATTACTGCAAATTTTAATCTCAGATGCAGCATAACAACTGAAAAATTAAATCATAACTCATTTATCTTTCATGCAATATAATATAATTATTCACACCAAAGAAATTATTTTTCAAAAGTTTAATTCCAATTTAAAATTGATAAACGCGGTGGCTAAAAATTAAAAAAGAAAATTATTCCGGATGGAAGCCTCTAGGAAATTATCATCATGTGCATTGAGGAAGAAAATGAAAATAATCCTTACACGTGTTGATAGATTTCAAATTAATAAAGAAATAAGGTGTGTAGGTTCAATTTCGGAACATAATAATTCAAATGAGAAGCCTCAAGGAAGTGAGAATCATGTGCCTTTTATCCTAAGAAAATAAAAACAAGATTAATGGGAAAACAAAGAATTGCAGAGCGTGTGTTACAAATTGGCAATATTGCATATTATAGCATTTTAGTTTTGTCATATTTATCTTGGCGGTCATTATTAATCAACAATTATTGAATCTAAAGGTAGGTTCATAATCACATGGGATGTCTCACTCGTGGGGCAAAAGTATCAACATTATAAGTTGAAGCCTAATATTGGAAACGTGGGTAAATTTTGTACAAAAGCCTTCCATATATAACAAAAGAATGATAAGATTACAACGAAAGCCAATTAGATAGGATCATCCTTCAATTATCATTCACGCGAAAAGAAACAGGAAAAATGTAATATCCCATAAGGTTAATGATTAGAAATACAAATCTGAGAATAAGAACACGAATGGTTCTTAATAATAATCAGTGTCGAATTATTACAAATTATTTATTAAAAAAAATGTTTTGGAGTATTTCCAAACATGCCCCAAAGTGTAATTTTATTAAGTACTATCTAAACAATTACAAAGTTACTTTTAGTAAAAAAAAAATGACTTAAATATTTTCGGTCCTGATAAATTTTGGATTGATTTAAGTTCCTATTTTTTTTTTACGGTTTTATCTAAACATATTAAAAAAAAAATTGGTTTTAGTCTCCGTCATTTTTTATATAACAATGATCAATTTCATTGAGAAAATGCTCAACCCAATACGGGGAGCAAAACACCCTATGATATAGCCACTGGAGATGAACACCCTGGCAAGAATGGACACAGACTCATTTTAAAAATCCAAACAGTTGGAGAAAAGAACACCCCAACCATGCAAATTAAGGCAACACTGAGTAGAGTTTAATACATACATATAGGTATCTAATTACAATGAAACATAATCACTGACAAAATATTAAAGACCCAAAACATCAGACTTTTATCTTCAAATTGATTTCACCACTGGTAATCAGCACAGCATCACCACTAGAATTTTGTTAATATGGTATGACGATTTCAACATAAAGACACCCGTACAAGTGATTTAAATTTTGATATCGTGCCCAGAGCACTCCACCATATAGATGAAATAAAATACCCTATATTAACTATGACAAGACCCATTCAGCAATGTCATCAAGGCCTTGACTCAGCCAATAACTTGTAATGTTTTATTCCACCCACTGTTAGACTTGGCAACCAATACCCAAGAGGGAGGTGAATTGGGTATTTAAAAAATTATTCCAATTTCGACAAATATTGCATTTTCATGCAATCAAAGTTATTATGCAGCGAAATATGTCAATTAAGGATGTAATTACAAGCTTGCTCTATTATGTATGTTGATTGAACAATAAGATCAATAGAACAACTTATCAACAATTATCAACAAATGTATAGTATTGCAATTCTCAAATAAGCAAGACAATAATATAAGTTTGCAATAAATAAAGAGATAGAGTTAGAGAGATTGCAAACAGTGATTTATCCTGGTTCGACCACCCTTGTGATCTACATCGAGGCCCCAAGCGGCTTGCTTAAGATTTTTCCACTATCATCAAGCTTCTAACTTAGATGCTTGAAAAACCTTTACATCCAAGAGCATTCCTCACACTTAGGATCCCCCACCTTTGTGTTTGAGCCTCAAGAACCAATCCTTAGGGATACCGCACCCTAAGCGATTAGAGGGATACCTCACCCTCTTTACAAGTGTATAGAATTTTTGTAGAAAAAGAAACTCTCTCAAAGAGTAGATGATAGAAATTGAAGCACTACTAGGAGTATTGATAATATCTCTCTTTTGCTCTTATGATGATGGAAAGTATTAATTCATTGATAGTATGAAGTATAAGGATGATGGGAGTAAAAAGCTTGGCTAGAAATGTGAGTTTAATGTGTGTTTATAGAGTTTGTAAGTGTACTAGCCGTTACCCAATCAATTTCTCATTTCCGTCCATTGAAAACCAATAGTTTTTAGCTTCTGGAGCTTGGTCATTCGAATGACACCTCTTAGTCATTCGAGTGACTCAAGAAAATATAGTTATGGCTTTTTTACCAGGTCATTCGAATGATAAACCCTGGTCATTCAAATGACTAAAGTTTTCCCGTGTCAAATCATCATTTTTCCCATTCTTTTGATTCCTATTGTCAATCTTAACCATTTTTAGTTCGTAGAATCAAAAGATCATTCAAGAGCATCATTCTAAGAGTTTAGAGATATATATATATATATATATATATATATATATATAT